>VWZP01006246.1:162967-265081 GCA_013396995.1 Dicaeum eximium
GGGGTGCCGCTGACAGATGCGGGGCGGATCTGCCGATGCTGGACGGGACCGGGACCGCCGGCTGCCGCGGGGCTGGGGCTGCCCGGAGCGGGGTCCCGCCCGCCGCTCACCCTGCCCGTGGGGCAGCTCCCCTTGGCAGGCAGCCGCCTCTGCCTCTACGAGGACGGCACGGAGCTGACCGAGAGCTACTTCCGAGCGCTGCCGCCGCAGACGGAGCTGGTGCTGCTGGGCCCCGGGGAGAGCTGGCGGGGCTGTGAGTACGGGGCCGGGCGGGGGGCGCGGGGGCAGCGCCGGCCCCGGGGGCTCAGCCGCTGCCGCCTCACCTGCCCCAGGTGCCAGCGACATCGAGCGGCTCCTGGCCGCGTTCTGCAGCCAGCAGGGCGCCGTGGTGGAGGCTGCGCGGAGGCTGCTGACGGACGAGCGGGCTCCCCGCAGGCAGAAGCTGCTGGCGGATCTCATCCACAACCTGAGCGAAAACATCCTGGCCGAGGACAAGGAAGACGACAAGAAATGGTTTGAAGGTGTGTTTGTTGCCGTAGGAAGCTGCTAGGGGACTTCCTGGCCTTGCTCTGCTCTGAAAACTCGCTTCTCTCAGTTTTGTTGCTCTTAAAGCAAAGTTTGGGAGCTCTTCGGGCTGGTGGGATTGGGTACTTGGTCAGGGCTTTAGTTATCCATTAGCACGTGTCTTTAGGTTTCTTTAAAGTATACGCACATTTACTATCAGATAATGTTTTTTTTTAAATGGTGTTCCCTATTGCTTTAATAAAGATAGCTCTCAAATACATTTCCCCCCATTAATATAAATCTGCATTTATGATGCTTTAACAATATGCTGGTAGTATATGGATAACTTGGATATCTTTGCCAGCTAACTGTGCTTTATGTTCTCTTTACACTCTGCAAGTCTCCCCATTCCCAAGCCATTACTGCAGTCCTTCCCCAGCAATTCTGTTTTCCTTTCACAACCTCTTGGTGTTCCACATATACAAAGTAAGAAGAAACATAGAATACCAGCTACTGCTCTCTCAGCAGATGCTCTACAGCATCCTTTTAAGTGCTTAAGAGCAGGGTAGTCCTGAACCAGTAAAATAAAAATGGGAAATTAAAAAACCTGTGCAACCTGAGTTAGTGGAAAGCTGGCATGAACTCCCAGCTGGGCAGGAGCTATGCTGAGGTAGAAAATAATCTCGTTCCCTCTAGGGCTGGAGTCTCGGTTCAAGAACAAATCCAGCTACCTGCGGCACAGCTGTGAGAGCAGAATGCGAGGCTACATGAGAGAGGTAAAAGTTTCTGTTCAAGTAACTTATGTCAAGCTGTAACAGTAATTCTGTGGCTGCAGGAATATAAAGTACTTCTACAGTATAACATTGCAATTGTAGAAAAAAGCCTCAGGCTGCCACAAGAACAGAGCAGTAATTGCTGGGTTTGCCCCCTCTAGGTTAGTGGTTTTATTTCAAACGTTCATCCTGCAGCACGAGATGCCTACAGAGGGATAATCGACCTGATGGCAGATAAACTGAAATCTGTGAAGTACAACGGGTGCTACTTTGACAGAAGGGAGGAGGAGGAGGCAGCTCGCCTGTGCACTGCAGAGGGGTGGTTCTCCTGTCAGGTACCTGCAGCCTTCCTGAAGAATCCTGAAGAATGGTTTGGGTTGGAAGGGACCATAAAGATCCTCTCATTCCACCCCTGACATGGGCAGGGACACCTTCCACTATCCCAGCTTGCTCCCAGCCCCACCCAGCCTGGCCTTGGGCACTGCCAGGGATGGGGCAGCCACAGCTGCTCTGGGCACCTGTGCCAGGGCCTCACCACCCTCACAGGGAAGGATTTCTTCTATATACCTGGCTTAACTTCTCCTTTTTTAAGTTTGATCCCATTTTCCCCTCAACATCAGAGGAAGGAAACAGCTTCCTGGGTGCAGTGTCAGGCTGGGGGGAAGTGGGGTGCAGGATCTCTCTGGCTCACTAGCACGTGGCAGGAGCACACTGGGGTGACAAGTGTGACACCTTTCACAGGGACCTTTTGACAGAGATGACTGCCTGTGTAAGCATTCCATCAACCCCTACAGCAACAGGGAAAGCAGGATCCTCTTCAGCACCTGGAATCTCGACCACATGTATGTACAAAGTGTTAATCCAGACCTACTTGCTTCGTGGCCTTCAGCTTCACCAGAAAGGTTTAGCCTCAGTCCCTTCCCCCCGCTGTGCAGTCAGCTCTGCTGTAAATATGTACTGAGAAAAGGTGCTGGGATGCTGCAACTGTTCTGAGAACAAAACCCTGAAGACAGATGAAATGCTGCCTCTCATTAGCTGCTTTGCTTCTGTGCAGATTTTCTTTGTATGGAAGCAAACCCCTCCTCACTGCAACAGCCGTGTGACCCATTTCAAATGTTGGTGTGAGGCAAACAAGATTTGCTAAACTAATTTGCTTGGGGGAAAAAATCATATGCCTAGCTGTGGAGAAAGAATTCCAGTTCTGCCTGGCTCTGAAAGGAAGATGGAGGCTTGATTGTTCTGAAAAAACTCCTGATGGCAATATTGTCTTCTGTTTTGTGTCCCCAAGAATTGAGAAGAAACGTGCTGTTGTCCCAGAACTGGCAGAAGCTGTCAAAACACGAGACGGGAGAGAAGTGAACTGGGAATACTTCTATCAGCTGCTGTTTACCCTGGATAATTTGAAACTCGTACATATTGCTTGCCATAAGAAAACCAATCATAACCTCAGCTGTGACAAAACCAGAATTTACAAAAAGAGGAAGCAAACCCATGAGATTTCCTAGTGCTGTCTCTGGAAGGGACCTGCTGCTTTTTTCAATCATGTCAGTCTGTTGTTTTTAAATAGCTCCAATTTCTTAAATAAGAACTATTTGAGAGTCCCTGGCACAAAATTGGCTGGCTAACCCAACCAGAGCCTCACAAAGCACACTCCAATATCCCATTTAATTCTCCTCTCCTGCCTTCCCAATCTTTACAAGCTTCCTTCAGCTCAAATCAAGTGTGATAAAGGTACAAAATGAGCCAGAGGCTGACTCTGATTCTACCCTGTCATCTCTGGCCAGTGTTGGCCCAAAACTCACAGTACATGGACATGAAACTTGGACAAAGCATTTCTTACAAACCAACCTGCAGGGGCTCACAGACTCCTGTTCCTCTGGAGATTAAGCCAAAGGATTTAGGATCATGTTTTATTGGTACCTTTTGCAGGCAGCTTCAGGAATGCCAAAGGTGATTCAGCAGCAGAGCTGGCACCTCACCTGTGCTAAACTCCTGCCCTCATCCCCACCTGCCCCTTTGCCATCGCTTCAGATGTCCTAGAAAGAGCTGGGCCATGGCATATCCCCACATTTTTGCTTTTCCCACCTTTGCTTGCCGTCTTCCCTGCTGATTTCCCTCTCCTTTCTAACGCTTTCTTGCCTCCAGCTTGAGTTTGCTTGACACACCATGAGAAAGGACAGCTCTAATGATCATGTTTACAGTAATGTTTACCCACTGCCTTGGAGAATATTGCTTTGATAAAACATTTCCTACCTCAGGCAACAAATCAGGAATAGTTCCAGTTTTCTACTTGAATTTTTTTTTAATACCAGCTGATAACAACTGAACTTTTGCGACTGTGAATACAAATTGTGTGAACATTTTAAATAAAAAAATGCCCCCACATCTGTGTGTGTGTGAGTACATGAAGGTGCATGAGATTAATCAGGTGTGATAGAACATGAAGGGAAATGTGTTTATGAATTGAGCACCAGCTACTAACTGCTCTGTGAATAACTAGGAAAAGCTCTATTTTCTCTCATATTGTTGGTCCTGGATCAGTTAGTCCACATGGAATTGTGTGGAAATCATATTTCTGCCTGAGCCCCAAATTACTGGGTCTTGAAGCTTTGCTACAGAGAGTATTGATTTACTTTAAACAACAAACTCAGTCCCCTCCCAAACACTGCAATTGAAAAGCAAGGAGGTGCATTTTAAACACAGGATTTCTAAATTCCACTGCATGCCATCAATCCTTCCAGCTTCCCCTCCTGCACTGTTTGACACTGGGAGGGCAACACTGGCAGGACACTGGTGACAAACCCAGTGTCACCTGTGTGGCACGTGTCCCCCAGACTGCAAATGCATTTTGCAAGTGAAATGAATGTCTGTGTGTCAAACTGTGTTTGCTAGAAAGAGCCAGCAGCAAACACAGCACTGAAGGAATGCTGGGAGGAGCTGCTGCAACACAGAGCTGGGCTGGAACTATGAATATGCAATTTTAAAATCTGGATTTTTTTTCTGTGTTACAGAATTAGAGTGAAAAGGAGCCAAGAAATATCTTTGACAGAAACAATGCATCAGCTGGAGTGGAAATGGGAATGCATTACCATGCCATGCATATGCAATTTGTTTGCCTTACAACTTTTGAATGTTTAACAGGCTCTAGCTGTAGAAATTAATATTTATTTAAACCATCTGCTGATAACATTTTCTCTCTATTTTTAGAAACATAGAAGGAGCTATAACAATAAATACCTAGAAGCTTATTGCATAATCACACTTTCAAAGAAATATTCCCACAAACACTGGGTGAATTAACAGCTCTTGGAATTGGCTGAGGTTGCTCCTTTTTTTTTTTTAAACATGCAGAGGGGGCTACCCCACAGCCTTAGGAATCTTCCTCTGTTCACCAAATCCAAGGGATGATATTGTGTATCACCACCAAAGCATTTGTTTCCAAAATCCCTGCTGGAAACCAGTTCAAAATCAACCAAGGACAAGGCTTAGAGCAGCAGGTGGAGGGAGGAGGCAGCACCACGGGGTGGGTGTTTGGGGAGCTGACGTGCAGTGAAAACGTGCTGAACTCCCAGAGATGAGCACACTGAACCCACTCTGACGTCCTGCATTTCATTTTGCCAGCAGAACTGCATTTTAGAGGTTTAATTGGTCCTGGGTTAGGTGTAAACAACCCACACAGGGAAGACCCTTGACCTTCTTTGTACCAGGGAGTCAGTTTGCTCCTTTATTACCTGGATGCCACGGACATCCCAGAAATAAAAGAAAAAGAACCTTGCTCCAGCATGCTTTTCTTGATTACTTTGAACAAAAAGGAGCTAAACCAAATACTTCTTCAAGTTAGACGCTCAAATTTACAAAAAAGCCATAAGAACTTCTATTTTCCCTGCATTTTTTTCTTAAATATCTGTGGTAAAGTGCTAAATTATACTTTATTTCCAAACCACTGAAAAATTCAGTATTTGCCCCAGATAATCACTGGAATACTGTATCTGCCAATTCCAGCAAAACAAACTCTCCCAGTTGTCTCCCTGAGAAAAGGCTAACAGCCACCTCATGTTACTGACACAGCCATTTCCACGGGGCCACAAAGAAGAAGAAGAAGGGTTTAATTTGTTTACAGTTTGTTGTTAGACACCATTTCCTTCATCCTCCTCCTCTTCATCATCCTCCTTTGCGATGAAGTGGAGCTTCCTGGCTTCTCTCCTGCTCCTCGTCACGCTCGGGAGCGCCACTGCCGGGAGATGCTGCAGGGAAAAGATCAAATCAGAAAGGAAAACCTGTGGTGGCAAATGGCAGAACTCCTACCTCCACCCATCCTCCCTCAGCTGACACAGGAACCAACCCTCAGCTTGGGAGCAGTGGCACAAAGCTAAAGCTGTGGGGTTCTGAGGAGAGTCTGCCCAAACCAGATCCATGGGCAGTCTCAGGGCTGGCATTCCTTCCAGTGGTGTCAGGAAGATTGGCAGAGGGTGAAGAGCTCCCTGAACAAATCTTTACTGCTCCCTAAATACCACAAGAAACACCTAAGAGATGGCAGCATCACTTGCCCCAAAGTTATGCTTGTTAAAAGGATTCAAATGTAAAGCTCTGGCCCTTGGTTTAGTTCAAAAGCTGAGGTAGACAGAAACCAGTTTCCATTCCAAACAATCCCAATGCAGCAGGGCTAGAACTGGGTGATTTCTAAGATCTCTCCAACCCAAGCAGTTCTGTGATTCTGTTAAGAACTGAAGACCAGCAAAAATCTATTTTGCCAAGCATATTGTGTTTCCATTATGTTGTTATCAGTAAAAATACCTATCTCATGGAACTGGACTAAAAAGTCTAAATAACAAAGATTTTACACCTGAAATTAATTTAGCTGGGCAAGTAATGTCATCTCTGATGGACACAGTTTTATCTGGGATACAGGGTCAAATTCACCACGAGTTTTGAGGCAAATTTTAAGCAGACCAGGGTTGAGTGTGAAGCAGGAGCAGACTCATCATCTCACCAGTTCAACATCTCCGAAGAAGCGGTGCACTGGCATGGGCTGGTTGCTGTCCTCATCCGAGAGGCCGCTGCTGTGCTCGAGGAACATCGACCTCCGCGGGCGATCCGTGTCCTCTGAGGCGGCCCCATCAAAGCTCCCACAGCTGCTCTCCTCCTCGCTGAACACATGATAGTGGTGCAGAAATCCCCCCATTTTTAGTGGGGTACCGCTGGATTTCACTGCGTGTGGCTCCAGAGAAACACCATGCTCCTTTTCCTGCTTCCCTTCATCAGTCTCTGGAATGCTTTCATCTTTTTCCTGTTGGATTATACTGCTGTCTCCTAGATCTTCTGAACTTCCATCCCCATCAGATGTTTTAGGTGTTTCCCCCAGTGCAGCAAGGTTTCCACTTGCACATGTGAGTCCCTCTAGCTCTGATTTTAGATTGCTTTCTTCGTATTTCATCCTCTTGGCAGGTCGTCCTTCAGCACTTTCATGTGATGAACTCTGTTAGAAAAAAAGACAAGATCCTAAAGCTCACTTGAAATAAAAAAAGAATAAAATCATCTTATTTCTTTAGTTGCAAAGCTGGCTTTGGAACAGAAGGGCTCCATCACACAAGTGCATTTTGATCCAAGCCTTCTAAGAAAAGTAATGAGTAGAAAGTGCGTGTTAAGAGAGGAAAAGAGGAAAAGACAGCTTACATAAACCACAATGTACAGTCCATCACCAGCAAGAGAAAACCACTGCGCTCAGAGAATAAACTAGCACCGTACGAGGTCAATCACCATGTTCTTATTTTCTTAAGGATGATGCTAATGGGAATTACTGTGCCAGGCCTGTCATCACCTGGCACGGCGGGCGGCTAAATCTGCCCTATATTTCTGCACTGGCACAAACAACGTCCTGGGAGGGGGGGTAATGGCGATAAATTTACTTCAATTCTCCTGATAATCCTCACATGGTGATGCTCAGATTGTAGCTGTTAATAATCACCTGCGATCCCCCCACTCTGAGACCGTCCGGCCCCGCGGCCTTTCCCTCCCACACCATCCCACCCAGCCCCGTCCCTCGTACCGGACTCGCCGTGTCGGCTGCTTCCCCCGCGGGCTGTGCGGGGTCGGCTGCCGGGGCCGCCTTCGCGGAGCGCCGGGCCCGGTGCCGTGGCCGTGGCCGGGCCGGGCNCAGGGCAAAGGGCTCCGGGCACCGGGCAAAGGGCAGCTTCATCCCACCCAGTGAGGGCGGGGAGCCCACGGCCCTCACACACGGCAGCCCCTCACACACGGCAGCCCCTCACACACAACAGCCCCTCACACAACAGCCCTTCACGCACGGCAGCCCCTCACACACAACAGCCCCTCACACAACAGCTGCCAGCTTGGCCCACAGACAGCATCACCTTAACGGAAGCTTTAGCAAAGTGAGCACAAAGCAACCCATTACAGGTCACACAATGGGGAGGGTTGGAAGCGACCTTGAAGATCACCCAGTGCCACCCCCTGCCATGGGCAGGGACACCTTCAACTACCCCAGGTTGCTCCAAACCTCATCTGGCCTGGCCTTGGACACTTCAGGGATGGGGCAGCCACAGCTGCTCTGGGCACCCTGTGCCAGGGCCTGCCCACCCTCACAGCCAAGAATTTCTTCCCAATACCCAATCTAAACTTACTCTCTATCAGTTTAAACCATTCCTCCTTGTCCTGTCACTATATGCTTTGGTAAATAGTCTTGCCTCATCTTTCCTATAAGTTCCCTTCAAGTATTGGAAAGCTGCAATTTCTGAGGGGAACTTACTGACCTCCCTCCCAGCTGCTGTTTGGGGAAAAAGCCCAGCCCCATCCTGCCTGGGAATTATGTAGCTTATAAACATTTGAAATCGTTTGCTTCCCATTGTGTCTCACTCTGGAGCAGCGCTCACTCCCATTCAAGACGTGGTCGGAGAGTTATTATTCAGATGTGCTTCTCTCTGCTTTCTACAGCCCTCAGGGAACAAATTATGTCAGTAACTCAAATCCCTCTTTAACTTCAAGGACTCTGAGGGTAGCAGATGAATTTCTGTGTAGTAAAGCACCCAGATTTAAGTACATAATTATCCTGTCTGTGTTCCCGGGGAGGTGCTGCTGGGAGCGATGGCAGGTACCGGTGCCCTGACGGCCACGTCCCCACGATGGGGCCCGCGGGCTCCATCCATCACATTAAACACAGCTTCTTCTCCAGTTAATTCAGTGCTTTGGGGATGCTGTGGGGATTTTTATAATTCTGTCCATCTGAGGGCACAGTAGCTTGTTTCTTTATAGCAGCCTTTAATGTTCTTGCTCATTGCAGAGTTGTCCCATGAGTCTCAGTGGTACCTGTGCTCCTCCATCCAGCTTGGCTGATTAAATGCTTGTCCGTTCAGCCTGGCCCTAAAAAACAGAAGCAACAATTTAAATCGCAGAAATAAGTGGCAAGACTGTACCTATGGGGATATTCAAGAAATACATTTTTTTCTCAAAAATATAAAATCCCCCAGTTAAACCGTGCAGGTTTGGAGTCTTGTCTGCACATTGTTGTGCAATTTCCCTCAGTGCTCAGGGTCCGTCTGTGCTTTGTTCTCCGGGTGAGATAATTCATATTCTTCTCCAAAACCTCCTTGACTTGCTCCACTCTCTCAGAGTGTTGTTGCTTGCAGCCATGGAATACAGATGATTGTTTTTATTAGGCAGTGAAAACTTATACTGTCTTGTAAACAGCCGCAGACTAAACCTGGCTGAAAAGCAGCATTTCTGCAGCTGGAAAACGTGGTTCTTGTTTTAATTTCCACAACAAACTGAAAATAGCAAGGAAAATTTAATGTTGACAATTCTAATAAATATTTTTCACAACACTGTATGTTTCTCGAGTTTTATGCTGCTTTGGAAAGTTGATGTGACTGAGCATTGAGAAGGGGGTGGCAAAGCCCTGAGCAGTCCCGTGGCCTTCGGTGACCTGGTGTGGGGTGAGGTACAGAGGTACAAGCACATGAGGCTCTGTGGGGTGGTCTTGGACACAGGGTGCTAGGGACACAGCAGCTTAGATGGAGCTGGGATGGCACGGCTCCATCCATACCTCTCATGTCACACTCGTCCTATTCCCCCCTTTAACCACGTTATTTTGGGGGCAGGTGGTGACAGTTTCACAGCTGCAGATGTTGCTGTATATTCTGAAATACGGCCGAGATAAAAACTGTCACATAGCTCAGGAAGCACCTGAGGGAGACTGTGGATCCCTCTGAGAGCCATCCCCAGCTCAGCAGCAGTGACTCCCAAGTGACTTGAAAGACAACAGGGGGATTGCCAACAGCCAGCAGCCCTCTGAGAGAATCAGAGCAGCACGAGCTATTTACATTAAACCCACATTTCCACATAAAAGGGGGCTTATTCTCCATATTTAAAAAATGGGTTATGTTAGAATCTGTTGTCTAAGCAGGCAGGGAAGAAAAAATAAAAAGAGGGTTTTGTGAGCTCCGTCATTCCTGTGAAAACTGGCGGCTCTGCAGCAGCAGCTGACGAGCTTATGGAGCCGGGCTGTGAAACTCGATGTGCAAATGAGCTTCTTGCAGCACTCGTCTCTGTGCCTGTCACTTGCACCAGTGTCCCTGTCTGTTATAATCCTCCCAGTTCATTTGGCTAAACATGACCGACATGCCAGGGACAGCAGCCAAAAAAAATGTTGCCTGTAAACATGCTGGCTGTTAACTGTTGAATGTGAGGTCTGTCATACTGAACAGCCATCCATCAGGAGTGCTGGCTGGCCTTTTCCTGCCACAGGAAAGGTGGGTTGGGTTCAAGTGGCTGAATTTTTCTGGGGAGGAAGCAGGAGGAGGATCCAATTCCCAATAACTAGGACGGGGAGCCTTGCTCCCTGCTGGATCCTCTGCCTCCTCAGTGGGAAGAGCTGGTCTTGTGTTGAAGATTTGAAGAAAAAACATTTAGCTGCTGTTCCCTTCCATCACATGGTGTTGTCGTGCCAGCTCAGGTAATGTTGCTGAGCATTGAGGGTGGATGGGGCTCTGAGTAACCTGGTCTAAGGAAGGTTTCCCTGCCCATGGCAGGGAGTTAGAACTGGGTGATCTTCAAGGTCCCTTCTAAGCCAAACCATCCTGTGGTTCTGTGATTCTATGAACTGCCAGTTTTGGGCTCCCAGAGGCACTGTCTTCTGGGAAGTTCTCTGGGAATCCATACACCCTCTAGAACTGAACTTCACAAGGATCTGCAGCCCTGTGATGCAGCTGCCCTGAGCACTGCTGACCTGAGAACCTTTGCACCACTCACATGGAATAAACCCTTAATTTCCATCACAGAGGAGTCCTCACATCAGGAGCTGGTGAGCCTTGACACAAAAATCACAGGCAATTTACGGTACGTAATGAAACTTTATGCTTGCCATGTGAGAAATTCCTTTGAGTCTTATTTTGGATTTCTAGCAAGTGTTTTATCAAGGACCAAACATGGGAAGGCAGTATCTGAAGAAATTAATTAACACAACAGATCTGTACGTGGGCTTTGTGAGAAAGAGCAACAAAGAGGAAACCTGTGACATTCGTTAATGACAAACCATAAGGAACATCGGAGAACAGTGAGTGCAGAGAACCCAGCCCAGGCTGGGGGGTTGCAGTACCTGTCTGAGGGAGTTTGGCACTGCCCTTCCTGTGATGGGTACAGCTGGAGCCCTGCCAGGAACCCTTGCCTGGAACCCTGCTGCTCATGGTCTTGTCCCCCTGCTATTGATGCACTTCTTGTAAGCATCTCTAGTGTTTCCCTGGCAAATCCTTCCCAAGGCACCTCCAAACATTGCCCAGTGAATTCCACCTGCCCCAGGTCTTCTGCCCTCCCTAAGCTCCTCTTGCCCCTGGCATATTGATTTTAAAGTGTTTCACAAACCACAAGTAAATCTCTCCCAGCACAAAGTGTCTCACAAAGGGTCCAAATCCTTACCTTTGCTCCAGGAGACTGATTACATAGATTTTAATGATTTACTGGCAACTTGGCCTTGCTGTTAAAAAGCATCAACCACAGAAACCTTTTCCTCAATTGACCGGCTGCAGTAACAGTAGCCGTGGGAACAGGCGCTCCCGCCCCTCCGCTTGCCGCTTTGTCTCGTCGCTTTGCTACAGGCTTTAATTAGGCTTTAATTAGGGTGTAATTCCCATCGAACTTCCCGGCCGGGGCAGCAGCTCGGGCTCAGCCGCCGCCCGACGCTGGGGGTCAGTGTGAGACCGGCGCTGTGGCCGCCCCGCTCGCGGACCCGGGGACACGGGGGACGTGGGGGACACGGCGAGATAAAGGGCACGGGAAGGACAAGGAGTTCTCTCCGGTTCTCGCGGGAGAGGCTCAGCCACACCGAGCCTTTCTGCCCTCCTGCCGTGAGCCCGAATCAGGGACACACAGGATATTTGGTGTTGGGGGGACGTTAAGGCTTATCCCGTTCCGAACCCTTGCCATGGGCAGGGACACCTTCCACTATCCCGATTTGCTCCAAGCCCTGTCCAACCTGCCCTTGCACTCTTCCAGGGCTGGGGCAGCCGCAGCTTCTCTGAGAAACCTGTGCCAGCGCCTCACCACCCTCACAGGGAAGAATTTCGCCCTAAAATCAAATCTATATTTCCCCTCTTTTAGTTTAAAGCCATGCCCCCTTGTCCTGTCACTCCATGCCCTTGTCCATTGTCCTCTCCAGCTCTTCTGGAGCCCCTTTAGGCACTGCAAGGGGTTCTAAGGTCCCCCCAGAACCTCCTGTTCTCCGGGCTGGATACCCCCAGTTCTCCCAGCCTGTCTCCATGGGAGAAATGCCCAGATTTTGCCTGGTTGCTTTGCTAGGCACCCCAGGGAGCTGGAGCAGTTGTGTTCTGCAGCTCTGAGTGTGCTGCTCCCAGCTGGAACAGGGGATCTCAGGAACAGCTTCTCTCTGTTTCCTCCAGCCTCCCCTGCCTGCAGGTAGCCTGAGCCTGGTCCTGGCATTGCCACCCTGCCCAGCTGTCAGAGGGACAGGCTGGGAACACCACACGCAGCAAGGCTGAACTTCATCCAAAAGCTGAGCCCATAATTTGCTTAGTTAGATTTAAAATAATAATAATTTAAAAATGCCCTTCCTTTGTCCTACATGCCAGTGAACATCAGGCTCACCGAGCCCCAGCCTGATTTTCCACCAGTGACAGGTAACATTTTGGTGAGTGTTGTACATTATTTAACACCGTATCTTTGGGGAGATAAAAATTCTTTGAGTGAGTGTAAGTGTCTTCTCTACACACCTGACAAGGATGGAAGTTGCTGTTTTACACAAGGCTCATTAAATATAAACCCACCATGTTGATTTCAGCATCTTAAATTACTTAAGCCAATGTAATGGGATGAATATTTGATGGTGAATTTTATTAAATTTCCACCACTATTAAGTTACTGATAAAAAGATAAAGATTTCTTTAAAGCCTGCTTGGTGGTCTCCAAAGGCAGATGATAGAAAATCTGACTCAAAACCTGCCTGCAGTGAATGCTTTGGGGATGGGAATGAATTGTCTCCTTCCTTCTGTCCTCTGCAGGTAACAGCAGATTCTTCCTGCTCCCATCAGGATTAGTCAGTCCCTGAAAATAGTGACAGTAACCCGAGCCAGGCCCAGAGCTGTGGGAGGGCACACAGCCAAGGCTGTGCCCACCAAGGGTGGCTCTGCATGGGACACCCCTTGGGAGCAGCGTAGGAGGGCAGGGAGTGTCCCACAGCAGAGTGACTGAGGGGTGGCTGCTTGCAGATGTTGATTGGGCTTGATCTCAGGATCATGTTTGTCTCCTGTCCCAGCTTCTGCACTTTGCAGCTCTGCTTGGAAGGCAGAATGGAACAGAATTATTGTGGTGTGGTGGGAAATCACCCAGAAACGAGCACCTGCACAAGCTGTGCGTGTGCCTCAAATCTGGAGGAGCTGGGGCACTGTCCCTGCAGAGCTGGTGGTGGTGGTGTGGGCTGGGGTCACCTCAGTGAGCAGTCACAGCCGCTCTGCCAGCCATGAAGAAAGGGAATCTACCGAGGCACTGAAAAGAGGACATCACCAGGATGTTTTTAAACTCTGATTTGACAAAATCCTGCCAGATTTTCTCTCATTAGCACTTGCCTCTGAACGCGGCTTGAGGTAAGACCTACATTTCAGCAGAGCTGTGGCCCACACCAGAGCCCCATCCGAAAGTGCTGCCCCGTGAATCAGTAGCACATCTCGAGTCAGAGCACAGCAAGTTGTGCAGTCCTGAGTCTATAAATATTTCTGTTTGCCTTTGAAAGGACTGCTGCACAGTTGCACTTTCTCTCCCTGTCACGTAATTAACTCTTCTTCACTTTCTGTCACTTGTCTTGTGATAATTCAATACATAAAGTTAAAACCCCTCAACAATTTAATTCTTGGCATTAAAGATTCACCAATTTCTGAGGAGAGGAAGTCTCCCAGGACAGAGCTGCTCCAAGCAAAGGCACATGCCCATGGATGAGCACCTGAGATGGAGAAGGCAGCTTGGCCAGGTGGCATCTTCTTACTAGAGCAAGAAGCCATCAAAATTTTCCTGAAGAGGTGTTTCTTTCCCTGGATATCCTACAGGAGGGGGAGTTTAAGCCGCTCCAGGAATCTCATCACAGTTCAGTAACTCTCTGAATTAAAAAAGGATAATTACAACTGAAACACCCTGGAGCAGGGCCATGGAACAGGCTATTGAGGTCAGTCTCTTGTCCACTCTCACAACTTCTTTCAGAATCAGAGCGAACTCTGTGCCAAAAGATCCCCACTTGAATTTATTTCTTTTCCCCACTGGTTCCCAGTGCCAGAGGTTATGTGTAAAGAGCTGTAACTGCACCTCAGAGAGGACCTTGTACCAGTGGGGATCCTCAGACAGCATCTATCTTCAAAAGAGCAGGAAAAAGCCATCAGAGGAGACATGTTCTGTTCATGCAACAGCAAGCAATATTGTTCCATTGGTAGGAATCAGCTAGGACAGCAGCTCCAGTGGCCCGGTGCGCCGTGCTCTTACGCATTCCTTCCCACTGGGGACTGCAGTGCAACAGGAGCAATTCCATGATCAGCCCTGGGAGGCTCTGGTAATGAACCCACATCCTCATTACAATCTGCTTAAGTACTTCCTACATCAGGTATTGCCTCCATCAAGCATCGCTGCTGATCTCCTGTGTCCCGACTCCTTTGAAGCAGGTTTTTCAGGAGCAGCTCCATTACACGATGCCACAGCTCTGAGTCATCTCCCACCTCTCCACAGGGCCAGCTGTGTGCCTTTGTCATCTGCGCTGCTTGCATCCTGCACAGAAGATGTCACACAACTGTCCAGACACTGTCCCAGTGTGTAATAGCTGCTCTTCAGAGACAGATTAATCATGTAAGCAGAGAAAGACTTCAGCTGGGCACTCCTGCTCAAGCAGCACATTTCTAGGGCTCTTTTCTGCATGCGCTGATAGTGCTTAATGCTTAACACAGAGTCAGAATTAAAAACCGCCCAGGAAGAGGGTTTAGGTCTCGGAGCATTCTAATAATGCTGTCACAGAGCCAGAAACTTGACTGCCACATCTTCCTGTCCCTTTCTGTACTTCTTCCCAGGGCAGAGGGGTGACTGGTGTGATACCAATCCTCCCAGGTCCCAGTAGAAGTTCCTCGGTTTCTTCTTACCATTGTCTTGGGTTATTTTCTTCACTACATGACCCTTGCTGGTTATCCTTTTCAGCTAAAAATATCTGCTCCTCACATGTCCGTCTGGTGGGCAGGAGCTGCCGCTGGAGTGCCGGGGATGTTGTTTTGACACTTTGATTTGATCCGAGGACACACGAATAGAAAGCCACCAGTGAATAGAAGAATAAATCTGTATGTTCCTTGCTGTCACTTCAACTAGAAAGCAAAGCTGGCAGCTCTCACTCTTCAGGGAATCTGAGATTATTTGGACAAAGGTTTCCCTGTGGGTGGCACAGTCACAGGAACAAAGGAGCAGGGTTCACAGGAGGAACAAGTGTCCTGCAGCCAGCGTGATCAAAAGCAAGCCCCGGAACCGTGTGTACACCAGGTTGGGCAGGAGAGGTGGAACAACAATCAGGTGCACAAGAAACCCATTCAGAGAGAGGGTTCTGAGGGAATTGAAACAAGCGTTGGCCCTGCTTCATCTGCAGACAATAGCACTATTTAAGAAGAAACTCCTACACTGTGTGGCTATGCTTTTGTTATCATGTTTAATACTAAAAGAAGTAAACCAAGTTACTAGGCAGTGCCCAGGAAGGTGATGGGTAACTTACCTGTGCATGACAGGCACATTTTCCATGCCCATCCATATGCCAAGGTTTCTCATTGTCTATGTCCTACCAAAACCCAGCCACATCACCAGAGACTTCTGCTCTTGTGCTTAACTTGGTGCATTTCGGTATCAGAAGTGTTTCAGGATAGATTTTAGGGGTGTGGGTGAGAAAAAGCACTAACCCCTGCTCTGGCCAGCTTGGAGCATCCTGCACTGCTCCAGGGGCCAGAGAGAGCAGCACTGTTAACTGTGCAGCTCACTGTCCCACCTGCAGACCTCCTGTCCCACTTTCCAGACCACCTGCCCCACATGCAGACTACCTGTCCCTCTTCCCAGACCTCCTGTCCCACCTGCAGACTGCCTGTCCCTCTTTCCAGGCTTCCTGTCCCACATGCAGACCTCCTGTCTGTCCTCCCAGACCTCCTGTCCTACCCACAGATTGCCCATTCCACCTTCCAGACACCGTCAGGCTCTTCTCCACCAGCATCAGAGCCAGCGGAGCTGCTCTAGCTCTGGAAGTGAGCCTGGCCCTGTGCCAGCCGGCATCCGTGGCAGGGTGATCCTCTCTGTAATGGATTTCTTCCAGCAAGGGAAAGCAGTGCAGTGCCCCTTGTTGCTCACACACAGCTGAACACCGGCTTCCCCTCCCCTCTAAGCTCTCCAGAGACAAACTGCTCCAGCCAAGAAGTCGGCAGGCTGGAGCAGCCCCTGGATCTCTGTGCTGTTCCCTGGGGACAGCATTGTTTTTACCACTGCTGATGTTCCTGCTGTGTTGCCAAGGTCGAGCTTCCCTCGCTCCGTGTGCAGCTTCCCCACACTTGACCCGCGGCGATCTCTGCATCTTCAGCTCCGCGGTTCTCAGGGCTTGGTGCTGTCGGTCACACTCCTGCGCGGGAACAGGCACATCCCTCGGCTTTGTCTCCACGCTCAGTAACCACGGAAGGAAAAAAACTCTTCAGAAATGCCTAGGTTGCATCTTTGGGCAGCAGAACTGTACAGGTGTGCACTTCCATAAGTACTGCAGACGAGAGTTTATTAGATTCCTCTAGCATGGCAACTGCTGCATTACAGATGCTGGAGACTTTGGAAGGAAGCCAACCACCAGTTTCTCAAAGAATATTTTATCACCATTGGGTTGTGCTGAGTGAGGATCCTTCTCCTCAAAGCAGGGAGAGCTGGGTGGGAGGAGGAAAGGGGCCACTACAGTCAAGTTGAAGCAATTCTTTCTTCTGCAGTTTAATCCTCTTCCCTCCCCTTGATACTCAGTTTATTTAATTGCAGAGACAAGATGCATTGCTTTCCTGAGGGATTGTGGGAGAATATTTGTAATCCAAGGGCTGTAATTGAACTTGGTAATAATAATTATACTTCTCTTCATTAATATGTCTTAAAGCTCATTACAAACTATTTTCGTGCCAACATCTTTTCCAAATCCCTACAGGGTTAGAGATAACTTCTTATTCCAGTAGAGCAGCAACTTTAAGGACTCTCGCAGGGCAGCAGCAACAGCCAAACCCCTGAGCTCACTTTTGAGGCCAGGGAAGTGTGATCCCAAGGGATATGAGGAACTGACCAGCAGGGTACAGCTGCTCAGGGGCTGGCCTAGGATGGGGAATCCCCAGGCTTGATGCCATTCAGTCTGCAGCAGTTTTACCGCTCCCCACTGGGGATGGAGCACCTCTCCTCTGAGGAAAGGCTGAGAGAATTGGGATTGTTCAGCCTGGAAAAGAAAAAGCTTTGGGATGACCTAATTGTGGCCTTCCAGTACCTGAAGGGAGCTGACAAGAAAGATGGAGTGAGACTATTTACAATGGCCCGGAGTGACAGGACAAGGGGGGAATGGCTTCACATTGATAGAGAGCAGAGTTAGATGGGATAATAGGAAAAAATTCTCCCCTGTGAGGATGGTGAAGCTCTGGCAGAGGTTTTCCAGGGAAGCTATGGCTGACCCTGGATCCCTGGAAGTGTCCAAGGCCAGGTTGGATGGAGCTTGGAGCAACCTGGGATAGTGGATGGTGTCCCTGCCCACATCAGGGTGTTGGAACAAGATGAGCTTCCAACCCAAACCATCCTGGGATTCTGTGATTCATCTGAACTGGGATCGGTTGGGCTTTGAGAATGCTGTTCAAAGCTCAGGAGCCAGTCATGGCACAAAAAACCCTGCTTGAATCTGCCTGTCCAGAGAAGGGGAGCCATTCCTGAGCCACGAGGCTTTCCTGAGCTGTTCTGCCTGGCTGGAATGCCTGCGGAGCTGCTCCCACCACGGGGGTCCAGCTGTGCTCTGACAGGCAGTGCCTGACACGGGGTGCCTGTGTCATTGTATGCCCCAAGGAGTGGATCTAAAAGCGGAAGCTTTTCAGTACAAGAATGTCTATTCCAGATCACAAGTCTGCAATTAAAATGAAAAATTCAAACTCATTTTACTTAGACAAGAGATATGAGGGACACAGTTCATTAAGATGTGTTCCAAACTCTCAAATCTCATTATCACTGAAGTGAGGTCCCAGTGCAAATCCCAGTGTGCAGAGAGCAAAACGCTCCCTAGGTTTAAGATAACATTCTGCCCCTCTCCAAGGAGGGCATGTGGCTCTTTCAAGAATGCTGCTCGTTCAATATTTAAGTTCAGTCTGTGCCACACACGAGGTACCTTAGCATTCATTATCCTGTTTGTGCCAGCATCTCTGCCGAGTCCCTGGTGCACTGGGGAGAACCATTTTCCTGCTACAGCAGCAGCACCAAGGTGTGCTGTGGCAATTACAGGGGAATATAAATTTTCAACTCTCCTGAAAACGCAGCACTCCTATTAAAGCAGCCCACTGGCTATGTGCTAAATTTGCCCAGACAGCGGCAGGGCCAGACAATGATGGCCTGTGGAGATCCTCTGGAATAGGCCATGTGCTGCTGGGTTGGCTGTGGATGAAATGCACTCCTCTGTCGCCGGCTCTCTGGCTCAGAGCAGTTCCAAGAGAAAAAGAAAAAAAAAAGAAAAAGGAGCAGAACAAGCGGCAGCAGAACAATAGGCTTTCTTTGAAGCGATTCTTCCAGGTATGTGTGCACTTGCTCCCTGGATCTGCAAGTATTTGTCAAATAAATTCAATTAATTTTCTCAAACAACCGTTTCTGCTTTTCACTGGAATCTCTCCCATCCAGCTCACACATGACATTTGAAGTTCCCATTCCCCAGAGCCACAATAGCCAGGAGGAGCAGAGCCCCAGGGAGCTGCTGGTCACCCAGCTGGGCACAGCAGGAGACAGTTCTGCCACTTTTGCTCTGCAGAGCCCTCACTCCATGAGCAAGGAAAGCTCTGAGCTGGATCATCGGCTCCAGGTAGAATTTGCATAGACAAAAGAAAAACAGATGACAACGGAGGAAGTTTGGAGGTTTGAATGGGAGGCAGACACCTGGAGAATCCTTGCCATGTCCTGCCTGGGAGCAGAGCAGAGCAGACGTCATGTCCATAGCTGTCCTGGCTGGGGAGGGGACCGTCCCCTCCTCCCCATCACCCTGCGGCACCTCCCTCAGCTCAGAAGAAACCCCCGTCTCACAGGGAATGTCAGAGAGCCCCGGCAGCAGCCGGCATTGCTGAAGGCAGCAGAGCGCAGAGCAGCAACTTGGAAATCATCTCTGCCTGTCTCAAAGCTGCCTCTGTGCTGTGAGAGCAGCTCCATGCGGGAGCCAGACAGCTGGGATCAGCCAGGCACCGCACGCCAGGCTGGTGCTTGTCAGCTCCTGCCGAGGGATGCGGGGGAGCACACGCCGCACTCCTCCGCTCCCGCTGGAGCATCCCCCGCGCCTGGAACAGGGCAAGGGCTCGTCTGAGGGATGCTCACCCTCCTCCACCTCCCCTGGCCCTGTCCTGACGGGAGGGAAGGTGGGAGCTCTCACAGAATGGCTGCACCCACAACATGCCTGTTGCCACATCTTCCTCCCCAGCCCTTTGCTTCTGAGAAGATTTTTGCCTCTGAGTTTCTCATCTCCTTCCAAAACATGACACATCCCTTAAACTGACTTGAATGTAAACGATGCAAATGCAGGGAGAAAGTAATTAGTCTCTGGAGGCTACAACTGGGTTTTAAGCAACAAAATCATTGGAAATGGGTTCTATTTCACATCACTGAGAAAGGAAGAAATCCCTCAAGAGTTGGTTTGGGGAGGGGTGGGTTGCAGCCCATTGCTGCTGAAAGCTGCCACCCTTCTCTTTCAAGAGCTGCCTTTGATTTAACCTGCCTGTAAGGCTTCATTCCCCAAAGCGGGGCAGGAGGAGGCTCAGGCAGCAGCCCCCAGTTACACACAGTGTTCCCATCTCCATCTGCTCAGCCCATGCAAACACACCACCCCTAAAAACCCCCAAATGCTCATCCCCTGTGCCCTGACATTCACCCCGTGGGTTCTGCCTCCCCGCAGCACCAGCTTGCCAAAACCCACTCCTACTCTTGGCCATGGAGGCCTGAAAGTCTTTCCTACCCTGGCCCAGGAGCTGCAGCTGCAATCGGCTGGCTGGGCTCATATGTTCCAAATCACCCTAATGGCACTTCAGAAATGCAAATAAAAGTGAGATTATGATATTTTACGTAAATAAGCAATGTGGCAATCCCAGCCTGGTTTGGCCTGCCAGGCAAATTCACTGGAGAGATACTAACATTGAAATATGTGAGCGTGTTTGCATGGAACATTTATTGTATAACTCTGGGCTCCAATAAAGCCTTGTATAAATTATTCATTTTGGAATCGAGATGAAATGCCAAAACCCACCCACCAAGGGACTGTTTTTATTACTACCAGAGATCTAGTCTTAGTTAGCAGCTAAGCTGTTAACACAGCTCACAAGGAAATTCCAAATGGGGAATAACCTGTGGCCTTCGTGTCACCATGTGCCCCGTGCTGAGGGCAGCAGCTGGACACCCACACACTGCTTTAGGGGGGAAAACCCTAAATTCTTATTCCAAATTATATTCCAAACTATATTATATTCCAGATTATTATCCCTAAATTATTAGTCCATTATTCCAAATGGGGAATAACCCGTTCCCTTCGTGTCACCACGTGCCCCGTGCTGAGAGGGCAGTGGCTGGGCACCCACACACGCTGCTTTAGGGNCACCCACACACCCACACACGCTGCTTTAGGGGGGGGAAAACCCTAAATTATTATTCCAAATTATATGATATTCCAAATTATTATTCCTAAATTATTATTTCATTATTCCAAATGTGGAATAACCCGTTCCCTTCATGTCACCACTTGCTCCGTGCTGAGGGCAGCGGCTGGACACCCACACACCCACACACGCTGCTTTAGGGGGGTGAAAACCCTAAATTATTATTCCAAAATATATTCAAAATTATACTATATTCCAAATTATTATTCCTAAATTATTATTCCATTATTCCAAATGGGGAATGACCCGTTGCCTTTGTGCCACCACTTGCTCCGTGCTGAGGGCAGCGGCTGGACACCCACACACCCACACACGCTGCTTTAGGGGGGTAAAACCGTGTCCTGAAGAGTGCAAACTTCTTCCCGCTGTGCTCACCTGGGGAGCTGGGAGGGCAAGGGAGTGTTTGTAGAGGAAATCAGAGCTCGGACAAGAGCCCGGCACGCTGGGAGTGAGCGGCAGCCTGGCTGCGGGAGCCTCCGGAGCAGAGCGTGCAGATGAGCAGCCCCCGCGGGTGCGCACACGGAGCACAGCGGGCACCCCGGGCTGGCTCAGGGCACCAAAGTGGGACTGTGGGGCACACGCAGCGCCAACACCTCCTGTGCCAGGACACAAAATCCCGGGTAGCGGTTGCCATGGCAACTCCTCTTCTTAAACACTGCTGTTAAACTGTTGCATCGAGGCCTCTGCGAGCATCGCCAGCCCTCTGCGAGATTCATCACAGGGGCGACAATAATGACAGGACCCTGTCCTGGTCCTGGTCCTGGTCCTGGTCCTGGTCCTGTCCTGGTCCTGTCCTGTCCTGGTCCTGGTGCTGCCCTGCTGCATGGGCTTGTGCTGCTCCCTGCCTGACACACCGTGCTGAGGCATCACCACAGGTCACTGTTCTTTCTGGAGCTGAAGGCTGACATTAAGGAGCCACGTACCAATTTGCTGTTGAAAATTACTTTTTCCTGTCTGAAATACCTGCAGTGCCCACGGTCTCCAGGTGTAGCTGCAATTAGTCTTCCACTCACCCCTTCCTCCCACCTTGTGCTTCCCCCTCTGCAGTTGCCAGGAGGCAAAACAAAGTGATGGATCACGGATGTGAGTTTGGGGACTGCTGACTTCCCCAGTTTGAATGGGGAGGGTTGCAGGGACTTTTTTTGAGCTGCATGTAGCCTATCCAGCCTCACCTCCAGCCCACTCAGGTGGGTGGCAGGATTCTCCCTCAGCCTTCTCACAGCCACTATTTCCCCCTTCTCTTCCAGCTGCGGCAAAGACTCAATGGTATTGGAGGTTTTTTCCAAAATAAATTATTCTGTGAGTCTGTGATTCTTCACTGACTGTGCTGACAGCACTGGACATCCCAGCCAGGGAGTCAGAAACCATTGCAGTCCCAAGACACCCAGCCCTGCTGGCACATGACGTTCTGAGAGCACATCTGGGGATGGCAGCAGCAGCAGCAATGTTCTATTCCAGCAGCAGCAGCAGCCCAGCACTTGCACAGTCCCAGACATCCATAGTCCCAGGCATCCCATGTAGCTGCAATAAGTTCTCCTTCCCTAATGTAACTTTTTTATATCAGCAGCTGTCTCAGACTCCAGCAGGGTTTTATGGATCATAAGAAAGGCTAAGTGGAAGTTTTCCTTTTTTTATATTTTTTTGGAAGCAGATCAAACACTCCAAATCGAATGGCTTGGTGTGGTCTGGTGCAGGGAGCAGTGACAGGTGGAGGGAGCTGCTGGTTCCCTGGGAAGGACACGTGTCCCACAGCTGTGCTGTGGCCCTGCACCACGCCCCAGTGACACTTCTTTTGGCCCCAGAGCAGGGATGGGAGATGGGAGCCACAGAAGGGCAAAAATGACACGGTGATCTTGTGCACCAGCCTGCTCCTGGCTTGTTTTGGCTGCAGGGTGGGGAATACTCTCACTGCAGGGAATGCTAATAAGGGGTTTTGTGTGTGAGAGAGAAATAGAGGTGAAACCACCTATCACAACTGTGAATAATGGAATTAGGAGAGTAATAATTACCCATGTATGAGATTCCAAGTAGAGCAATCATCACAAGTGCCGTATCACCGACTGTCTGGGTCTCCACAGACATCTCCCACCCCTTGGTTTGTATCACACTGCACAGCTCCAGGGAGCTCTGATGCTCTATCACAGCTGCCAGCCCTGGGACCAGAGCTGTCGGGACCAGGAGAGCCCTGGGAGAGCATTTTCTTTCTTGGGGAAGCAGCCAAGTAATTTCTTTCCCTCGTAACCCCATGTTCAGAAGGTGAAGACAAACACGCCCTTGTCTGCAGTTGGACCTCAGAGGTGGAAGACTCCACGGGTGGGTTAGGAAATATGCCCTGGGAGTGCAGCCCAGGCACTGGGACTTTAAACAAAACTTCATTCTGGATAAGTCTGGAAAATGCATCTTGGGCTTCAGAGGCCAAGTGGTGACATCTCATTGTGCAGGAGAGATTAGACAGTTCCAGATGATGACATCTTCAGCAGGGATTTTATGTCCTCGCCCACAGTGGTGTGATTTGGGAGGCTCCGTGTTTTGGCAAGGAGATGATCAAGTGGCTCTGAGGACCCTGAGCCAGCGGTGTCACAGCTTCTTCACTAAGTTGGTGTTTAAAGCCTGTGCTGGAACGCTCCTTGCACAAGTTCCCGAGGCTGCCTCTCCTCAGTGTCAGCTGGTGCTTGCAGGGAGGAGCCAGCCAGATTTTGGCTGCCAACAGGGCTGGGGCTGCTGCCCACCTCCCTGGGTGTGCAGAGGAAAGGAAAATGGGATCAGGACCTGCCCTTCCTTTGGAGATGGGCAATCATCCCTCATGTGCAGGTGCAGGGGGCTGAGCTGTGCCCCCCAGTTTGTGGAGCTCATCCATCTGATCTTAGTCAGGGGCTCATTGCACCACTCGGTGCTACGTGGGGGAGTTTGCTGTGGCTTCCCAGCTGGATCATGCCTGGCAAGTGCAGCTCAGGGGGACCACATGCCAGGCCCCTTCCCACCTGCCCCAGCCACTGGAGGAGAGTCTCATCCTGTGCTGGCTTCTTCCCACACAGCATCACATGGCACACCGAGGAGATTCACCCTGCAGAAATCCAAACAATGAGGAAAAGTGTCAATAAACATATATTTTTTACAGTCCATTATCTCACCCTTGCCAGCTTTTAGCCTGTTACTGCACCAAGCCATTAAATCCCCTCCATGAGGGCAACATGCCATTTGTGTAACACAGCATAATGGGACCATTAATGGCTCCCTTCCCCACCACAGCACTGCTCCAGGAGAGGCATTAATATCCACATTCACAAAACCAATCCCTTAGTTCCAGGTTATTTGCCCTTAATGCAATGATATTGCCGAAATCCCCCTTAAAATTAGCCCAGGTGTTTTTAACAAAACCAATAAAGCATATTAATTAATAATCCCCGCGTTGAATACATGAATACAAACAGGTCATTCTAGCTGTCTATGAGCTCTTTCAGGAGCAGAAGGGCTTGTGATTTCTTGACGACAGTCACCAGAGGACAGGAATAATTTGCAGTCGAGTGGCTCGATGGAGTCACAGCTGACTTGCCCTGAGAGCGGGGCCCCATTTGTTGCTGTGAGACTGGCGCCACGCTCCGTGTTCACTGGTATTTCCATTTACTGCCCTTCCGTGGTCTATTTTTGAAAAATAATTAAACAGCATTTCCAGTTCCATACTGTTTGGCTCTATTAGTGATACAATTTAAGGTGCAGAATTAAAATAACAAAGGCAAGCAGTACTGCCTTCCTGACGCCTGCAGCCCCTCTGCAGGATGCAGACCCATCCTGGGGCTCCCTGCTGTCCCTGTCCCTGCTGAGGCCAGCTCACAGTGATGGGGACAGGGATGGGGATGGGCTGCCAGTGGAGCAGAGCCTGACTCTGCCAGCTCAGCCCCCAGCTCCCCTCTGTGCTTTCCAGAGTGTCCTTGTTCCCCAGCCCACAGCTCCACTTGGAGCACACAGCTGAGCCATCTCTGCTCTTTTCCTGCTTCTGACGTAGCGGCTGAGGCTGTTGGCAGAGTTTGCCAGCCGAGGAGAACGTGAGAAACGACGTGCTGTGATTATTATCCACTCTCTTCTGAAAGCCTTGTCATTAGCAGGGTGACACAGGGACAGCCACTGAGGTGCTGTGGGCATGCAGAGAGCAGGGAGGACCGTCCAAGGCCAAAAACAGCTTGGGGAAACCCTGTTTTGAGCATGTCTGGCTCTGGAAGTAGAGCAGAGCACAGTGCAGCATGGGGCTGGAAGCAGAGAGGAGTGACCCAGGCGACGTCCCTGAGAGCAGCGGGAGAAGCTGCCAGTGCCAGGCCTGGACACGCCAGCTCCAGCAGAGTGACCACGGCGCTAACTCACAGTTATAAATGTTTGGATGCTGCTGAGATATGTATCGACAGCAGCAATTAATCCCCTGCTTTGTTTGCTGACCTGCTGCATGGGAAGGGTCACGCTCAATTCAGCTACTGAAATATGCCGTTATTGTTGGAGGCAGCGACTTCCCTTCATGTCTCTTGCCAGCTTTTAGATTTCATTCTTCTAAA
This sequence comes from Dicaeum eximium, assembly GCA_013396995.1. Lineage (NCBI taxonomy): Eukaryota > Metazoa > Chordata > Aves > Passeriformes > Dicaeidae > Dicaeum > Dicaeum eximium. Next base: position 188,189 of record VWZP01006246.1, read on the forward strand.
TCCTGGCACTGAAAAGCAGCACCCCAGGCAGCACTGGAGGCTCGCGCCGGCGAGGAGCTCCCAGGGGATGCGTTCAGGACAGCCGGGGGAGCTGGCAGTGCTTCCCTGCCAGCCCACAGCGCCTCTCTGACAGAGACAATCAACATTTCGTGGGCTTTATCCTCCTCCACCTTCTCCTCCTCCTTTTCCTCCTCCTCCTGTTCCTTGTCCTCCTCCTCCACACGCCCCCAGCTCCTGCTGAAGCAGCTTTTGGAAGGCTGTGGCATGGACATGCTTACCAGCAGGTAGGGCCCCCACCCCAGCAGAGGGACTTGGCCTGACCCTCACAGCTTTCCCTGCCTGCACATGCAATCCAAAGAGAAATGAGTGCTGCACTCACATCCTGGTCATGCCATCCACTTGGCTGCTGCCCTCAAGGTGCCAAATGTACCCTGGGAGCACAAACCCACCCCGTGTGACTGGTCCCTGCTCTGTTCTGGCTTTTCCTTCCAGCACTGTCCTTATGCATTTTCTGCTAGGAATTGATTCCTACTCTCCTTTCAGAAAAAGATCAAACAAGCCCTTATGTCTCCCTTGGCTGCTTCCTTTGCAGATGTTTAAGTCGTTACCCTGGGTTTGAAGTTTGATTAAAAGGGAAGCGAGGAGCCCTGGTATGGGGAGTCCAGGCTGGAGCCATTGTGGGTTGGAAGCACAAGACCTCAGAGACCCCAACTTGGCCAGCACCAGCACCTCCTGCCCCACACAGGATCCTCCAGCCTGCTCAGCCCATTTATGCGGCTGCAGGGGAAATCAGAGCCTGTGGCCACCACTCCCTACCCTGATACTTCATTTTTTCTGAACAATACTCAGTCATTGGCACCTTTCATCTCCTGCCCAACACCCCAGTGCAGCCATCCTCAAAAAGAGCCATTCAGGAGCACAGACGGGTCCCCAGCCATCTGCAGCTTGGGAACCATCTGCCTCCGGATTGCACGGCAGCGAGAGCTCCACGTTAGATAACACACGTGTGTTAAACCTTCATCCCTCACCGGCTGCTGGTGCTTAAACAGCAAAGCTGAAACACGCTGGAATTTACAGGATTATTATGTACATGTCGTCATCTCCAACAATGGACGTGAATTTGTGACAGATGATGTGGGGACGAGCTCAGAGCAGGAATTGTCTCCCTGAAGACAATGCCCTTGATGGATAATAGTAGAGCCACCTCCGAACAATCGGGGACTGATTTTTATTTTGGCTTGAACTCCGCTTTCTCAGCGCAGGTGTCCAATTTGTCCCTGCCTGTATAAATCCCACCAGTTAAATGACTCAGCTGTTGGCACAAATCAACCCAGGAGATGTTTTCCTGGCTGGGTTTGTACCTCAGGAAGGCAGAAATACCATGCCTGTAAAAAAACCAGTCAGCTCTGATATCCTCATGCCCTAAAGGAGATTTATTGGGATGAGTGAGGTTAAGGCAGAAGTGGGTTTCTGACCCACCATCTCAGGCTTCCCAATGCTCCAAAGATCCATCTGATGCCCAAACCCTGCCCCAGGTACCAGCACAGGCAGTGGCTGGGATTTATGGCTGGGGCTGGCAGTGGGTTAAGCACCATAATCTGAGCGAGGGTTTCTGTAACCTTCTGACAAGGGTAATAAACCTGAATGACATGCGCATTGTTCCCAGGAATTTATCAAACTGAGATTGTCTTTCCCCTTTGGGAAAGGTCGTAGTGTGCCTCATTTTATAGAGAACAAAAGACCAAGGGCAGCTGCCCTGGGGTGCGAGTGAGTGTTTGTTTGGAAAACCTTTAGGTGAAAGGAAATTCATGGTAAAATGATGGAGAGCGAGGCTTGGCCTCAACCTTACAGTGAGCCTGCTCCCATCCCATTTTACCTTGGCAGCCTTATGAATCCCACAGTTTTCCACGTGCACCAGGCATGGGTTGCCCTCACTGGGGCAGAGCTGTTCTGGGCAGGTTGGTGTGGACAAGGTAAGGTGAGGCCAACCCACGCAAGCCCACCCTCTGCAGAGAAAATCTCTGTAATGCAGTGTTTGTGTGTTGTGCTGCTCTCACAGAAGCTGTGATCAGCACCTGCTGCCCAGCCATGTGCCAGTCAGCCCCCAAAGGTGGGAAAACTGAGAAAACTTGAAGAAACTTCAGAGCACCCAAACGAATTTTTTTTTTTTTTTTTTCTGGAGCAAGTTAACTCATGAGTGTTCCCATCTCACTGCTCCCTCTGGCCAGCCTGAGGTTCCCAAGTCCCATCAGACTCCCAAATTCTCCCAAATTCAAGCTGCCTTTCCCCTTCTCCCACCCTTGCCAAGCTGCTGAAGCTCCATGTGCCTCAGCAGCTCAATCAGGAACTACAGCAGCCTTGAGCTGTGGGCCCTTGTAGAGATTCTGATCATTTCTCGTTATTTGAGGCTGAGAAGTAGAGCCTGGATTGTATAAAGTAATTAAATAAAGCCGTCTGTCCTCCCTCTGAAGTGGCTGTGCCAGCAGTTTCATTATGGTTTGTTCTCATCAGAATGTGACCTGGACAGCTCTTATACCACCCTAAGGTTTCACTTCAAGGATCTTAAAAGGAAATCAATTATTTTTAGAAATATAAATATTTTATGAAGCTGCTTCTTTTTGTAATGATGGAATAAAGAAAAATACGGCCACTTGGCTCTTCGGTGACAGGTGGGAAATGAAGAAATCCCACCTCAGAGCCTGCAGTACCTGAGTCACCTCCTCCAGGCATCTTAGCAAGGAGTCTGCAATGGAATATCCTCTGTTAAATTATACATCTCAGAGCTGCCCAAGTGATCAGACTCTGAGTGAAGTCTTCCATGCCCTGGCTCTGCCACGGGAGAGTCAGCAGCTCCCTCCTGCCTCAGTGGTCCTGGTGCATGGGCAGGTAATGGCCTTGGCAAAAGTGGCCAAACAGCATTGGGACATCCTTGCTGGTGGGTGATGGTGTGCTCCAGGGAGGGGAGAAGTGTCCCCTCAGCTCCAGACACACTTTCTGTACCCCAGAAGGTGTGAAGGGCTGTGAGGATGCAAGTGGCAGTGGTGCCTCCAGTGCCTGATGAGAGACAACTGGAAAGACAGAGAGACATTATTTACAGGAGCCTGGAGTCACAGGAAAGGGGGAACAGCTTCAGACTGAAGGGGGAGAAATGGATTAAATTCTTCCCTGTGAGGGTGAGCAGGCCCTGGCACAGGTTGCCCAGAGCAGCTGTGGCTGCCCCAGCCCTGGATGTGTCCAAGGCCAGGCTGGACAGGGCTTGGAGCAACCTGGGACAGTGGAAGGTGTCCCTGCCCGTGTCAGGGGAGTGGATGATCTTTAAGGTCCATTCCAACCCGAACCATCCTGGGATTTCATTATTCTATTAAAGGGCAGACCCAGGGATGCTTCCAGGATGCCATCAGAGCCACATGTGGTGCTTGAACTTCCAACCCCGGGGGACCCAGCCCTTGGGCAGGCTCCATGTGGGAGAGAGCACCCAGCCCTGCTCCCTCCCTCAGCCTGGGACCCCAGCGCAGCTGGAAAATGCAGGCATTTAAATCTTGAAATTGTTATTGTTTCTATCAAAGGAGTGAATCCCCAGCCGCTTCGGGTTGCTCTTACATAATTTAGGCCAATCAGCGCTTCCTCACGCAACATGCGCTTAACTTCGACGAGCCCTAAGGCAGTGCATTTATATTCTGTTCCGCTGCTGTGAAATGAATGGTGTGACGGTGACAAGAGGAAGAGGGAGCTTTAAAGAGAGAGAAGAAGCCAAAGAGAAAGAAAGATAGTTGAAAGAAACAGAAAGACAGGGAGAGGAGAGGATACAGAACAGCAAAGTGGTTTATAATGGAAGGACTGTAATTTATTTTGACACTAATCATGTATTATTCATTCAGAACAAAAATAAACCTTATTAACCAGGAAAAACAGATCTCCCATCTCCAGCCCACGTTGTGACGAGCGAGTGGCGGCGGTGAGGATCCTGACAGCCGCCTGGCTCCGCGCCGCGTCCTGTGCCGCGCGTGCCGGTCCTCGGCAGCGCCCGCGGGCACAGCCAAGGAGCTGCTGCCCTCAGTGCCCTGGAGAAGAGACAGCTTTGGCTGCCAGGGAGGCCACACAATGCACTCGTATTGTTTCCATCCCCAGCCTGTCCCTTGTCTCCGAGGCGCTTGACATCCTTTCCAGGCTGTAAATAGCCAGGTCGCCGCGTGGCACCGCGGTGATGGGCCCGGCGGTGCCAGCGCTCCGAAGCCCAGAGGAAAATGAGTTTGTCCCCTGCAGTCCATGCTCAGCACAAGGGCAGGGCCACAGCAGGTGGGGACACCAGCCTGGGCACGCTTCTGGCAGAGGAGCTGGGACACAGCACTGCACATCGCATCTGCTGCCAGTGCCAGCACAGCCCATCCCACACCCAGCAGAAGCTGTCCACAGCCTCTCAGATTTCTCTCTCTTCCCCACCCCGGTGCTACCAGTCACTGACCATGCTCTCTACTCCCTTCCATCCCTGTTCACAGCACAACAAAAGCAGCTCATCCTCTCCCAGCCTCAAACCAACCTGCCCCAGCTACTGGCAAGATTTAGGAAGGATTTTAAAGCGTTATTACTGACTTATGAGGCTTTAAATAATATTGGACTCTGCATATCATTCAAATCTACTGTCTTTTAACACCCCCAATTGGGTTTTAGGGGCTGAGTCTGGAGATGGATGGGGCTGTCCTCGCTGTTGCTCAGCCATGGGTGCTTTGCCACCTCAGCATTTGTGTTCCAGGGCTTTTAAGCCAGTCTTAATTCACACTTTGGAGCTTCTCTTTCAACATGAAAAGCAACCACGTTTCAGCAGTACTTCCTTTTGCTGGTGTAAGAAGTGTCCTGGGCAGAGGAAGGGAGTGCCACACCATACCCAAGCACCCTGAGGTGCTGTTATCATCCAGGGAATTCCAAGCCCCTCTGGGTTTTGTGAGCTTTATGCACCTGGTTCCCCCTTCTGCAAGAGTGGTGCGTCTGGGAATGACTCTCAAAGTGAGATTTTTAAGGAATGGAACAGGAATGTTGCCTGTTGGTGACACACTGAGGTCAGCCCTTCCCTGGTGTCACCAGCATCCTGCCCTTGTAGTGCCCATCCCAGCTCCTCTCCTGATGCTGTGGCCAGGTTTTGTGCTCACCCCTCCTCTCCACATGCTCTGTATCACCAACTGAGTTTATTTACTCATTATAAAACAGAAAAAATTAGAAGGGGCTCCCTGTGACTCCTTAACAGGAGTGAGTGTGGTGGGAGTTGGAGCCGAGATTGGAGCAAGCAGGAAGCCACAGGACAATGTGCTTTGGAAAGCAGCAAATTATAGGTGGGGGTATTCAGTCTCTAGAAAGCTCAAGGCTTTAATTCTCTAGCCAGGCCTTCAGGGAAAAGAATTAGAACAATAATTATCAATTTGTTCTTTGTGTCCAAGGGCAAATTCAGCACTTAGAGGACAGAGTTGTTGCTGGCTTCTTTATCCCTGCTCTTTGTAATCCTGATTAGCAAAATGTACTTTAGACTTTGAAATGAATGATTCTACCTCTCTGGCCAGCGGGCCTACTTCTTTGGAAAACATCTTTCATCTGGGAAGCCTCGGGCCATGCTCTGGCTTTGTCTGGGTGAGCTGGCAAAGGTGCCCAGGGGCTCCCCCCAAATTCCCCCTCCTGCATCTGGAAAAGCAGCTTTTCCCAGAGCCTGCTGTCACCTGACACTTGCCAGCAATGGATGGTGCTGTTTGTGGGGTTTTGGGGACTGGAGGGTGTAGGGGGACAGAGCAGGGAAGCCCCCAGGCACCCACCCTTGCCTGCCCCTAAACCCTACCTTTCTCTGTGGGGTTCCCATCTCAGCCTGTTCCCTGCACTCCCTCTCATTATTGATTCCATTCCCTGTTAATAACCCCTGTCATAAGCCACATCGACAATAATGAGGCATTTTATGGTGATCTATGGGAATTTCCAGAAGCCACATTCTTTATTTATTCAGTGGTGTAATGGTAATTCAATATTGTAGCAAGGCGAATTAAGGGGTTCTTTTTACTGCTGGGCTGGAAGATGTGACTTTCCAAAACAGAATTGCTCCTGAGCAGACGGGTGAGAGGAGTTGTGGCCATCCTGGCTTTAATTTACAGATAATGGACATTTTTTACAGTCATTATTTGAATACATCAGTTCCCGCTTGACCCATCTGAACAATTCTTGATGAGTCTTGAACTTCATTCATAAAAGGAGCTTATCCTTCAGCTCAAGGAGATGATGAAGCATTAACAAGAAATATAAAATGTAATTTGGCCTTTTCACGACCAGAATAATTCCTGGTCAGGGCTGAGTGTGCAGGCAGGAGCACAGCAGGGACCTGCTCTGCCCAGCATGGGGACATCGCTGGTGTCACCCAACCTGTCCCCTCCTGCCTTGGGCTGGTGTGCAGGCAAACATGGGCTCTGCTTCTTTCTTCCTTTTGGGCTGTTTTTAGAAGTACAAGAAGGATGATGGTGCCACAGCCAGCATGGAAAGGCTCCTGGAATGAGCTACATGATTAAAAATGCCCAACGTAATTCAGATTGATAACTGCATTAAAGTCGTGGGGTTTCCCTTCCGTAATCGAGTCACACCTACAGCACTGAAGGCAAAATTATGGTAATCACCACCAGTGCTGGGTGATGGATGCAAGCTCCTGGTGTCAATGCCAGTGCTTGGGGATGTTAATTAGGGATCCTGATTTCTGCTCCTGCTCTCCTCCTCATCCATTTCTGAGTGACAGGGGGGACTTGGGCTCTGGCTCTGCCCTCAGCGAGTTCCTGACTGCTCCTTGCTGCCCTTGTCCCTGTGAGCATCCCCAGCACTGCCAGCCCTTTCTTCCTGTCATTTCCTGAGATATTCCTTTCCTTGCTGGATCTGCAGGCACCTTCACACTGGCAGGTCCATGGCACCGTGCAGGGGTCCGGCCTTGATGCAAAAATGACACCAGGACCTGAGCCTGGAGCCAGAGGGGAAATGGTTCAGCTTCTCCACTGGGAGCTGGGTGAGAATCTGGAGCCCAAGCTGAAGGATTCTGCCAGGGGGACATTCTTGAAGGATCCTCCCAAGAAGCTGCAGCAGTTTGACCTCAGTTTTCCTGCTCCCCCATGTGATGCCTGGATATACAATGTGGACACACACAAACACAGTGTCCCCCGGCCAGGGAACACAGCCCTGGTGCTCTTTTATTTTGACATCAGATAACCTTGATAAATTCTCTTATTAAATTTAATATCTTTGATCAATCACAGTAAAACTTGAGGAGATGAATTATTAAAATGAAGAATTGCTTTCTAGGTTTTATGGTTATTGTGCTACCTAAATTAAACATGTAGGTGCTGTTATTTAAAAGAAAAATACTCCCCTGTCCCTAAAGCCACGTGTATCACCTCAGCTCGGCCAGAGATCTCTGATAAGCAGTAACCACATCACCCTCCTTGCACACACTAATTACACAGTGCCCTGTTTTCCTGAGCCATGAACAGCAACCAAGAGTCACCTGTGCCATGGTGACAGCAGCTCAAGGTGTTCTGAACCTTCCCCCATTTAATCCCTAGAGCTGAGGGCATCACCCCTTCTGCTGCTGCGGCTGCTCGGACCCAAGAGCTGCATGATCCCAAAGCCCACTGGATGTTCCCACTCCAGGGATAAGCACACAGCCATCATCTCTGTTCTCACCCATGTCAGGGCTCCCAAGACACATCCTGCAGGAATTTGCCCGGTTCTGGAGGCAGTCCCTGCTCACCAGGCTGCTCCATGAATGGTAAAACATTGATCCTTGAGCAACCTTTCTTTTGGGGGGTGCTGAGCACTGGCAAGGTCTGTGCATGCTGCAGGAAGGACAAGGAGAGCTGCTCGCAGCCCAAGATCCTCAACTCCCTTTCCTGCAATCCCCAGGTAATCCCTCCTCCTCCTGCCCATTACCAAGGGCCATTTTTCAGAGCTGGTCTCCATTCTCTGGCAGCTCCAGTCTCCAGCTCCCTCTCTCCCAGCGTGGCTGGACAAGGTGTCATTACAGTGATTGAAACTCAGCTCAATTTCCCGCGGGGCCTCTCTGTGCTCCGCGCCACCGTAACGCTCACGCTTCCATTTCCCAGCTAAGTGCCTCCGTCTATTCTTGGCTGTTATTCTAATTTGATAACATTCGGTATTTTTTAAGCTTAATTGTACAGGATGTAATGAAAGCGGTGAACACGTCAGCACCAAAGGGGCAGGGATGGGGGATGGGATTTGGATGGGAAGGTGCCATGTGGCACCGTCAGGATGTGACAGCAACTTCAGGGCTCGCCCTGGCCAAGGGAAGCATTGGATCCACAGGATCACAACTTAAAACTTAACAGCTGAGCACCTGCAGAAAGGTTCTGGGCAGAGAAAGCAACTCCTCCACCCAGGAGACGTTGAAATGAGGTTTAATCTTTTCCAGATTTATTTCAGTGCCTGGAAATCCAGGACAAAAATTTTTGGGGGTTTTGTGTGTGTGTGTGTGTGTGAAAAGACACAGGGTGACATGTATTTTGGGGCCAGCAAGGAAAAAAGAAGTCAGGGATCTGACAGGAGTGGTGTGCACCTGGCTCTGGTGGGTGAAGGCCAGCCCCAGTCTCCTGCTTTACCTGTGGCTGCCATAAGCAAGTAACTTTGGCCATCACCAGTGACCCCCCAGATGTGTCTTTGCTGCACCACACCAGCAGTGCTGGGGCACCCAGACAGGCTTGGAGCCCATGGAAACTTCAGGAAATGGGGCAAGGCCAGCTTGTCCCACAGCTCAGCTCTGTCCATGTCCATCCATCTGTCCACCCACCCATCCCACACCTGCACAACCTGAACTCCTCCTGAACTCGGGGAGCTTGAAGATCCAGCTCCTTAGGCTTGAAAGCTGGCAGCTTTACATGTTTCTTTCCCCTCAAGATTGCAGGGAAAAACAATTAGAAGGGATAAAATCAAATGTTTTTTAAAAGAATGGATTATTAGGCACATGCAGTGCTGGCTTGTTGGGATGAGCTGCAAGGGACCAGCGGGGTTCGGGGTGGATTATGTGTTTAGAGGGATAAAGAGCAAATCCACAGTTACAGTTCTGCCGGAGGGAAAACCTACAAGGGTATTGGTATGTGAGGGAAGAAGCTGAGGTCCAGGCAGGAATTCATAATTACCTGCTGCTTCCTTTCCTGAAACTTTGCTGTGCCATCAGTTACGGGTTATTTTGGGAGAAAAGACACTGAGATGACGAGCACGCTCCTGCCTCAGCCACGCAGCAGAGAGGCCAGGCAGGCACATCTCAAGGTGGGAGAGCTGTTCCCAGCATCTTTTCAGCTCAGGAAACGTGGGCAGTGTCATGAGGAGTAATGACCAGTCCAGCTGCCAGAGCAGGGGTGCAGCAAGCCACCGCGTTTCAGGTGACTTAATCAAGGTGAACTTCTACATTTCTCACCTGCCACGAATTTTCTCTGCATCCTTAAAACCTGCTTTAACCACCAGGCTGCAGATATTTTCCTCCCACTGCTTCCTCTGTGTTGGTTCTTTCCATGACAGCGTGTCAGTGCCCCTGCTCACAGCTCCTCAGCAGTGATGGACGAGCGAGCTCCGGGTGCCGGCAGAGCTGCCGAGACAGACGGGCTCAGCACGGGCTTTCCTCTGGCACCAGCCTTGATGAGCTCTGCTGGACACGGGAGCTGGACTTTCACAGGCATATTTTGGTTAGGGCTAGCAGGGCATCCAGCTGTGCAGCACAGCTGGCAAGGGCAGAGCTGCAGATGAGAGCAGCCATCAGCAGCAGCAGCAGCTCCTACCCTGGGCTGTGACAGTCCAGGAGAAGCTCTTGTCCTCCTGGTGTGAGACCTCCCAGATGTGGCACTTGGGCCACAGCATGGAGGCAGTCACAGCCATGGTCAGCATCCCCCTCAGAGTGCCCAGGTGCTCCTGCTGGGAGGAGGCAGGGCAGGGCAGGGCAGGAGAGTCCCAGTCCTTGCAAAGGTCTGTCACATGCTCCCTGGGTGGCTTTGGACAGACATCCAGGCCCCCAAACCTCAGGTCACCTCCCAGCAGGTGGGATGTGACCAGCCAGGCCCCAGGAAATATTAGTCTCATATTGACTCGTCCATTCCTTTGGCACCTGGAATTAATTTTGTATTTGTTTGGACCGCGGTGGGTTTATCCTACAGGAAGAGCCAGCCCTTGCCAACCCTCAGCAGTTTAATAGCTAAAGCGTTTGATTAAAAAATTTAATAGCCCTGGAATGATGGAACAGCTTCTGTCCACAATGTATTAAGCTTCTGGCATTCAGATTTATACACAGTGTAAACTCCCTTTATATGAAAACATTTGTTTCCTTTCCCACATCCACAGCAGAGCTGCCCCTTCTCCTGCTTCATTTCCAGCCACTTGTTTAATTGCACAGTTTTGGGAAGCTGCCACATATGGGGAGGCAGATTCCAGCGACCATGATTTGGAGGAGCAGAAGGAAACGCCAGTGCTGGCAGCTGCAGCCAGCCCAGTTGGTGCCTGTGTGCTGTGTGTGCTCCAAAGAACCCCAAAATGAGCAGCTTTCCTGTGGAGAAGCCACCCTGGTGTCTTATACCTTCATTAATTTCTTGTTGGGGCCAGTTTAATGCTCGTGTCCAGGCTGGGCTGAGCGACACTGCTGGTGGCCTCTGACATCCTGTTGAGTTACACATCCATACCCCACTCTCAGGAGCACTTTGTAGGAGCCCAGATAAACTCCTGCCACCAGCAGACCCCATAAATCCTCGTTACCTTTCGCTCCAACCGATCTGCCCAATGTTTCTCCTCTCCCCAAGAGCTCCCAAAGCCACCGTAACTCTTCTCCAGGTCAAGTAGTTCATGGCAGATGGATACATCCAATTTACATTTGCTGCCTCAGGCACATGTTCTTGGGCAAACCTTGTCCCTTCATACTGGAGGAGCAGCTTGGGCTGGGCAGGCAAAGCCAAATGCCAGGGCCACGTCTCCAAACACACAGCCAGGCTCAGCTGGGACAGACCCAAGGGCAGGAGGGAGGGGACAGTTCAGGGAATCAACGCTGGCTCCTTCTCCCAGGAAGGACATTTTTGTCAAGCAGAGTCTCTCAGAACAGAGCCCACGGCCAGGAGGGCACCAGCAGAGCCTCCTCCGCTCATCTTATGGAGAAACTGGCATTTAATTTCCCATCACTTCTAATCCTCTTACTCCCGTGGACTTTGCGAGGGTGGATTTTGAGCTGTTCCGAGCTATATCATAATGTCAGGCAGATCCACTGGCTTTAGGCTGTGCTGAAGGGCTTAATAGAGATTTTTGTCACCCTGGAGAAGCTTGGGAGAAAGGGAAATTTCCCCCCACAAGTGCAGGCAGAGGGGCTGGGGGTCTGGTGGTGGCTGGAACTGGGGGAGCACAGAGGGGCTTGGGACCAGGAACTATAAATACCCAGCCCATGTACGGGCTCTACAGTGAAAGGAAATTGCCGATTATCTTTGGCGACACTTTATTAGTGAAGAACAGTTTGTTCTTTACACTCCTCTGCCTGTCTGCCTTTTTTAGATGAGAAACTACATTAAATATGCTGTAAAATACCTAATGTGCCTTTTTGGGGTAATAATTCAAAGTCCGTGTTCATAAATTCACATTTTGCTAAAAAAAAAGGGGGCAAAAAATAGAAGCAGGAGATCCTGGGTAATTTATAACCCTTGCTCTGTGCTATTGCTCCCCAGCCACCAGGATGCTGCTGCTCAGGGATTTGGATCCTGCACGGAGGCAGCACTCTGTTCGCAGCCCTTCATTTCAGCTGTTCAGGCTACATTAGGTTTTTCAAAGCCGAAGAACAATTTGGAAAACACATAAAGCCACTTCTGAGAGCTGGAGGGAAGTATCACATCCCTGGGATGTAGCAGCACTGATACCTGTTTTGATAGACTGGCCAATTAAGAATTGCCAACAGAGCTGCGAAATTTGCATTGGAATGTCATTTCAGTGGTGATGAATTGGAGCTCCCTACCCACGCTCTACCTGGTGCATGATCTCGTTTCATTTCTAGTCAGGCTCTGTCACTGTGCCTGCACTCATGGCATTACTCACTCCAGGACAGAGAACACACTCGTTTCTCCCCAGAGAATCAGCCAAGGGGGGCTGCAGACAGAGACCCCCAAAGAGGCTCTTTCACTTCTCCAGTTCTGCGTTCAGGAGATGCCCAGGGCAAAGGCAGCTGCAGCTCTGGGCTCTTCCTTCCCAAGGCAAACAGCGGGGCAGCTCTCTGTTTGCTCTCCCTCCTGCTCGCAGGATTGAGTTATTATCCCTGCAATCATATTCTTAAGGTTAAGAACAAATATATGTAAGAACCTCGTGGAAAATTGGTCCACTTTGGAGTTGACAGAGGAGCACAATACTTCAAGCTGTCCTAACAGCTTCTCTGCTTAACAGAAACATTTTTCATTTCATTAGTGCCAAGTGCCCTCGTCATGCTGAGATCTGAAGATGAGTTTCTGTGTGAAATATGAGGAGTCTCCACTTGAGGCCACGTGGAGAGGGCTTGGTGTTCGCTCTGAAGGGCTGGGGAATTCTCCTGCTCCCAGGGAGGCCAAAGCAGGCACATGGGTAGCAGCAAAGCCACAGCACCCCAGCCAAGAGGATTCCCTCCTAATAAAGCCCTAGCAAACCCAGATTAGGATTTATGGTGCCTCACAGGCAGTTCTTCAATATCTCAAACCATGACCTCAGTGCTGGTTTTGAACTACGGTTCAATTTTTGCTTGTTGTGATTTGAGACTCAGCACGTGATTAATCACCAGCCTGGAACAGCCAGAGCTGCACAAACAGGGAGGGGGAATTAGGGAAGGGTGTTTGGGTGCACAGTTCAGCATCTTGAGCACCTAGAGCTGCTGCATTCCAAACCTCACCAGCACATCCCTGCAGGAAAAGTGCTCCCTTCCCTCTGGGGAAGGCCAGGATTTGGTTCCAAACAGGGTGTGAGGACCTTCAGGTCTAACAACAGCTTTGGGGAATTGCTGCACCTTGTGAGAGACCCCAGGGTCACCATCACTGGCTCTGTGATGCCTCTGACCAGCCCTGGGGAGAGATGCAGGAGATGTCAGTGGAGCCACTTTGGAGACATCAGGAGCTGGGGATCAGGATGTCGAGGGATACCAGCACCGGGGCTCTGTGGAATGAGCAGTAGCTCCCACTTAGCTTTTATTAGCCAGATATATCATGTGCCAAGCACACAGGAGGAAAATCAATGGCAAGAACTGAAGTTATGGACGCTGATCCAGCAGCTGGAGCTGCTTCCCAACGCCTTCTGTAGCCAGTTCTCAGGGGCCTTGTGCAGACAGTGCAGATCTTCCCAGCAGAAGCCCTGACAGATGAAAAGTACAGATTTACAGGGATTTGTGGACACCTTAGGGCAGAGGGCAAAGCCTTTTCTCACAGAGAATCATCCCTGGATAGACCCAGCTGCATTCCCACCCCCAGTACAGAGTTCAGTCGTGCTGCTGCACCTCCCTTTTGGGATCCCAGTAACTACATGAGAGCCTGATTTCTTCCTCCCAGCTCCGTCCAGATCTGACATATTTTATAAAAATTTAAACCCCAACCAAAGGTAACACTCAGACAAGGACAGAGCCCAGATGTGGCTCAGTCTTGACGACTTTATTAAAGTTTTAATATTCCTTTCACCTCCAGCTAATCTGGCAGTCATGACTGGGACAAGGAGAAGATCAGGCTGAGGAAATGATGAGCACCGTGCCTGGAGCTGTGTTCCAGTGAGGGCTCCACTCCCTGGCTTGGCTGCTCCCATGCCCCCACTTTCTGCCACGTTTGGCATCTTGTGGGAGAGTGGGCTGGCATCCTGTCAAGCCCATCTTTGGCTGCCAGTGTTAATAACACCCTTACAAAAACGGTTCAACCAGGATGGATGGATTTGCTGGAAACGCCCGCACCTCCTGCAGCTCCTGCAAGGACATATTTTAAAATGGAAATGAAACGCTGAGTGAAACCTGATTTGCTTAAAATAACTGTGGAGGTTGAATTGTTTTGTGCTGGAAGAACAAATAAACAAACAGAAGGAGCAGGTTTGAGGAACGAGAGCACGCTGCGTGTGACACTTTTAATACAGAGTTATGGATGGCCCCATCGTGGGAGAACATCCTACTGGGATTGTGGAACATGGCTGCTTGTGCAAACAGCTGCATCGCCAACCTGCGGGCCAGGGGATTATTAATGAGCTCTTCACTGGGGCCTTCTTTTGCAGAATTTCTAATGACTGCTTAAAAAAATATGTAAATATGCATCCGTGCTTTGGCAGCCTGTGCTGGTAACCCTGAGGGTTCTGTCCATGGGGGTGTTGCAGGGGTGGCTCTGCCAGGACCAACAGGATTGTTTAAGTCCAAGCCAGAATCTGCAGCCCCCTCCCCAGCTGGTCTCTACCACAATTCTGGAATATCCTGTGAGAGGAGAACGCGGTGTCAGGTGTCACCCACAGGGAGCTCGAGCACCACGGAGTCAGGACAGAGGAGATGCTCCTCTTCCCCCAGCCCAGCTGGGTTATCAAGAATGAGAGGTGGCATTCAGGGAGAGGCTCCCTGTCCTGTTGCTGCTCCAGAAGGATGAGCATTAGGATGAGCATCTTTTTCCAGGGAGGCTGGGGGGAGCATCAGGAGCATTCCCAGGCAGCACAGGGCAGGTTGATGTGAGACAATCGCAGAGTCACTGAATTGTTCTGTCCTGGACGCAGCTCCAGGCAGTGAGAAGCTGACAATAAACAGAATTTTCTGGGGGACTGTTGGTGAAACCCTGCTGTAAATTCGCTGTGGACACTTCCACCTTTATTTCCCATCCTGGGAACAATCTCCCCTCACTGAACCGGGATATAGTGCTGTCGTTCTGCTCCACCAGCCTCGCCGAGGAGCTCGTAAAAATTAAGGCCTGGGCTTAGGTCAGTGAGATAAGGGCTCTGTGGTGCCAAAAACCAAGCACAAAGTCACTCCAGCCCAAAGAAGCTATGGCAGCAGTGCCAGCTTCCCTCTTTCATGTTCAATTTGCTAAATTCTTGGAAACTACGATTAAAGAAGTGGCAGCAGTTCCAGAAGTCTCATCCAGCTTTTCTTTAACCCTTAATTTTTCTGTAAGGAAGGGTAATTTGAGATGAGCACATGCTGGTGGCACTCAGGTCCCACAGGAGCCTCGGCAGCAGCCCCTACCTTCCTGCCTGCCACCAGAGGAGCAGAAATAGGGGGAAAATGGGTGTCCCAGCCAGTCCACACCGCCCTGGGCCTGTAGCCCAGCTGAGCCTTCACCTCACGCTTTGCAGTGCTTTCAAATGACTAATCAATTATTCTTTATTAGGGTTATTTCTTTCATTAGTCGTTTCTTCAATGCTTTCAATGTTTCATTAGTCTCCTCTCAAGTTACAGTGGATTTCGAGCACTGTGGAAGAGGATAATTCATTTTATTAGGTCATTTATTTTCTGGGCACATTTTTAAAGGTCAATTAATCCATCTAAATGGAGGAGGAAGTATGGAATAGCATATAGAGCCTCCCTCCCTCTCTGCCAGAGAGCGCGGTGTGAGTTCACTTGACCAGGTAGGGAGGGATGCACCAGTTTGTGTGAATACCATGTCCTGGTGTGACATTGCAACTGGAATTGTGCTTCCAGAAGCTGCTGGAAGATATTACCCAGCTCCTTCCTGAGGATGGAAGAGCTGCTCAGCCCTCCCACCCGAGAATGGTTGCTGCACCCATCCCTGTCCCCTCAGCTCAGAGCATCTCCTGCCACCAGGGTGGGTCCCAGCAGGGGACAGGAGAGCTCCAGGCTCAGCACAGGGTGGGCTTTGGTGGTGAAGATCCATGGAGAGCTGGTCAGCCCCATTCTACTTCTACATTCTACTCCTATGTCACTCCTTAGAGGACCCAAGACCAGCTCAGCCCAGGGAGCCAAACCCAGGACACACATTGCTGCTGTTCCTGCTTGTGTTGACATTTGTTTTGATGCCCATGGTGTAAAACACCAATTATTTTAACTGAAAAATCCATGTACCAACCTAATAAAACTTCCCTTAAAACAGGGATAGAAAAGCATGAACGGTTTGATGCCTCCATAAAACGTTAAAGGTGAGTTTTACTCCAGCTGGGAAATACCTGGAGATCTTTGAAAAGTCGAACCCCTTCACATGCAGGAGCTGGAGAGGACCCTGTGTCCTGCCTGGTGATGGGGAGGCACAGACACCTCACCCTTCTGGGGACAGGAAGATGTCACTTTGCCAAAAACACCCTGTTCTGGGGTCAGCTCAGCAGCTTTGTGAGCTGCTGCACTCTCCACGTGGGGTTTTGCCAATGATAAGCTGCAGACAGCAAAGAGCCAGGCATTCCTTCCTGGGAAGAGCCACCAGCCAGGGAAAATACAGATCAAACACCCCAACATGATGATTCAGAGAGCAGTTTTGGGGGATGCTGTAACAGCTTGGCAGAAGTAAATTAACGAAGATGTGTGATTAGTCCCAGTGCATGTGAAGGTGAAGCACAGAGCAAGGGCTGCTTCTGTTCTCTGGGCACCAGACAGGACAGGACACTCATTTTTTGGCCCTTCCAAACCCTTCCAGCTGTGTGCACCAACCAAGGGCACAGGCACAGGGTGCCCTGACTCAGATTAGTTCCTGCATCTTCCACTTTTGCTCGATCTCATTAAGGGAGTAGAAAAGCTTTGCCAGGAGCTCTTTATAAACCCCAGGCCACTGAGCCGATCAATGCTGCCTCTGCGGCCAAGGGGACGCTCCTTTAATTGCAAAACAAAAATTTTTTTTTTTCTCCTTCCAGCGCAGGAACGAGTTCCAACCTCTCGTGATGCCAGGCAGGTTTCAAACCACTTATTAAATAATGCAGAGCAAGAGTTAAAAATTGATGTTAAACTTGATTTCCTGTAGCCTCCTGAGGGCCGCTCAGCTCGTTATAGCCGACGTCTGCGCCGCTCACCTCGAGCCTGCAGCGTGTTAGTGCTTATCAAACTCAGGGAAAAGCTCCTTTATTAATCTCTTTTCCCATCCCTGACTTTTCCAGGGCACTGACAGGCTCTTTCTAAAGGAGCCTGATGCTGTGGGCTCGCTCTGCTGTGGGTCAGGGTCTCATCACCCTGCCACGTGCTGCTCCCTCTGTGTCCTGGCAGAAGCCCCCTGCTGTCCCAGAGGTTTTATCCAGAATAGATGCCTAAAAATGGAAGGGTATGGATGGTGGGAAGCAGACCCACATTGAGAAGACGCTGGGGACGGGTGGGGTGTGGTGTGTGACCTTGGTGCAGGAGCAGATCCCATGGACTTGGGTTTCAGCACCAGCCACCACCTCCAAGGTCAATCCCTTTGCCACACCCCGTTTGCCCTCTGGTGGTGCAGCAGCACCTGAGCTGGGACATAAAATCTTTGTAGATGCATCCCAAGTCTCCTGCAACTGGCTTAGGTTTCAAACGGACTAAATAAATATAAATAAACAGTAAAGAACCCAGGCTCCATTAGCAAAGGAGAGGGGTAACAGATGGGCTGGAGTTAACCAGAACATTATTTCCAGCTGACGTGCTGGGCTGGCCCACGAGCCAGTATGAGCAGCCCTGGAGCTCCTCCTGGTGCTCCAGGGGCCCTGAGATGGGAATGCTGTGATGGACTCCAGCCATGGCTCCACGTGCCCCTTTGCTGGGCAAACCCAGTGCTGCCACCAAGCACTGCCATCCTCACTGCCACTGCCAGTCAGGGCATGTAGAACACCCTGTACGCCCTGTGACCACCACCCAGGGCACCCAGGGGACACACCATCCTCTAGAAATGTCACTCAGGGCACACACCATCCTCTAGAAATGTCACCTGTGGCACCCAGCATGTGCCACCACTGCTACCCTGGGCAGACAGGGCACCCAGCTCCCCCAGTCACCAGCACCTGGGACACCCAGCACCCGCTGTCACTGCCACCCAGGGCACCCAGAACCTGCTGTCACTGCCACCCAGGGCACCCAGGGTACCCAGGGCACCCAGGCCTGCCATCAGCACAGCCTGTAAAAAACTGATATTCCAAAAGCAGGGCGGGAGGTTTTGTACTCAGGCACTGTCCAGCCACAAGTGCAAACAGCAATTACCAGTGAGGGAAAACTTCCAGGAGCCAGGAAGAAGCAGAATGATCTTCAGAGGAGCTGTGGATGTGAATGAGAGAAGAAAAAGCCATTCAGCTTTTTAATATTTTGCACCAGGCTTGGAAGAACAAACAACCATGTGAAAAGGAGCATCCTCTAAATTACCAGGGAACCGAGGGGCTGCCAGGCTAGTGAGGGCTTTCCTGCATCCCATAAAGCACTTTGTGAGGTCTGCTGCTGGGAAAATGATGAAAAGGGAGGGAATGCATTGCGAGTTTTCTGAATTTGTTTTGTGTTTTCTTTTAATAGGGCAGAAAATGTACCAAAAAATGGCCTGGCCACCTTGGGTCCCTATCAGAGGGAGATCAGAAGGCTCCTGGCTCTGCTGACGGTGTGTGGGGGATGAGGAAACAAGAGGGAAGGCTGGCGTTTATAAATTGTAGCTATTAAATCGAAATGGGGGGAACGAAACAGGCCATAATTGAGCTAACCAATCGTTTCAAGAGTAAAATCCCAATTTCGGCAGTCAGCAAGAAAGTTTTCATAAATAGAAATACCAACTGTTCAGGTGGAGAACTTAAAGATCTCCGCAGAAGTGAATGATAAAAGAGTTACTTGAATACATTCAGAGCCCATTGTTCGAGAGAAGAAAGCAGTAAAGAAGAAGAAAATAGGGCTCCTCAAAGTAATGAGTGGAGCAGATGAGGGAGAACAAAGGGCCGGCAGCTCTGCACCCACTTCATTTGTTCCCAGCTCATTGAGGGGAATGAGAAGCTCGAGGCAGCGAGGGCTGTTTGATAGCACTGAAAGGGTGGTGTTATTAAAGCTCAGATAAATAAACCAGCAGGCACGGGCTGGGGGCTGCTCATGCACATCTGGCTACGGAAATGGAATTTGGGGCTTCTGGAGAGGGACCAGCATCTCTGGGGCTGTTGGGATGGATCTGATCCACCCAGTGCCTCTGGCAGCCCTGGCATGGGGGTCCCTGGCTCTGTGTCCCGCGGGATGTGCCAGGAAAGATGTGCCTGTGCTGGCAGGGGTGTGCCAGCAGAGATGTGCCTGTGCTGGCAGGGATGTGCCTGTGCTGGCAGAGGTGTGCCAGCAGAGATGTGCCTGTGCTGGCAGGGATGTGCCAGCAGAGATGTGCCTGTGCTGGCAGGGATGTGCCAGCAGAGATGTGCCTGTGCTGGCAGGGATGTGCCTGTGCTGGCAGGGATGTGCCAGCAGAGATGTGCCTGTGCTGGCAGAGATGTGCCTGTGCTGGCAGAGGTGTGCCAGCAGAGATGTGCCTGTGCTGGCAGGGATGTGCCTGTGCTGGCGTGCCTGTGCTGGCAGAGATGTGCCTGTGCTGGCAAAGGTGTGCCAGCAGAGATGCCAGCAGAGATCACCTTCAGGAATATCCAAAGGAGGCTACAAAGATGGGGCAGGGCCCAGAGGGGCCACAGGAGGAGTTGAGGGCACTGACTGTGTTCAGCTGGAGGAGGCTGAGGTCAGACCTCATCAGGCTTTGCAGCTCCAGCCTCTGCTCTCTGTGACAGGACCCAGGAATGGCTGGAGCTGTGCCCACGCAGGGTTAGGTTGGATCTTAGGAAAGGCTCTTCCCCAGAGGGTGCTGGCACTGCCCAGGCTCCCCAGGGAATGGGCATAGCCCTGAAGCTGCCAGAGCTCCAGGAGCGTTTGGACAGCGCTCCAGGGGTGGACAGGGTGGGATTGTTGGGGTGTCTGTGCAGGGCTTGGGGTTAAATTTTGGTGATCTTTGTGGGTCCCTTCTATCTCAGCAGATTCTGTGGTTTGATGAGAGATGTCCCAGTGCCATGGACAGCCTCTGAGCCAGCACCACACTCCCTGTACTGCAACAAGCTGCCCATAACCTCTCCTACCAAGCTGTTTATTGTTTTGGGCTGCATTTATTTCCAATTATGATTCAGTTTATCCCAATTAAATGCCACTTATACTTCAATGTAGTTATCCAGTCCAATACTCCTAATTAGTTTGTAAAGTATTAGAAGTCAATTTTAATTATTTCCAGTGGGTTTCAAGGAAACCTCAATTAGATATCTGTGCTTTTACTCCGAGCTGTGGCTATGCCTTCACTTCCCCAAGCATCATTTCCTTCCCCACGGTGTCCTGTGCCCACTGGTGGATCCAGCTGGAGCCAAGGGGATCCGCAGGGAGCTCTGGAAGTGGAGGCCACCCAAAGCCAGGCCACCCCTCCCTGGCAGCAGGAGCATCCCTGGGGTGGGCACCAGGCAGGGCAAGCAGTTGTCTCAGCCTCTCTGCCAGCTACCTGGGGAGCCTCCACGCTGATAATTATCTGTACTCACATGGTGCCTTTTTTTTTTTGGTAATTGCTTCGTTTTGCATGGGATTTAATTACAGAATCCACATGGGGAAAGCACCACACGGTTCAGTTTTCTGGGGCTCGTTGTGTCAGGGGAGAAGCTGCAGCTGGGGAGGTCTGGCCCACGTGTCCCTGTCCTTGGGGCAGTCCTGTCCCAGAGGGGAGGTGACAAGCACTGGTGCCGAGAGTGGAGCAGGCAGTGTGTGGATCTTTGGCTCCACTTTTAGTTATTCTGTGCAAATCTGAGGCTGGATTGATTTGCCCCAGCTCTGCCTTGATGGGAGTGGTATTCACTAAACTTAATTTTGTGCACAGTCAAAATGCTGTCACTTCAGATGCTGGTGAGCAGCTGCTGGTGCTCATGTCCCTTCCCATGTGGATAAATGCTCCTCCTTGCACTGGGAAAGCTGAGTGGCAGAATCCCCACTTTAGGGTGGCAAAATAACAACATCAAACAAAAATAACAACACCAAAAAAAAAATCTAAAGCAATTCTGGGCTTTGACTGAAGATGAATCCTCCTCTTTGCTCATTATAAAATACCTATTATCTCCCTTTATCTCCGAGCCACCGGTGTTATTTCAATTTAACAGTGTATGGGAAATGCAGGGGAATATAATAAAAGAACCATGGATGCACTATTTAATGTCAGAATGACAGATGCTTCAATTAGGCAGACACGGCTATTTCTCCCCAAAATAGATAAAGATGAAATTTTTATAAGATTGCCCTGTTTGTGTTTGTGACACGGTGCTGGTACACGCTTTCATCACAATACAAATTAATACAAAAGCTCCGATTTCAGTGGAAGCCTGAAGGGATTTGACAGCAGTTTTGCAAGTTGCCAAGCTGGTTGGTCATTCCCTCATCACTGGGAATGCCTTGGCTTTGACAGGGACAGAGTGGCACCGTGGGCAGATTCAGGGCACCAACACAGCAGAGCTCTGACTCTGCATGGCCACGCTCTCCCAAGGGCCTCCTGGGAGCCCTTGATGCCTCTGAAGGTCTCTCCTTTCCAGTGCTGCTCCGTTCCAAGGCATGTTTGTACAGTAAGTGGGTCAAGGAATAGTCAACAGAAAAAGTTAGGTCTCTGTTTACCCAGGAATTATAGATATAGCCTGAATTATGCATGAATTAAAAAAAGTCAACACGAGCGGCACAGTAAACACGTTGGATTTGCCAGGGGCTTGAAGAGGGGGGATCAAGGGAGGGGCGTGCAGGGGAGGTTCCTGTGGTGTGGAAGTCAGAGTGAAGCCGTGGGGTGCCAGGATCCAGGTCCCATGTCCCACCTGTGGCACTGAGTTTATTCCTGGCTTGAGCCTGGTGTTAATTGTTTCCCTCTAGTCACTTGTTTGTCCCAGGTCAGATCCCTCACCCAGCACTGGGGATGTTTTGGTAACAAAGCGCTGCAGATATTATTCATTACTCTATTTCAGCCAAAACAAGCATTACTCTCATTTGTTTATTAATCACTTTCCAAATTCAAAGGAAACATCTGTGCACATTCGCAATTAAGGGGGTTTGTGGCACGAGCGAGATTTCCCTGTGATTTCTATAAATAGACCCGGTGTTTATTCCTCATTGTCTCAATACTTCTGAGCACTGATGATCATCCTGATAACACTTCCTGAGAGCTGTAACCCATCTCTAGCCCTGTGACCTTGCTGCATCCTGAGAGGAGAAGGAGGAGGTGATGCTGCAGTGCTGGTGCCACCTTCCAGCAGCATTCCCACCAGGACAGGCCGCTGGCAGGAGGGAATCCTCCTCCCATGAGGTGGGGGAGGGAAGCAGCCCTACCCCAGAGCCCACACCAGCCACCCCAGTGATCCCAAGAGCATCACCTGACCACCCTTAAGCCCTGGGAGGGGTCTCTTGCTGCTCTGCAAACCCCAAAAAAGGGGAAATCCCAGACCTCTTGTGCCACCAGCACATCAGGGATGACTGTGCTGAGCTGCTCGCATTCCTACCTGCTTCCTAAATTCAGCCCCAATGTGTCACTCATCCATCACAGCCTGAAGCCTCATCCCACCACAACACTGGGCTTTGCTGCTCCACTTGGGCCACTCCGAGCTTCCCCACTCCCCAAAGCCATCACTGTGTTCCTGAGAGCCTGGATCAGGCTCACAAAGTTCCATGTGCTTTTAGGAACAGGGAGTGTATTTATAATCCAAAAGGCATCCTCGGGGACAAAATTATAAATGAGGTGTTACGACTCAGCAGTTTGATCCAGTTCTGGGACTTAAAAGGTTTGTTAATGATAAATATGTTAATGCCATTAGCACTTCAGAGGAGGAGAGGATGATGGAGCACAGGAGAGACCTCAGGACATCAAGACAGCTTCATCTCCTGGCAGCGACGTGTGACAGGCAGAACGCGCTGCCTGAACTGCCACAGCGAGTCACACCTTGACCCCAAGGCCACAAGGCCACCATTTTTTGTTCTTGCATCTGCTCCAGCACATAAGGAGCATCTCACATGTCACATCTCATCATCCTGTGTCATTTCGTCTCGTCTCATCCCGTCTCGTGTTGTCTCATCCCACCCTCCTGCAGTACTGGGGCTGCTTTTTCCCATCTCATCTCATCTCATCTCATCCCAGCCCAGGCCTTGGCACCAGCCATGCTGGCTGTGTTCTCAGAACTTTCACACCTGGGAGCTAAACTCCACCTGAGGACTTTGGGAACTCCATATTTCACCAATTTCTTCCATTTCACTTTCAGGTCTATCCATCACCGTCTCTTAGCAGGAATTTCCATATTCCAGACATCTCTGCTCCGCCAGCCATCCCTTCCAAGCAGGCTCTAACCTGGTTTGCCTCACGCAGATATGAGTAACATATTTAACCTTTTTTATGAGGTATATTTATTGTTTTCAGGCCTCCACTTTCCAAATCCGCTCCCAACAGACATTTGTCTTTTCGGAGTCCCCAGTGTTTCCAGTGCAGAGCCTGAGAATCAATACAGCTCACATCCCTTCAGCTTTCCTGGATCCAGATTGGATTTAAGCCGGGCTCCATCCCCCGTTAGGCTTTAAGCAGCCTGAGATGGAGCTTTATTGACTGTGGTGGGAAAGCATGATTTATCCCTGCCGCTCATCAGCTCCATTTCCCCAACGGAGCCGCTCCTGGGGATGGCTGGGAGTTGGGACTATAAACATATTTCACACTCTTCTCCTGAAAGAGGTAAAATACGGAGTAGATGGCTCTATTCTATCAGCCTCTGGTTATTCTCTCCAATATTTATTTCAAAGCCCTGCGCGAGCCCCCTTTGTGCGGGGAGGAGATAAACCTGAGTTTGAACTAATTGCAAATCGCTTTTCCTGGCGGAGGAGCCGTGCGAGGGCGGCTTCGCTGGAACAACAGCGCGTTCAGGCAGCGGCTCTGGACGTGCCGGGAAACTCAGCAGGAGGGGGAGAGCTCAGCATAAACCCAGGGCTCAGCCCTTCCATGCCTGCCCTCACCCCATGAGCAGCAGGAGAAGCTCCTCGCCCTGGATTTCCCTCCTGCACGGCGTCTTGGAGCCGTCTCCGTGCCATCCTTCGGAAGCAAAGCCGAGCAGATCCTCCTGTCCTTGGGATGCCTGGTCTGGAGGCATCGGCAGCTGCTGCTCCAGGTGCTGGCGCCTCTCCCGGCACGGCTCCCGCTCCGTCCCGCGGGTGACGTGGAAGAGGCAGATGCCTGGCACGGGGCTCACAGAGCTCTGCCGCTGGGAAGCCTCGGGGAGAGCTTTGCTGGGATGCGCCGTGCAGCTGCTCAGCCCTTCCATCCTTACAAACACGCGCTCCAAAGAACCACTGCCAGCGCTGGAATTGCAGAAAGTCTGGCAGAGGGAAAAAAAAAAAATAAAAAGGGGAGGGATGTGTCACTGGACATTTTATAAGTTTCTTATATGTAAACTCACTGAGTTTTTCCTTCCATGGGAAAGCTCACTTCTCAGCAGATCTCTGTAAAACAAATCTTTGTGTGTGTGGTTTCAAGGACATGGCTGTTCTGTCTCCCACAGAGGAGATGAGAACTGTCTCTCTTTCTTAACCTATGTGGTAGGCAATTCTTTTCTTGGAATTCTAAGCATTCTAGGAGTCTTGTACTGACCATGAGGAAGAAAGCATGTTAGCTCTGAATGTGGGTACCTATAGCCCAAAAGCCTTCTGAACAATGGAGTCATTTTAATAAATAATATAAGCCTTCTGATAAAGGAGTCAAAGAGTCCTGGTTCATCACCCCCTCGAGAAGCAATTGCACCACGGATGTGGAAGGTGGGCAGGTGGTCCAGCAGCTGCAGCTTGGAGCCTGGCTCCCTGCTGGCATTCCAGCCAAATCCCTCCAGGAATCTGACCTGTGGCGAGCACAGAGTGTGGCTTGTGAGCTGCATGAGGAGCCGGGGCCACTCAGGTCCTGCTCCTTTTGGGATCTCTGTTATCACCGCTCCGTGTCTGGCAGAATCCACAGGCAGAAGTCAATCCATGTGCCAGCCACTGCATATGACTAAGAGGGGAAAGGCAGTGAGCCCGTGCTGCCAGGAGCTGGGCTATTCCTGGCACTTACTGCCGCTCTTTACTTGTGG
Source organism: Dicaeum eximium (assembly GCA_013396995.1). NCBI lineage: Eukaryota > Metazoa > Chordata > Aves > Passeriformes > Dicaeidae > Dicaeum > Dicaeum eximium. The sequence continues at coordinate 213,185 of VWZP01006246.1, forward strand.
ATAATTCCTCCACCAAGTTCTGTTTCCTCCCAGGAGAGGGCAATGCCACACACACTGCAGCCACCCTCCTGGGAGGGCTCCTGCCCAGTGGGCTGGAGAGATGCCCCTGGAGTGGGAAGCAGGACAGGACAGTGCCCCCACTCACACAGCTCCTGCTGCCAGTGCTCCCACGGAAGGCAGATCCATCTGAAAACCAATCTTCCCTTGCCTCCGCTGGAGGTGGCCTGAAAATCCGAGTGTGTGTGCTTTAGCAATTCAGGAGAAATTAAACCAGCTTATTCTCAGGAAATCATCCGTTTCCCAGAGAGTCCGGGATGGCGGCTGCTGGCACCCGCCCAGCTCGCTGTTAACAAGCGAGCTCGGAATATGAGGCAGCAGATCCGATGCGAATTATTTTTGCAAAGCCGGAGGATTTCATCTCAGATGAGCTGCCAAAGTGGGAAGTTTTAATAAGTGTAATCCTCCAACATAATTAACGAGTGAAGAGATTGGCCCTGGAAGGTTTAAGCGCTGCAGTCCGAGGGCTGAGAACGGGTGCTGGGACTGCAGCCTTGAGCCCTCCTCCCCATGACCAAGGGGCAGGAAGGTGGCCCTGGAGCCTTCTGGCATTGCTCCATCAGGTCTTTCCCAAGGCAGCAGAAGCAGGGAGAAGAGCCTTGGATGCAACTGCTCCTTACTCCAACCCCCAAACTCCTCCTTAGAGAAGCTGCAATGGGCAGAGCTTCACATCAAGCGAGTTTGGGATAGCCCCTCTGTTACCCCATGTCTCAGGGTCACCAATTGTTGCTGTTGGAGTCCCATCGAGGTGAATCAAGACTCTTGACTCCAGTATCAGAAGGCTTCTATTATTTATTAAAATGACTCCATAGTTCAGAAGGATTTGGGCTATTTCTGCCCAGGTACAGAGCTGGCATCTTGCTTCTTCCAGCTCCATACCCCAAAGTGCAAGAATACCAGAAAATGTTTATAAAGTCAGAGGGATAGCAATTCTTTATATGATAGGTTGAGAAAAGAAAACCACATCTCCCATATCAGGAGACAGGGCAAAGGAATGCATTTTGTCCTTGAAACACACACACAGATCTGAAATCTGCAGAGAAAAAAAGCTTTCCCATGGAAGGAAAAACTCAGCAAGTTTGCATCTAAGAAACTTATAAAATGTCCAGTGACACCCCTCCACTGCTGGTTTAGTATACAGAGATTTGGAAGCTGATGAACAGGAAGGAGCCCTGCAAGATGTTCAGATTTGGGATGAGGTTCCTGGCCACAGGTTTCCACTGGCAGGAGTGGGAGAGCCAGTGCAGCTGATCATTCTTTGCGCTGTCAGCCCCACGCGATTCTCCAGTGAGCAGAGTTGCTTAAAGACGTGTATTAAGGCAATCATGTTGTCTGCTCTGCCCTGCTCCCATGACAGCTCCCCCTGGCACGGCCAGAGCAGGAAGCTCGACTCGTGTCATGTCAGGAGTGTGGATGGGCTCTCAGGAGAGCCTTTCTTTACTGGGAAGTGGCATCTCTGTCGTGTAGTCCGGAGAGAAATCAATGAGAAAACGCGTCAGGGATCAGCGGATGAGGCGGACGAGGCTGATGTCTCTTTCCTGTTACACTTTGGTTTGTGCAAATGAGGGGGAATGGTTCTGGGGTAACTGGGGCTGCTTTTTCCCATCCCACCTGTGTTTTCCAGGCAGCAGCTCCCCTGGGAGCCCAGTACAGCAGTCAGCAGGTCAGGTGTCCTTGGGGTAAATTCCTTCATGCTCAGCAAGTCTTTCTTGCCACAAGCAGCAAGAGGGAAATAGAGGAAAAATGATCAGATTTTCTCCTTCATTGAAACAGTGGAATATTGGCTCCTGGTAGATAAGACGAAGAGGGGATAAAGGGTCGCTTTTCCATTAGATCTTCTTAATTGGGCTTTTTCCTGAAAGCAAAAAAATCAATATTTTCATCTACATGAACCCAGTAAGCTCTTTGGGTCACTTGTAATAGCACAAATCTGGGCCTTGTACGTGTGGACGGGAGGAGCGAGGGCAGCTTCCTGCTGCAGCCCTGGGACCCACAGCACAGGTTAGAACTGCCATGTACAGGGAGTTGATGTGCTGTCCCAAAGGGATTGGAGCTGTCCCAAAGGGATTGGGGCTGTGCCACGGGGATCAAGGCTGTGCCACGGGGATCCATGCTGCCATTGGGATCCCAGATGGGTGCCCGTGTTGGGATGCCAGCCAAGGTGAGGTGTTGGAAGCACAGGTGGGTGCCAGCGTCAGGATTCCAGTCTGGGTCTGGTTTTGGAAGCCCAGCCAGGGTCTGGTGTTGGAAGTCCACTAGGTTCCAGCATTGGGATCCTATCCAGGGTCTGGTGTTGGGATCCCAGCTGGGGGATGGTGTTGGGATCCCATTCAAGGTCTGGTGTTGGGATCCCAGCTGGGGGAAGGTGCTGGGATCCTATCCAGGGTCTGATGTTGGGATTCCAGCTGGGTGCTGGTGTTTGGATCCCAGCTGGGGGATGGCGTTTGGATCCCAGCTGGGTGCCAGCACTGGGATCCCATCCAAGGTCTGGTGTTGGGATCCCATCCAGGGTCTGGTATTGGGATCCCACCTGGGGGATGGTGTTTGGATCCCAGCTGGGGGATGGTGCTGGAATCCCAGCCTGGGTTTGGTGTTGGAAGCCCAGCTGGGTGCCAGCGATGTACAAGCGATCAAAGACTTCGGCGCTGGAGGAAAAAAAACTCCAATTCTGAGCCCAGCATCCTCAGTCAATATCTGCCAATTCCTAAGAAATTGGCCACCTTGAAGTAACCGAGGTGCAAAATAGAGCCGATTAGAAAAATTAAACTCAGGCTGAGCTGGAAGAAAGGCCATTCAGCTCACTGCAAACATTATCTGCTCTAATTGGAAGCTTTGTTTAATTTGGCTCTGAAATTGAATTCCTTTTCCTTCCTGGAGAACTGTTATTACCTTAATTCTCCTCTTTGAATAAGACCATTTGTATGGTCAAATACGGCTTGTTTGCAAGCCCAGGAGGGGAGCAGCCACAGCCTCTCCCGTGCCTCCAGCCCCCTCCTCAAACCCCATGCTTGGGGATTATTCATGGAAAGAGTGAAAGATCCGTTTGCACCTCACCCTCCCTCCCAGGCAGACTTCCAGTGTTCCCCGTTTGCCTTTGGGGCAGCAAAAGGGGAGGCAACTCCAGGGCAGGGAGATTCCCAGCTGAGGACATNTGGGGCTGCTTTTTCCCATCCCACCTGTGTTTTCCAGGCAGCAGCTCCCCTGGGAGCCCAGTACAGCAGTCAGCAGGTCAGGTGTCCTTGGGGTAAATTCCTTCATGCTCAGCAAGTCTTTCTTGCCACAAGCAGCAAGAGGGAAATAGAGGAAAAATGATCAGATTTTCTCCTTCATTGAAACAGTGGAATATTGGCTCCTGGTAGATAAGACGAAGAGGGGATAAAGGGTCGCTTTTCCATTAGATCTTCTTAATTGGGCTTTTTCCTGAAAGCAAAAAAATCAATATTTTCATCTACATGAACCCAGTAAGCTCTTTGGGTCACTTGTAATAGCACAAATCTGGGCCTTGTACGTGTGGACGGGAGGAGCGAGGGCAGCTGCCTGCTGCAGCCCTGGGACCCACAGCACAGGTTAGAACTGCCATGTACAGGGAGTTGATGTGCTGTCCCAAAGGGATTGGAGCTGTCCCAAAGGGATTGGGGCTGTGCCACGGGGATCAAGGCTGTGCCACGGGGATCCCTGCTGCCATTGGGATCCCAGATGGGTGCCCGTGTTGGGATGCCAGCCAAGGTGAGGTGTTGGAAGCACAGGTGGGTGCCAGCGTCAGGATTCCAGTCTGGGTCTGGTTTTGGAAGCCCAGCCAGGGTCTGGTGTTGGAAGTCCACTAGGGTCCAGCATTGGGATCCTATCCAGGGTCTGGTGTTGGGATCCCAGCTGGGGGATGGTGTTGGGATCCCATTCAAGGTCTGGTGTTGGGATCCCAGCTGGGGGAAGGTGCTGGGATCCTATCCAGGGTCTGATGTTGGGATTCCAGCTGGGTGCTGGTGTTTGGATCCCAGCTGGGGGATGGCGTTTGGATCCCAGCTGGGTGCCAGCACTGGGATCCCATCCAAGGTCTGGTGTTGGGATCCCATCCAGGGTCTGGTATTGGGATCCCAGCTGGGGGATGGTGTTTGGATCCCAGCTGGGGGATGGTGCTGGAATCCCAGCCTGGGTTTGGTGTTGGAAGCCCAGCTGGGTGCCAGCGATGTACAAGCGATCAAAGACTTCGGCGCTGGAGGAAAAAAAACTCCAATTCTGAGCCCAGCATCCTCAGTCAATATCTGCCAATTCCTAAGAAATTGGCCACCTTGAAGTAACCGAGGTGCAAAATAGAGCCGATTAGAAAAATTAAACTCAGGCTGAGCTGGAAGAAAGGCCATTCAGCTCACTGCAAACATTATCTGCTCTAATTGGAAGCTTTGTTTAATTTGGCTCTGAAATTGAATTCCTTTTCCTTCCTGGAGAACTGTTATTACCTTAATTCTCCTCTTTGAATAAGACCATTTGTATGGTCAAATACGGCTTGTTTGCAAGCCCAGGAGGGGAGCAGCCACAGCCTCTCCCGCGCCTCCAGCCCCCTCCTCAAACCCCATGCTTGGGGATTATTCATGGAAAGAGTGAAAGATCCGTTTGCACCTCACCCTCCCTCCCAGGCAGACTTCCAGTGTTCCCCGTTTGCCTTTGGGGCAGCAAAAGGGGAGGCAACTCCAGGGCAGGGAGATTCCCAGCTGAGGACATTGGGCTTCCCCAGGGAGGAGATGCACGTCCTCGTGCATCCATGGCTGCTGCTCTTCAGGGTGAGACATCAAAGTGGATTTTCCTGTCTCCACACCAGCTCTTCTTCACTTATTCCACCGTCCTGTTGCTTATTTGCAGAACAGCAATTGAGGGAAGACAACAGCGTAATGAAGGCATTGCATCCCAATTTCCAAGTGTGGCCAACAAGATCCATCAGGCACTTTGGGAAAATCAAGAACTTTATCTCCAATCAGCCAGCTTTTATCTGCTTAGGGATAAACAAGGCTGAGGAACCAGCGGTAGCAACAGCTGCATCGTAAACAAGCTTGAAACCAGACCCTTCTGCTGGAAGTAAATAATTGATCTCCGAAAAATTCTGCTTAGGCAAAGCCATTTCAATTACCTGGTAGATGACGATGAGTGTGGAGAGAGGTTAACAGCTCTGAAATATTTAAGGGGAAGATGTTTGCCTGGGCATACCATAGTTTGTCTTTTATTTACCCAAAACAGGAGATTATTTGAGCAGCCAAGTGATGGGGAGGCACAACTCCCTTGAACCAGCCTGGCCTGTGGAAGGTGTTGCTGCCCATAGCAGGGGGTTGGAACAAGATGAGCTTTAAGGTCCCTTCCTTTGCTCTGGGAGGTGCCAGGCATCCCCTGGGTGGGTGCAGGTGGCAGAGGAGGCTCCAAGGGAGGGCACGGTGCCAGGATGGAGCCTGGCTGTGCCGCGCCGTGCCGCTCACAGCGCGCTATCAAAGCCTCGGTGTTATCGCCGCGGCGGGTGCGAGCGATCGGCTTTGGTTTCGTGAGAGCTTTGATCATGCTACCTCAGCTGTGGGGAATGCGTGGTTCCCTTTGTTTCGCTTAACTTCCCTTTCTTCACTTTCATCCTCATAAATAATTTATTCTTGTTTGTTCTGTTCACTTTCATATTTTTTGTTTTCTTCGCCATTAAAATCCAGCTTCAGTGGCTTGTGGAGAAACTTTGAAGATCTCCCTCCCTGTCCTCAACCTTTCAGAAGGAACTAATTCCTCCCAGGTGTGGTCATGGGGAGGGAGGCACTTAACCCCTTCTCTCCTGGCTGCTCCTTACAGAGCACCCACCCTCAGCCCTGGTCCCCCACACCTCTGGGGTGTGGAGCATCCCCAAGGATGCCACAGGTGCCAGGAGTGGGAGTGGCTGTGCAGGACATGGACAGAGCCACAGCCCTGCCAAGGGACTGACCGTGAGGATGAAACTACTTCTGACATTATAATGCATTCTGCTTTGGGTCTGCTGGGTCAATAAAAGCCTTCTCTAAGGAGGGAGTGCTTCTCTCATGTTGAAAAGATTTTAAATTTTCAAAGCACAGCACAGATTCAGTGGACAGAAATGCCCTCACACAGCTGCTGAGGAGGTCTCAAAACCACAGCACAGCTCATCCCCTGCCCTCACCCTGACCTCAGCCACCTGCCCCTTCCCTTTCCCTGCAGCAGCTTCCTTAGCTGATCTTTTTTTTTGTTTTTACAAACCTCTCTTTTTTTACGTTTTGCCCCTATTTATCCATGCTGAAAGATGGATTTTATTGCATTCACCCTTAAACCCTCCAACACAAAGTGCATCTTCCATTTCCCATCTCCTGTGTTCTCCCCACATGGCTCATCCCAGGTTCAGTAACTCCGAGTTCACATCAGCATCTGGGGGCGTAGTGAAACGCACCTAATGGCACCAGGTTTCCCACTTTGGTGATCACCCCCTCAGGATTTAAATCCCACCAGGTGATCTGGAGCTCTCCCGTGCCTGTGCCCCGTCAGCACGCTGGGAACCAGGCTGCCCTCCTGGATAAACACATCGTCTGCAGCCTTTTCCAAGCATCAGGAAGGAAATTACTCAGAGGGGAAGTGAGATGCCTCTGCATCAGCAGGTATCATTTGTTCTGGGGTCGCAAATTGCGCTGTTGTCACTGCTAATGCTTTGACAGCAGCACCCGAGGCCCTTCGGAGGGGGAGGGTGCTGCTCCCCGCTGTGCTGAGCCCAGCATCGCTCGTCTCCTCCGGTTACCATCAGTATTTAAAAGTGTGTCCCGGAGACCTGGGTGTGCTCTGCGGTTCAGGGAGGCTCAGCGTGCGTGTGCCACCTCCAGCTGCCCAGTGCAATGCAGGGGCAATTACCGGTGATTATCAAACATGTCAGTGATGGGACTTAGCCCAGAGGAGCTGGGAGAGCTCTTTAAAGTGCTGATCCCACAGTCCAGGAGAGGACCCGGGAAAATTGGCTGGGAGTAAATCTCGCCTCTCTCATGTTGTGAGATCCCGCCTGCGAGGCTGCCTCGGGGGAGACTTTGCTCTAACTGAAGCTCGTGTCTGAAATTTCTGGGTCAGGATTATTGATTGGGATCATTAATTGGCCTGGCTGCGTGACCGGTGGGGCCGCAGGGCTCCGAGGTGCCTCCGTAGGCAAATCTCCGTGCTGGCTCTCGGCACTGCTGCTGGCTCTGGGCCTTTTCCCTGTCTCTCTCCTGTGGCTTTTAAACACCGGGCTGAACCCCTTTGCCCTCACCTCTGTGGGGCCACGCCAGCACCCAGTGTCACCGCAGCTCCCTGGGGATGGAGAGGGATTTGATCCCGGTGTGGGTGTGCAGGAGCTCTCCCTGTGCCATCCTCAGGGGAGCTGGCACAGTTTCAGCTGCTCCCACAGGAGAGAGAGGGTGCAAACCCCACCTGTGAAAAAGGTTTGTTTGTAAGGAAACTTCCTATCTAGGACTCTTCTGGAAAATGTGCTTCAAGCTGAGGGGTTTATGGCAAGCAGTCACCGCCGGATGTGTGTGTCTCTTTGCTGCTGTGGGATTTATAACATCCAGAAAACAGACGAGCCCAGGATAGCACCTTAACCAACACGTGTTATGTCAGTTCACACCGTGTTACCCTCCCTGCATATTTTCCGTGCTAATCGGATTTGACTTCCCTGCAAACTGACAGCGCTCGCAGGTTGGCACAGAGGCACACACCACTCCTGGAATTAAAAATAGTCAGTAATCGGCACCGCTGGGCAGCTTTGATCTCAATCCCATGCAGACCGCGATGGTTTTCCAGCTCAGGCACACAGGCCAGGCGTGGATAGGAGTGTGTTAGTGCAGGGAAGGCAGGTGGGCTGCGAGTTCCTGTGCCTCTGCAGCGTGCCAGAAACTATCCATTTTTAGGGCTGGGGATCGGGGTTGAGGTCTCAGAGGGACCTGAAATTCCAGATCCTGTCAAAATGAGTGGGTTCACTTGCAGTGAGTCATCCATGTGAAGCAGCAGGCTGGAGCCTGAGATGGTGGGAAGGGCTGAGGGTCCCGCTGGGGCTCGGTGGGCAGGAGCAGCCCGATCATCGGGCACTGCTCCGGCTGCAGGAGCAGCCCTGCCTCTGGTGACACCTCTGCAGATTGCAGAGCATCGGGTTAACTCGCAGCAGGCAGCTCTGAGTGCCAAAGTGCTGCTGCTCACCCTGATGAGAGCTCCAGCCACCCGGAAAGCGGGGAAGGGTCTCCCGAAATAGCCTCCTCGGCTGCTGTGGGAAGAGGCTCCGCTCTGGGGAGGAGCCGAGGATATCTCACATCGTGAGCTCCTCTTCGGTCGTGACAGACAAAGCAAATCCAGAATCCAACTCCCAACTGCAGGGCTTTCAGCAGCACTGGCTGGTTTGAAGGAAACAGGAATTTCTTTGCCCCGAGGAGGGAGGGAAGACAATAGATAGAGTTGGGTTAAACAGTAATCACAGGTTGAAGGAAAGAACAGAGGAATTTAAAGCTAATTAAAAGTATCTGAGGTTTTTTTAAACCACTTCTAAAGCAGATAAATGGAAATAACCCACCGGGTGCTGATGAGCTTTGAATTTTGTTAGGAATCACAGAAGAATAAATTTAGCAAATCACCAGGAAAGGCTAATGCAGCCCTGGCGCTCCAGCACACAGCCAGCACTGCTAATTCTCCAAATTCCTAACAATTATCCATTTCAGGAGACACTTCCACTTATCTTACCTCACCTTAAAACCTTCCTATTGAACTCTGCCTGTGATTAATCTTTGTTCTTGCTCACCTTTCTCTGTTCTCCATTATCACTTTCCTGTGCAGTGACATCCATCCTCACCTGCCTGCCCCTTTTCCTGTGGCTGCTCCATTTCAGAGGGATTAAGCTTTTAATTGCAGAGAGTTTTTTTGCTTCATCACTGCATCATCACAGAGCTGCCTGCCAGCTCTTTGAGGCTTCTGGGGCAGCTCAAAGCCTTCCCAGAAGGACGGGTGGGATGCTGTGGATGGCAGCTCCCTTCCAGGAGAGCAGGCTTGGTCCAGACCCCCATCAGACACTGGTGAGGGCGGCAGTTTTGGGCTCTTAAGGAGTATGGAAGCAGGAATTTTCCAGAAATTTAGGGTGTTTTGAGAAAAGGATAAATGCAAGATGGAAAATACCAAGGGAGGAAGGATGGCAGCCCTGAGACATCTTGGCATCCCTGGCTGCAGCATGCAGGGCACGGGGAGGAGAGCGATGTGGGATGGCAGAGTAAGGAAGGGGAGATAATAATAATAAAAAGGGAAATGCAATAAACACAAGAGAAATCCAAGCTGCATCTCAATAGACTGTAGGGTTCAATGAGCAGCTGGGACAAAAAAAAACAAACCCTGCAAACACCGTGGTTCCTGAATAATAGAGATGGGAGAGCAGGTGATGATAAGACGACCAAAGGAAGGAAGGTGGGAAAAAAATAGAAAGGAGAAATTACTGGAGGGAGAAACCTGCAGGTGATGTGCTATTTTACTATGCTAATAAAAAGATGAAAGCAACTGGAACAGGAGCAGAGACTGGAAAAAGTCTTACTTTTGTTGGAAAGAGTAAGAGGATAAACGTTTTTAACATTTATGAAGTAGCAAAATAAAGCAAAGAAAGGCTCAGAACATCAGCTCGTAGATGAGGAAATTAAAGCACATAAAATATTTATTCATTTGTGCTTAGTGGCTGTCAGCCATGCATGCATTGGAGAAATGGGATGTTTCTAGGCACAGTTTTATTCCTGCTCCTATTTTTCCCTCCTTTCCCAGGGATGAACAGGAACAATTTGGTGAATAGTAGCTGAACGCTCGGCTCATTTTCTACATTCCATTAATGTTTCATTTCTTAATACCCTTGAAACAAAAATGGGAAGTTGGTATAAAACATTACTCTCCTTTCAAATCACAAAGAAGAGGAGTGTGGTGCCAGGCCAGGCAGCAAGATTACAAACTGGCATCTGTGTTAAAATGGGAACGCAGTGCTGGTGTCAGTGCCAGGCTGGAAGAGGCCCTTTAATGAGCCACAGAAAGAGGGATGTAACACAGGTTTTTCCATGTCACCAGCTGTCTCCAGCCTGGCCCAAGAGGACCATTTCTGAAGAAAGCTCTTGGCTCTTTGTCTCTGAATATTTCACCTGCCATCCTCACCAGCACAGGGAGCAGATTCTTTGCTCCAGGCAACTTATCAGTTACTGCACTGGCAAGGAAAGCAGCTTCCTAATGACAGATGTGGGCCTCAGTGGCTGGAGGTGGTACTGGAGCTCTGTGCTCCCCAGATCTTTGTTAGGTGCCTCACTCACTGGAGCTGCAGGAACGGTGCCACCAGCACTTGGAAGTTGCTCCTGGACCTCAGCACCAGGGAGAGGGGCAGCGAGGAAGATCTGGCTTTGGAGAATCCCTGTCTGTCCCTTCCTGTGTGTTTCTGGAAGAAATCCAGCTGTGCATGAGGGGCAGGAGCAAGGCAGGGATCACCACTGGGCTGGAGCACTGTGCCTGGGTAGGGGCTGCACCTGGCGGGGCTCACCTGCAGCACCTGGTGGNAGCAACCCAGGGCTCACCTGCAGCACCTGGCGGGGCTCACCTGCAGCACCGCGGGGCTCACCTGCAGCACCGCGGGGCTCACCTGCAGCTCCGTGGGGCTCACCTGCAGCGCCGCGGGGCTCACCTGCAGCTCTCTGCACCGGGAGCAGGGCACGGAGAGGCTTCAGTCACCCCCATCGCCTGCGGGGCAGCGCTGGCCCCAGGCAGTGCCGTGTCAGCCTCTGGCCTATTGCTGACTTTAATTTGCTGGATGGGGAATCCCGGGCGGGCGCTCCAGTCCTGGCTGGCACCGCCTGCTGCCTGTCACATACATTTACACTCCAACAGCAGCATCTCGACTTGACCAGCCCTGAGCTCACTGGCTGCTCCTCTCCTTTAGGAAGCAGCTCTTTCCCTTTGCCAGGCTGCCCCGATTTACGGGGCACGTGTGGGTGTGCACCCACCTGCCTGCCCTGTTTGGGCTGTGGGAGCCCAGCGGATCAGTCAGACAGGATTTCCTGGGATGGGTGGGCAGGTCTGTTTGGAGGATGCAGAGATGTAATCTGAGGTGTGGAGCAGCTCCATGGGCAGCCTGGGGCTCTGCCTCCCTATTCTGCCTGGCCTGGCTGGGTGTCGGGGTGGCAGGAGCACCAGGATCTCCGGCTGGAGGAGGAGAAGGCAGCCAGGGCTGGACCTGCCCTCTCCTTCCAGCCAAGGTCAGGTCAGCTCTTGTTTTTGCAGAATTACAAGTGCTCATGTTACACATTACATGTTTCCCTGGGTCTCTTGGGATTAATGGCAAAGCTGCTGGTTAGCCCAAAGGATTTTCTAAATCCTCCCCTTCCAGGAGTGCTATGGCAGGAGAGCTGTGCGTGAGCCTTGGGCAGGGTGGGAAGTGCAGGAGAGCCTGTGCTGCTGCCTCTGCAGCCTTCTGTAAAGCACAAAGGTGTCAATATTAATTTCATCATAAAGCTCAAAACCTCCCTTGACTTTTTGCTTTATCAGAAATTATGAATTCTTAGAGAATTTCTTAGTCTGGATGTTACAGTTTCCAGTGAGGTACTTGGATAATGGAAGGTAAAATCAATCCATTGACTTCAATTGGGACCTGCCAACTTGCATCAGCTGAAAAGATGCTCTTCTTTTTGTCTTCTGGCAATCTTATCAAAGTAGGGCTGGTCCTGCCTGAGAAAAGGAGATGCTGATAAGCACAACAAACAGTTTGCTGCGCACCTAGATGATACAACTTCCATCTCTGATGCAGGATCAGAATTTTCTCAAGGACAGATAAAAACAGAAGCACCAATTTCTCAGGGTCGTGGCTGACAAAGCACTTTAACAGCTTCTAATGGCACTTGTGGAAGGTGCACAGGAGCTCCTGCACTGTGGCAGCTACAGAGTTTGTGAGCTGCAGTTGCCATGTGCCACAGCTGTGCCCAGCCAGGTGCCACGGAGAGCTGGGGATCATCCCCTGCAGAAACGTGCCTAACCCTAACCCCTGCCAGCTGCTGGAATCAAGGAAAGCCTACAGGGTTCCATTTTCCTAGGGGGATGAAGCTTCCAAATGTGAGGGTGGGGTGACTGAAATGTGTGTGCATGTAGCTATAAGGAGGAAACCAGCAGCAGAGTGAGGGATGTGGCCTCTGCCTCAGCTGTGCTGCTCTTGCCTGTCCTGCTCTCCTCTGAAGAGCATCCTGTGCTCCTCTCATCCACACTGAGTTCCCAAGCCCTTCCTGTTCCCTTGAGGCCTTCAGCAACAGCATTCTGTATATAGACTCCCTCTCAAGCCCTGGGACTTGATTCAATTGCTGCTTAATCTAACCCTCTAATTTAATCAATACTTCATGGACAGGGTCTTTGTTTAAAAACCCAAACAAACACAAAACCTTCCAGTCTCTTTTGTGATTGCTTTGTGCAGGTGTTATTAGGTTAATGCAATCAGCAGCGATAAAGCTGCTCTCCATGTAATGAGGGATCAGCCTTGCTGTGGGTGCTGTGGAAGGGAGGGAAGCAGCAAGAAAGAAACCACAAGCTGGCTACTTGAGATGTTACCAGTGACACCACCAGATTCAGGGTGACCCTTTCTGCTGCAGGAATAATGGGAGGCACCAGCACGTGTTCCACGTCCTCTCCAGATGCTCTGAGTGAGCAGCAAGATGTGCAGTGGTGTCAAGAGGCCGGGAAGGATGGACACAGGCAGGAGGATGGAGGTGGCCCTCACACAGTGGGGAGTGTGGGCTCTGCTTGCTCAGGGTGGAGCTGCTTTTCCTCACTGGAGCTCCAGCTGTGCTGGGGCCCTGGCACATGGCTTCAGCTGCAGGCTCTGCCCACCCCATGCCCACTGGTAGTGCTGGGCGAGGATGTGCTTGGGGCTGGCTCGTGGCTGAACAAGACGATGCAACAGCTCTCGATAAGCACGAATCCTTCAGCAATTGTTCCGTGTTTAATCTAATTTGTAGAGCCTCAGGCCATTCATGGGGAAAAGTGTTTTCTGTCTGTAATAAGAGGAAGGTTTGGCTGTCAAGGGGTGCGAAGCCAGATAATGAAGTTATTCTTTCTCGTTGCATTTTGCTATGAGTTTCTTGAGAACACTCTCAACAAAGTAATGATGCACGGAGGAGAGGTTTTCAGGCTCTATAAATGGTGGCAGCAGCTTCCACTTGCAGGGCTTAGGGATGCCAGGAGGTCTCCACCTTCATAAAGCCTTTCCCTATGGAAATCCAGGATAGGTGGGCTTGATTTGAAGAGATAAAGTGCAGAGGAGCCCTTGATACTGCAGGTGCAAACCCAGTGGGGCAGAGACTGGGGTCTGTGGAACAAGAGCCATGGTGCCTGCTGGGATTTTTTCCACCCTAAATTGTGTGGATAGTGCTGGTGGACTGTTCTTGCCATCTATGTCTTCACCTATTTGGGAAATTTTCCCTATTTTGCCTGCAAAAATCTGTGGTGCTTTGTTCATGTTGCACTTCTACTGAAGCAAATCAAACACAGGAAAGCCAACAAGGGATAAAAAAAGCCCACAGAAACAAACTACAGTAAGTATGAGGAAGGGGATTAAAAAACCTAACAAAAACATCTCTGCCTTCTTGGTTTTGTTTGGAAAGCTCAATTGACTCCCTCAGAGCCCCCAACAAAGTCAATGATACTTCATCTTTAATTTGATTTTTCCCTTCAGTAAGGGTGGCGAGCATTAGCATCACTGTAATTCTGCAAAGTGCCATTAAATAACAGGGGAATATCAAACATGAAGATTATGTGTGGTATCAGTGGCAAAATATTACACTCAGCAATGATTTAGACGAACATTAATGTCTCAGGCATGCTGCGAGAGATGTCAGGAATTGGACAATAAAACATCTCATTCTTCACACGATCACTCGGGGCTGATGCCTGGCTGCTGGGGAGGCAGATGGGCACCTGTGGAGCTGAGCAGCTCCTCTGCAGCCTCTGCCCTGCCCGTTCCTCCGAGGGCAGACACCTCCGCCGTGCGGGGGAGTGATGGATGCTGCCCATTTCCAGCGGGTCGATAACGGCATCGCTGTAGACCACCGTTATTTTTGTGTTTAATTCACTGAATAAAATGAACCAGGTAAATCACTCAGAGGAGATGGGAGAGGATGTTAATAGGCACATTTGCAGCGCTATCTAAAAATGAGCTCTGCAATTACTGACTCATGCCAGCGCTTGTGTTTGGCAGCGCGGCTGGGGGCGGCGCTCACCCGCCCCGCCAGTGTCCTGGGGAGCAGCCCCTGGGCTCTCAGAGAGGGCGGGGGGCTGCACTTCAGTGGGGTTTGGCCAGGGCCATGCCCAGACCCTGGCAGGGCATCACAGGGGAACAGGGGCCTGCTTTTTTGTAGATTTGCAGGCCTGAGGCTGAGCTAGGAGGAACTGAACAGGGTTGGGTTGGGCAGCTCTTCACAGACTCATAGGATTGGGTTGGAAGGGACCTTAAAGCTCGTCCCATTCCAGTGGAGGTGGTGCTGAGCCCTTTGGGCAGCATTGCCATAGAAGACACAGTGCCTTTCTCCAGAAAAAATGCATGGGCTGTGTTCCCTCTCTCCCTGGGGCAGGAGTGGTTCCTCCTGAGCAGCCTCAGCCTTGACGTTTCCCAGCCTCCATGCGAGGCTCTGTGGTGCTAGGTTGGACCAGGCGCTAGACAGGCAATGTGCAGCTCTCTGCCAGCTCCCCAAAATAGCATCTCACCCAAGGCTGGATTAATCCCTGCAGAGCCTCGCTGCCAGAGCAGCCCATGATGGGTGCTGGGAAGCGCTCCCGCCTCGGCAGGAGGAGAAGGACAGGGTGGGGGGCCCAGGTGCCGTGGCCATCGACCCATTTATCACGGCAGAGCAGAATTAATCTCTCGGATCAGCAGAGTCATTGTGGTTTACAGAAAACAAAACAAAGGCAATTATTATTCCTCCCTTGTCGGGGGGCCGTGGCTAATCTCGTTACGGGAAGCCGCGAGGCGCCGGGGAAATCTCACGGTGCTGATAAAGCGCTCGGCAGCTGCACAAAGCAATTACGGTGAGACCGCGGGGCTGTGCTGGGGGCTCGGCCCCTCCTGGGGCCAGGCAGGGCTGTCCCCAGCTGAGATGTCCTGTCTGCCCTCACAGTGAGCCCTCTGGCAAGGCAAGGTGGGTGCTCTTCCTCACCTCCAGGTGCCTTCTCCCGTGTCAATGTTGATGTGTGGTCTGCCAAAACCTTCTTGAGAAGTAAAGCAATTTTGGGGCTGTGGGACTGATTCCCCCTCAGCGGTGGCACCCTGAGTGGTGTCATCATCCTTGTGGTGTCGTCATCCCTGTGGACAGAATCAGCCAGAGGCATTGCCATGTCACCCAACAGAGATGTGTTGTCCCAGAAGGTGTCACAGCTGCTCTGGGTGCTATGCAGGCTGGGACAGAACAGCAATAGAATGGTGCTTAGGTTTTTTTTATAACTCTTAAATCATTCCCCAGCTCTCACTGCTGCTTTAAATTGTAATTTGGCTTTTAAAAAGTTTATCGTGCACTAATTCATTCAGCCCGTTCATTTCCATTCTGCTGACAGGGGACAAAATTGCTTCTTTTTTCATCCCAGAGAATTCTAACTTTGTCAATTTATGGCGCCTTTTTGATTTAATCAGGAAATTTCCTAAACTTCCGTGGCAATAACAAGACATTTTTCAAGCAGTACCTGAGAGCCGGCTGGGCATTATTTATAGCCCTGGTGCACACAGTATTTCGGAAGGACTTCCCGTGAGTCACTGGTGGTCAGAAGATGCAGGTCGTTCCCAGCATCACTTGATTCTGCTCCTGGGGAGCAACTGGAAAACCCCTTTTTTGCCTTTGTTTTGCCATTGTCTGAAAAATCCACGTGTTGCCCTTTCCCTCTTCCCACACTGGAGGAGCCCAGACCCCTGGCATAACCTGGACATCCTGCCCACCTCCACCGCCAGCACGCCATTTACGTGCCATGGATGGAGCCACTTTGGTGCTGCCCTGCAGAGCTGGTATCACGCTGTTCTGTGCTGAAACATTGTTATTTCACTCTTCCAAACACTGTCAGAGCAAGTCACGGGAGGGATTATTTTTGGCTCTGCTCAGTGTAGTTACCTAGCAATTTGCAGGAGGCTTGGTGATACTGGGGAGCTGCTCAAGCCACACGAGCTGCTTTGCAGCAAGCAATTCAGTTCCTGCCTTTGGTTCCTTCTGCTGCTCACAAATAGCCCAGGTGCCAGCTTGGAATCTTACAAATTTTTTCTCGGTTGGACGGATTTCAGCCCCGTTGCTTGCGTGTGAAATATTTCCTCTGATTGTCGCTTTTGAGCGCCCGCCGCCTGTGATTCCCCCATCACGCCTGGGCTCGACTGCTGGCGTGCAGCAGAGCTTTTCCTCTGCCTTGTGAAAGGAAGGGAAAACCACGGCATGTGCTGATACGGATGTTCTGTAGGACAGCGCTGGGAAACTTCTTTTGATGTTTTGCTTTCACACTTCTCAAGCTGAAAAGAAATAAGGTGCGAACGCCTTCCCCTTCTCCGTGTGCTCCCCTGCACGCTTAGCGCCGCTCTAACCAGCCGTAAATACTGCTTGTGTTTGGCTTATTATCTCCAAGGTAATTTATGCTTTTCTGCTCATCCAGGGCGTTTACAGGCCTTCTGTTCTCTGCTGAACTCCAAGGGTTGTGATGAAGAACTGCTATTGCTCAGTTCAGAAGCAATATTGATTGCCAAGAACCAACCAGAATCTGTGTTTTCCATTCTTCCAGTGCCGGACTGAAGGGGAAAAGCCTCAAGGAAAAGGCTGTGTGGGACAAGACAGGGACATTAGAATCCAGGTGGCAAAGAGCCATGGCGCTCTGGTAAATTGTCAAGAATCTTAATTAGGAACAAATTAAAGATATTCCAATTCCTCATATAACATGACCCATGTAATTAAATTATTGCTAAAGTGCTCTAGACTTCTTCCTCCTATGGGCATCTCTGGCATCTCTCCCTGGCACTGCTGCTGGGCTTTGTGCCCATCCTGGTGGGTAGTTTCATATCCTGAGCGAACATTTGATGTGGGCAATAGGTTGGATCTCATCGATTGCTGTGGCTGAAGGACACTTGCTGAATCTCATCAGGTTGTGGCAGCGCACGTTCTGCAGTGGGCACTGTCTGCATGGTAACGTTAGCAGAGAGAGACGATGCTCTTCAGGGGAAACGCCTTCAGGAAACTTCTTCCGTGGCACATCCATGTTGGCTGGATCTATTACCCAACCATTTTGTTCTCCGAAGCATTGCAGAGAAGACAAAATGAAAACCACGGTCCTTCCGGAGCTCCAGCGGGTGCTGGATGTTTGCTTTAAATAGAATTAACCATGCAAATTGAATCATGTGAGTGTAAATTAGCTCTCGTTCCACCAGTGCTCTCGGTGTCGCTTAACCTGCCATTTACCCCAAGACATCTGCTAAGTGCCATTCTTTCGAGTACTTAAACAGCACCTCTCGCTACCAGAGAGCCCCAGCCCCGCGCACCAGCAGAGCTGCCGCAAGCCTGTAATTATCGTTAAAGGACTATTGTGCTCCTGGCGCTGATGAAGGCAGCGGGTGAGGCTTTCCAGCCTGGCTCCCTGCTTGCCAAGAGGAGGATGAGTAGGGCTGGGGCTGAAGCCCGCCTGCTCCCTTCCCGTGCCCACTCTGGCAGCAGGGAAGGTCCTGGCACATCACTGTGATGGTGTTGCCCAAATATCCGCAGTGGTGGTCGGCATAAGAAACTGAAAATGGGCTGCCAGAGGCAGGCTCCCCAGCCAGGGTTGCTGCCCGACAAGGAGATCTCAGTCTGCTGGAGGATTGCAGCCCCCACTCTCTCTCATTGGCATCGCTTCCTATGCAGCCAAAATGGTGGGAGAGGGCCCAGGGCTGCAGCGAGCACCGTGAGGCTCCAAGCCTTCCACAGCATGAGCTGTTTTTTAATCCTTTGATGTCATAGTTGGGAGAATTAATGTGTTAACCTTGTGGAGAAGGTGGTGTGCGGGTAGGCTGGAGGCACCGGCGCTCTGCCCTGCAGCACAGCTTTGCTGCTTCGTGTCAGATCACAGCTGGAAGTGGGATGAGGGGATTGCTGATGCCCAAGCAGCTCAAAAGGGCGCCTTGGATCCTCAGTCTGCTCTTTGGCTGGGCCCCTCCTAGGAAACGTGGATGTGATGCTCATTGGCTTCTCGTTTTTCCAGCCTCTTCCTACACTGTGAGAAAACCCATTGTGGCTGGTGTGAATGGAGTTGGACACAATTCCTCCACAGTGGTTATGCAAATTCCCGGCCATAATGACACGTTGTCGTGTGTGATGCTGCGAACAGATGGCCCGAAGACAGGCTGAAGATCGGAATTAGTCCTGGGCTTCTGCAACAGAGCTGGGAGCATATGGGCCTCATCGATCCTTGCTTTAGCCTTAATAGCAAAGGGAACAGTAACATATGAATAAAAGCCAAAGGAAAGGAGTAAAAAACAAGATTGTGGTGATTCAGTGGCACTCAGGCTCCTCTGAAAAGCTGAAATGGTCCCTCCTCAAACTCGAGCATCCTTCCAGCAACAGACGGAGCTTTGCTGTGGAGGATCCCTGAAGGCTCGAGCAGCTCCTCTCTGCAGCAGCACAGACCGGTCTGCCTGCACCCAGATCAGAGCCCTTCAGCCCTGTTATTTATGCTGTGGCTTCCCAGTGGCGTGAAAGCACCAGCGGTGGTTTAGAATTCCATTTGGTGCTTTGTTTTATTGGAAGGCTTCGGGAGCTGCCGTGATAGATGGCTGCTTCCCTCCTGTTTGTCACATCCGTGCTGTATGAGTTATCAGTGGCTGGTTTCTGACTCTGAGCCGGCACGAGGGGCTTTGGAAAATGGGGCATCATTTGTTCATTGCTTATAGCTTTGTAAATCCGCGAAGGACTGGGGTTCTTCCTTTTATTTCAATCTAATGGTGGTTTAAGGCAGCTCGCTGATGCTGCTTGGGATTTCTCTAAGGACAAAATAGGAAACTGATACATACTGTGGAAGTGCTGAGCAGCGAAGATTGATTCTGTCAGTTAAACATCACACAAGCATAAACAGTGTGTGCTGCTGTGCCTGCTCCCCTCTGACATCAGCAGAACCAAACCTTCCTGTCAGCAGGCGAGCTGTCACTTCAAGCCCTGAATGCAGCATCTGGATGAAAAGGGAAATTTATTTTTTTTTAAGCTCTCCTAGTCCTAATCAGCTGGGTGTCTGGGTCCTGATATTTGCCTAGAGCGAGTTCTTTCAATAATCTGAGTAAGTGGTCCCCAAGGCTTGTCGCTGCGAAAAGTGCACGAAAGGGATCTCGGTGCCTTTGCTGCTGAAATTAATTGATCCCGATATTTTCTTGAGGAGGGATAAAAAGAAGAGAAAAATGTGGTTTCAGATCAGGACAGTTGAAATCCCAGGGAAGATGGTATTTAATGGGTGCCTGCAGCTGCTTTGCCAGGCTTCAGGGGAGCTCTCATCCCAGCCCTGGGTGTGCTGGTAGCCAGTGGCTGGGAAACACCCCAGGATTGTTTTGTCCTGGTTACACATGCCCCGAAAATACCCACTGGAAAGGTTTCTCAGCCCCCCTCAGCCTCAAGGACAGTTTGTCCCTCCTGCAGCCCTGTGCTCTCCAGCCATCACAGACTTCCACTTGGACAGGCCCCATGCTGACCCCCAGCCCTGGCAGCGCTGTCAACATCTTTGGTTTCCATGGCAACTGCAGAATGCCAAGTATGGAGCTGGTGCACACCACAGCATCGCCAGCTTTTCCTGGTTCTTTCAGGAGGTGGGTAGCACCAGCTGGAGCTGCCCACAAGACCCTGGGTGTAGGACACTGCATGGCCAGACCCAGCTGCAGGGGGTTTGTTTCAGAACCACCGTGCAGGAAGGGAACTCTTCCACCCCCCAGAGCAGCACACATGTTTATTTTTAGCAGAGCAGCAAGACAAACGAGCTCAGCTCTTCCAGCTATCCATCTGCTTCGTGTGTTCTGGGCCCCACAGCCTTTCCAAGTAAATTGAGTCCTGTGCCAGGCCCCGTTTGCTCTCCCGAACCGCTGTGCTGCAAGGCCATGGGGTTTGCTGTTGGGAAGTGCCCATCCCTGGTTTCTCCTGCACAGGGCAGACACAGCCATGACTCCTGGGAACTCAGCTTTCTCTGATGCTGTCCTTGAGGCAAGAATTTAGGATTTTATCCCCTGCCTTAACCAGAGGCAGCTCTGCTTGATGCTCAGGGCAGACTGTGGCTCTGGATGTCCGTGGCTGCCCATGGTCCCCGAGCAGTGCCAGCAGCTCTGTGACTCCCACCCTCACCCCAGGCCTGCTGGGATGCTGCAGGTGGAGTGAGCACACGAGGGATATCCTGATCCTTGGAACAGGATAGTTCCAAGAGTAGTCTCCCAGTGTATGAGGCTCCCTGTCATTTCCAATCACTTTTCCTTGACACTGAGAGAAAAACCCGAGCAGAGCAGCTGTGACCCCAAATGTGCTCCCTTCTCCCATGGCAGGTGATACCCGGCTGTGCCAATTGGAATTGTTTCTGCTTGGAGCTGAAGGGCAGGGAAAGGCAGGTTACACCTTTCCTGCCAGTCCTGGGAATCTGCCGATGCCTGATGCTCATCTGTTATCTTGTTTTTCGTGAGTTTTGCACCGAGGGGGAAGCACAGCGAGCGGGGAGGTTTGGGGCACACAAAGCACAGACCAGGGAGGTTTGGGGCACACAAAGCACAGACCAGGGAGATTTGGGGCCTCAGTGAAGTTGCTCACGGAGCTGCAGAGCAGAGCTCGGTCTCCCTGGCAATGGTTGCCATGTGATCGCTGCTGTGGCACGGCATCCGCCTGACTTCAGTCAAACGTGCTCTTCCCGAGGGAATGCTTGTGCTGGAGTCCCCAAGGAGGGCAGGATGGATGGGCTCCCGTTGATAGGGAGAGGGCAAGAAGAGGAAGCAACCTGGAGGTGTGAACCCAGCAGTGGAGCTGCCCCCAGTCTGCAGTGAATACGGGAAGCAGATGTTGTGCAGGAGTGAAGCCCATGCTCCCCAAACTACTGGCAGGGTCCTCCCCAGAATCCCATCCTGCTGAGGAACACAACTGTCAGACAGAGCCCTGCAGGGGATGCAGTTTTCCACACATAACATGGCCCAGAAGATACCTATAACCTATTCTTCAGTGGCTATTGAACCTTTCCAGGTCGATGCCCAGGCTGCAGTCGGTCACTGGGTCTCAGTGCTCCTGGAGTTGATGGAGTAAAAATTTCATAGGAGTTCCTTCTGTCCCCCAGTGAGGGATCAGAGTTACTCTGTGAGATAACTCTACTGGTTTGAACAAAAAGTCCTTTACAGGAATGTAGGTTCCTCATTTTAAATCCAAATGTAAAACTTAAAAATTCCATTACCACGGGAAGCTGGTAGGAAACCAGTGGCTTGGGTAAAGCATTTAATCACGCACGGAAAATTATCAAGTCAGTGTTGAAAAAGCATTGAGAAACACGTGCTAGCTGCTCAGAAATTCATCTGTCACTGCTGGGCAGAGCCAGGTCCTGGAGAGCTCACACTGGAGTGGTTGAAGTTATCCAGAGATAGCTGTCCCAATGTTTCCCAGATTCCTTGCATGTGACTTCTGTATCCACTTTTCCACATGAACAATAACGCTGACGTGAACGTCAGTCATCAGACAGGCATAATTGGATTTGGAAAATGTGATATTGTGAATTAAGTTGACTGATGGGGAAGTGTCAGTTTTATTAACAATCTTCCTTCAGATGATAATTTTATATCTATAAGGATGAATTACAAGAGTAGTTGAAAGCATCAGTCTCAAATGATGAAGTCATTTTAATAAAGGCTGACTTTCTCTTTCATATACTTGTTTTTAAATATTTTATCTCCTTATGGGAAACTGTGTCCAATTCAGAGCCAAAACTGATGTTAAAAATGCCATTTTCATCTTCACTCAGAGAAACACCTTCACCCTCAGGCGAGTTCCCAGCTGGGTGCAGCCTGGCCTGTCACCTCTTCTTGGGGTTTCAATGCAAGTCTGAACATTGAACAAATCTTCCTTTCATGGTATTTTTCCAGAAGAAAGAGGTGGGAAATGCAGTAAAAGAAGGAGTAAGACAGAAAATCTGACACTTGGAAACATCCCCACCTCCTTTCAGCTGAAGAAAACTTGTCATTGGCTTTCTCCACACCTTTCACAGCAAGGGGCTGGTTTCCCCCTCATCTTTTCAGCCATTGTGCTGCTGGAAGTGAAGGATTTGGGGGTTTTACATCAGTGGTGTGGGGCAGCTCAGATGCAGGTCACCATTTCCATTTTCTACTTCAGCTTACTGTGATTGAGAGCGCCTCACTAAACGTTTGATGTGCCTCCAGCCACAGTGGACACTGGAGCCGTGTCCCTCACGGACATTGGGCTGTGCAGAGCTGTGGTCCCCTCTGACCAAGCCTCTGTCAGGGCACAGCAGCCACTTCATTATGTCCCTATTGATCAATTAAACGCTTTGTGCCTTATTTATCCCGCAGCCAGGAAGGAGCATTGCAGGAGCAAAGAGCAATTCTGGCTGGACTAAAATCAAAGGAAGAAAAAATCAGCTGATAAAAGCCCTGCTGCACCCGGCTTCCCCTTCAGAGGAGCCTTGAGAGAGTCAGAGTGGGTTTTTCCTGACAGAAAAGATTTGATAAAAACCCTTTTTGGCCAAAGTTTCGGTGTTTGCACATGTGCGGATGATGACGCGGTGAAGGAAGGAAGGTCTGTGCTTCCAGGGGAGTGGAGCCTGAAACACAGCAGAGCTTTGTGGAGCTCTGGGCTTTTGATTGCCCTTGCACCCAGGACCTGGGGGTGCACTGATGGGCAGGTGCCAGCCCTGGGATAGGGCAGGGCTGGGAGGCAGCACAGGCAGTGAGTGCGGTGCCAGCGCTGCCTCGGGGAGCCATTCCCTGAGACAGAACCCTGCTCCCACCAACCTGATGGGATGGGACCCATTATTTGAGTCTGACCCATTATTATCTGACCTATTTATTTGTACTTGAGACAAGAATGGAGGGAAGCAGCTGCTGGATTGCCCAATGTTGAGATGAAAGATACCTGCAGAACACCTGGAGAGGCCCAGAGAGACAGAGCTGCTGCTGCAGCTGTGGGGACACAAACCCCACCTGTCCTGACCTGTCCTGACCCACTGCTAGAGAGGGAGAGGTGCCATGTCAGGGTCTCTCATGCCCACCCTCATGAAAGGAATCCCCAGTTTCAAAGTCAAATTAGAATTCCGGCTGCTTTTTGGTGAAGATCTGAATCTGCCGAAGCGGTTCTGTGCTGCGATAGTTTGAAGTCAGATGCTTTAGCAGCACAGAGAGCGCGAGGCTGGATTTGCATGTGAAATGAATCATGCCCAATGTGATTAAAAATGCCATAAAGGATGAATTTAAGATTTTTTTCTTACTTACTTACTTACTATTAAAGTTTTTCAGTAATTTTCCACCCCCTCAGCTGAGCACTGTTCAGATGAACTGGAGAGAAACTTTCTCTGCGATTCATTACTGAGAGGTCTGAGGGGAATTCTCTGTATTTCAGTAAAAAGCAAAGCTAAAAATAAAGGTTTTTCCTTCAGCAAAGTATTTGTGTAGAAGCTGAGACTGTGGGGAGCACGAGGGCAGCAATGTATGGTTGGCGGGGACTGACCAGGAAAGGGAGACAGAGCAGGCAGGGTGTGGTGTGGAAATGGGCACGGGGAGCACTCAGTGTCCTTCAGTGCGTGGCAAGGCCCCAGAGCCATGGCTGGGAGGCAGCTTGGCACTGGCATTAACACTGACACAGTCTGAGCTGGAAAACCCAGTGCAGAGTGATGGAGAAAGGGCAATCTCCCTGCCACAGGATGGTTCCACAGGTAGCTCAGCACCCTGTACTGTGGGGACGTGCTGAGAAGCTGGGACCTGCCTTCAATGTCTGCTAAACCTGGGGACTGAGGCAGAGCAGAGGGTCTGCTCTGCCATGTAGGGTCCAGGCAGAGCAGCTCCAGCATTGTGAGCAAAGAGAAGGCTGGACTGGGATTCTGTTGCTCCATGTTCTAGCAGCTGAGCATTGCCAGTGTGACCACTGGAAAAAGCCACCACTGGGCTCAGCCTGGGGATGAGGAGCTGCCATGCTCTCTCCTGCCCATCTCTGGCACCAGTAGCACGAGGCTGTTGCCAGCCCCAGAGCTGAATGCAAACATCTGAAGTTTGCACAGCACCAGTCCAGCTCTGCATAACTGGCTGGCACAGATGTGCCTCAAGGACCAGGAGCAGCTGCTGCCTACATTTCCACCCCTCCTGTATCCCAATCCCACCCACATCTCCTTCCCACCCACATCCCCGTGCCCACGGACACAGCAGTTAGTCCCTGAGGAAAGATTATTTGCATGATTAGAAAAAAGGGGGAGGAACGCTGCCGGCAGCAAACCACGCTCCTTATCCATGCTCTTATGAAACAGATGCATGGCAGCATAGGTCTTAATGCAAGCATCTAAACCAGTGAGAGCAGAATCAGTCCGTGGCTGGGGAAGAAAGGAGATCCCTCTCCACCTCCAAATGCTGGCTTAAATCGTATTTGTATGTAAATGCAGTTTCTGTAAATGCACAGTAGCTCACCAGTAGCTCCAGGAGCCATTGCGTATTCATGGCAGAAGAGCTTTTTACCCGAACAGGAGTTTTCGAGGGTACTTTGCATGAATTTCTCCTTTTTCTCTGCATGTCGGAGTTTGACTAACACATTGAAAATTAAAAAATAATCGAAACGGATCATATTCAGCTCAGCAGGGGCCTTATTTTCCGGTGAGTGGCAAGGGAATGAAGGAGCGGTAACGCGCGGCTTTTGTAGCCTTGTCACTTTGATGAATTCTTTAGGAACATCAGCGGCAGTGCAGGGAGGCTCTGGCTCAGCCAGAGCAGCAGCACAGGCTGGGTCGGAGGAGACTTATCCCAGAGAAGAACCTGTGTGTTTTCCCTTAATCTGCGATTTCCCGTTTCCTTGTGAGCACAAACTGGAGAAGGAATGCGCCGATGGGAAGAGCGCTGGCACACGGCTGAGCTTCTCCCCAGAAATGCCCCTTCAGTGCTGGCAGAGGAAAGGTCCCTCCTGGCTGCCCACAGCCAAGTTCAGCTCAGGTGTTACATTACCTGGTGCTGATCGTGTTCAGCCTGATGACAATCAGTTCCTCACCCCACAGACAGCTGCAAACCTCCCACCGTATCTGGCCATGCCATCCCCCAAACCAAACCCTCCACCCCTCCAAAGGAACAGAGCAGACAAACCTGGGGTCGCAAGGAGTGGTCCTGGAGCCTCCAGACGGACTCTCAGTTCAGCCAGGGAGGGTCTGCCAAGGACGGCTTCCCAGGGAAAATCAAACCTAATCATGGCTTGGAATCGTGTCTGCATGCAAACATTTCCATGCCACATCTGCTGCTTTGAATTAGGACCTGAATATTCATCTCCAAAATGTATAATTTATACTTACAGCAGACAATTCATAATTTAAGTGTTATTGCTCTAAATTAAGTATTACATTTAAGCTGGCTGTGGACCAGATAACTAAAACCAAGACACCATGAAGAGGAAACCCACACTCTGGTGGTTCATACCATGAGGTCCTGACTGGATGTCAGCAGCCAGGCACACCCAGAGGGAGGATGCCCCATCCACAGCAGGGCAGGACCCAGCCACCCCTATGCTCCCACCTGCCCCTCTCCCTCCTCCAACAGCAGTTGCAAGAGAAGGAAACAAAAAAAAGTCAGGAATGAAAAAGGAAAATTAAACATGAAAATTTAATTAAATCACCCTTTGATCACTCTCTGTGGAATGGACTTCATTCGGAAGATTATTTGTTGGAGAGCAATAACAGCTTCTAATTATGAGAGGATTCAATGTGGAACGAGGGGGTTATTATATTTTTTAAATCAACCCGGTTTCCCCTACACCAATCAACAAGACTGCCTGCACATTACCAGTTAACATTATTAAAGTTGTATTTTACAGCCTGGTTACTCGCCAGTGTTTATGAGTGTGAAATATCTGGTTTAAAGCCGACACAGAAATATCATCAAAGCGGTCCATGGAGAAAGAGCTTGTGCTTTAATTGGAAAAAGTGGGTGCTGGGTGCAGCTGTGGAAGGCAGAGTGGGAGACTACTGGTTTTCCCCACGGAGCCATCCACCCTCTCCATGGCAGCGCAGTCACAGCCCCACCGTCCCCAGGACCAGCCTTCCCAGCTGGGACAAAGAGCTGGAGGCGTGTGGCAGAGGCCTGGTGAGGAGTGGGGACCCCGGGCATCAGTCACCCAGGCTTTATCTCCCATTGAGTAAATCCCCTGGAAGAACAGCGTGGCTGCCTGGGCTTTGTGAATGAGGCCCTTAAAGATTTGCATATATCATAATCCATGTGAGTCATAACCAGCCAGCGCTTCAAATGCTCTCCAAAAGAAAGAACCAAATATCCCCATTAGAGCTTTTATCCCCTGCTATTTCATATCACAATAAAATGTCAAAAGGAAAAGAGAAGCAGATTTCTGATATTATTACTTTGAACTTTTCTTGGCTATACTCCCCTGAAGCATGACATTTACTGAGGAGAGGGAGAAAAGAAGAGGCTGGAATATCTCCTTAATCATCTTTATTTCAGCACTGTGGCATTGAGCAGCTGGACCGTGTCTCCTGCCTGGATGGGAGAGAGGGTGGGTGGCACCACAGCCCTGAACCCTTCCTGTCCCCTGGCACCACTGAGGATCCGTCACCTCCTTGATGCTCTGGAGAGAGGGTCTGCCCACGCCTGGGAGCAGCTGGAGAGCGGCAATGGACAACATCCCCATCATCATCATCATCACCATCATCATCACCATTGTCATATTGACATTAAGATAAATTTAGCAACACATGGTGTAGTTTGGTAATATCACAATAACAATATTTAGCACTTTTGAAGGCATCTGGTGGTTGATCCCAAGCTCTCCCAGCAGGAGCAGCCTGAAGAGCCAGTTCCTGGACATCCTGGCACAGGATCCTGAGGGATCTGTCCTAACTGTGTCTCTGAGGTCTGGCTTTGCCACAGGATTTACACCACAGTGTAAAGGTGTCTGCAGGGAATTACAAATGAGTCGGTTTGTAAAAAAATCCCAAGTCATTAAAAGTTCATAGTGAAAGGAAAAGTGGGAATAGATGTCATAAAAAAGTTAGAAGGATAAAGTGGTTCTTCCATCAAAAGCTTTTACAAGCCCATTTAAGAAATCCATTTTAACTGTATTTTAATTTCTTTTATGGACCTAGTAAAGCCGAATGGTGTCAGGGAGATTCAGAAAGGTGGGGCTTTTACAGTGTGCACCACTCTCATTTCTGAAAAATCCCACTTTTTCCATGGGCTGAGCTTCTAAGGGCTATTTTGATGTATGGAAGTGAATCCAATTTAGCAGCTTCATCTCTCATGTTTAATTTTCACATGAACATGTCAGAGTTGTACGCTGGCACGGCAAAGATCCAGGAAAAGGATGGGGAATTTCCAAAAGGCAGTACTTGGAGAAGGAGGTTCTTGGAGTCTTGCTTTTCCTTTGGGGTCAGATCAGTTTTTGGGGCAAGGGAAAAAAATAAACCACCAGAAATTAAGAGCCTTATGCCATGGAGACACAGTGATTGGGGCAGGGCTGGCAGGTGAAGATGTTGACCTGCTCCTGCCAAGGATGTGCTGCCTGTGGGGCTCTGTGCCAGCAACACCAGGGGCAGCTCAAATCCTCCAAAATTCAGTCAGGTCATAAATGACCATGTGGAAGCCTGGCAGCCATGGAACCACATGGAACCACAGCAGTGCCAGGGGTCCTGCCCGCACCGGGGTCCTGCCTGCCCCAGGGCCGATGTGTTTTTCAGGGAGGGGAGCGCTGCCACGCTCAGAATGGAGAGTTGTTATGGTAACAAATGACTCGTATTCTCCGAAGGAAGCACGATTTCAGCTTAATAGGGGGGAAAACGCAGGGAAGAAGAAAAGGATAATATTTCAGAAAACTTTAATGAGACGTGAATTGTACACGCTCGTCCTCTGGAGTGTGTAATGGTTCCGCGGGGAGGACGAGCGGTGTTTACAACCGGTCCCACACGCCGAGAGCAGCTGTGCCCACGGAGAATCCCAACTTCAGCGTGCCCTCTCTGCTCCTCTGACACCAGCCAGAACACCAGGGAGATTCTGCTGGAAGGGACATCCCCTTCCAAAAGGTGCTGCCCGTGCAGTGGCACCGTGGGGAAGCCAGAGCTGAGGTGCCTACATCAGGAAGCCTGGTGAAGGGGAGACTCCAGCAATGCTGTGGAAGGAGGAGAATGCCTGTGGGGTGGAGGCAGAGCTTCCCTCACCCTGCCTGCCACCTCCTGCAGCCCCCTGGTCTGGGGGCATCCCTCCAGTGTGGCACAGCTGTGCCATTGCCTGTGATGATGCAGCCAACGCCAGCCTGGGCTGCTTGGGCTTCCCTCACGGAGCTCCACACTGGCTCCTGCCTTCACCTCCTCTCCCCAGAAGCCGAGGAAAAACAGTGCTTTGATAAGGAATGCAATCATTAGGAATGTGCCAGAAACCAGGTATTAATAGAAGCACTATTAGAGGATTTATGGATGATTTAAGATGCAGCCCATTCTGCTCGTGAATGCCTCGTCTGTTTAAGAGCAGTAATTGCCTATTATCCAGCAGCTTCTAATGTGCTTGGCTCGTGCTGGCATGACACACGAAGATGCAGCACATCTTTAAAACAGCCAATGCCAATTCCAAGGACCTGCTTGTAATTTTAAATGCAAGAATCCAGTAAAACTCAGATGGCAGCTGAGAGCTGAAAAAGCCAACGGCACATGGCGGGCACAGAAGCAATGACCAGGGAAGTTCTCATAGCTCAGAGGGTGGGCACACTGTCAGCAGGTGACAGCTCTGCTTATCCCCCAGGTGTGTTCTACCCCTCCTCCCCGTGTGCCACTTGTTTTGGGCCCTGCAGCAGAGACAGTTTAATGAATCAAACAGAGCCAGGTAACAGCCAAAGGGACATGAAAAATGCCATGGTAGCAAGCACACCCGTGAGCCTCCTGGGTGTTTATCTGCCTGTGTGTCCTTTGCAGTACACTGATTTTAATTTTTTTCCACAGTATTTTTGAACATTTTTGCCCTTTGAAGTGCACTAATCTACCAGAGAAACCTTAATTTCTGAATCAGGGGTGAGATTCCCCCTCATCCACTCCTCTCGGAGCAGGGGGCCCTGTGATACAATGCTCAGGGGAACATCAACAACCTCTGGAGCTCCACAGCAGAGCTGACCTGTGCACAGCTGTTTATTGCAAGGAGAATGGACTAAAACCAGACAGTGATGATGCAGGAAGGAGCCCAGTGCCACACTCACCCCACACAGCCTGCCCTGGGCCTCCCTCAGCAGCACAAACCCACCTCCGCTGTGACCTGCAGCAGAGGCTTTTCATATCTGCTGAAAGAAATTTTCTGGTGGCAAAAAGCCTTCCTGGTGGCAGAGGGAAGATCCTGCTGCTCATCTCACAGGCTCTCGCTCGCTCTGCAAGGAAGAAAAGCCTTTTGAACGCCAGCCACAGCAGCCAGGCAGCGCCTTCCACTGTCTCCTTGGCGGCTTTTAATTTATAGTGCCCACAATTTGATGTGTTGATCTTCCTGATTGCACAAGGAATTGAATTGGATTCAGATTTATTTGTTCTAATTTGTGCCTCCTGTTACTTATCACTGCAGCATCGCCGGCTGTGGACGGGCTTTGCTCAGACATCCCAATTAAAGCCTGCAAAGTGCAAATACACACAAGAGCAGCTGGAAATGCAATGAGCAGAGAGCAAACAGGCAAACAAGCCAGAGCCCATGGTGATTATAAACCGGGTCATTTTGGTGCGAGTTTCACCAAGAGGAGTTGCAGCTCCATTCGCTTCCCCAGAGTTTCTCCTCCTGCTGCTCCACCAGCAAGGAATTGCTGCCAGGCTGCCCTGGCCACAGTCCCACTTGGGTCATGATACCCTGCCTCCCCATGTCCCTGCCAGACAGGTGATTTACAGCCTAATTTTTGGACAGCTGAGCGCTGGCTTCAACCTGCTGGTGTCCCAAGCAGGGGCAGCAAGAGTGACCTGCGTGATCCAGTCCTTGGAGATCTGCTGATCCACAGCTGCACCCAGAAGGTTGTGCTGGCGTGACACACCAGGGATTAGGAATGAGGAGTCTGAGTAAAGATTAAAGGGCTCTGGGCTTTTTGATGGCTGATCCTTTCTGGCTATAAGTAACATCCACAGCCTCTTGTCCTGAGCAGTGCCTTCCTTGCTTCCCGGCTGAGCCCTCCCTCCCAGCTCCACTGGGAGCTGAAAGAGTCCTCCTTAGGCTGGGGCTGCCCATCATTCCTCTCAGCATCATTAATAGCCTGTTGGTGCTTTTGGAAGAAAAGGCCTTGCTCTTGAACTGGGTGCCACCCTCTGGGTCTCTTCATGCTCCCCTGTCCTGGCAGCCCTGCAGGGCTGTGACTTCCATGCCAGGGAATTGTCCCTCCTGCTCTTTCTAATAAGCTCAACAGACTGAAGTCTTTAATTCCTTTGGGGGAGAGATTTTTCCAGTCCTCAGCTCACCTTTGTCTGCCTCCTTTCTGCAGAGTGTTTGCTCTGTTTCTGCTGCCATCAGGTGGGATTTTCTTCTCTACTTAATAAACCCCTCTGTGTTCTCCTTGCAGGTGGCACAAGCAATCCATACATAAATAGCAATAAAAAAAGAAATGCTTTTGGCCAGGCATGCCATCATTTCTGGGTCTCCAGAGCTCAGAATTTTTGGGGGCCTGCACTCCCTACGAGGCAGCTCAGAGCATCAGGGGTCATTGCAGCTCTGCCTGACACAGGCACACCTGCCCTCCCAGGAAACATCAGCTCCCCACCTTGCTGGCTCCTGCCAACAATGTCATCTCACTCCCTGGGCCTCCCGTTGTGCCCCAGGAGTGACAATGACATGGCAATCAATGGCAATGATCTCCCAAGTAGCCTGGCTAATAAACACGCTCTCAAAGCTGCTACAAGCATGTCTGAGCTGCTCATTCTGAATAAATTGGGGTTGATGTACACACTGTGAGTTGTGTGTACTTCAAATTTATCCACTCAGTTCCTGGTGCTTCCAAACCCCGGCTGCTCCGGGGATAATGGGAACACTGATGAGCTCCCTAAAGAATGGCCAGGGTGTGCTGGTGGGACGAGAGGGACCCAGCCAAGCACCCACCTCTGCAGCCACTCACCACTCTGGCTGCTGGGGTTGTGCCTCTGCTCCCTGCAGACCAGGGTCAAAGAACTGGTACCTGTGTGCTCCTTAGCTCGGCTGCCAGGCTGCTTACCCAGACAGCAAAGCTCTGATCCCAGGTGATCCACAGGCTGGGACAGCAGCCACTGCCAGTGGAGAGAGAGGGGCTTTGGAGGAGGAGCTGGAATTGGGCTGTGACCCATTGGGTGATGCTCAGGGCCAGGCATTGCAGCACTTCAGCCACGTTGGGATGGATGTTTCGCAGTTTGCTTTGTGTGTGTGTGTGTGTGGTTGGTGTGTGGCCTCCTGGTCCCCTCTGTCCTTGTCCTGTGCCTAACCCACTGCTGGCAGCTTTGCATAAAAACATAATGTTTGCACAAGCAAAACCGAGACTCCCTGCCCCCCGTCCCCCAGGGCCTCCCAAGCAGGTATCCATCATCGCCTTTGTTTGGTTGCCTTAATTGAGCTTGCTATTTATAGCTGATTATTGGAACCAGGTCGAACTCATCTCGGTGTGGTTTCCATAAGGAGACAGACAGTGAGGAACTCTGAGTCCTTCCCAGGTGTTGGGTTTATGCTTGGTGCTGGAAAATGGGGCATGAACGAGGGGGGATGCACACAGGGGGATGCACACAGGGGGATGCACACAGGGGGATGCACACCTGCAAAACCCTGCTACTCCTCTGCTCAGCACCACCCCTGCCTTGCGCCTCCCAATGCCTCACAAGCCCCAGGTCAGCCTGGGATGGGCAGCTCCATTCTGCAGGAAATCCACATTCGCCTTTTGATCCCCAAAGTGGCTGCTGAGAGGGATTGCTGTGAAGTCCTCGGGATGCAAATCCTGAGCTGCATAATTGTGCTCCCAGTAAGATAACAAATGGCCACAGACAGCAGCTCTGGCTGGGTCTCCGTGTACTTCAGCTGCCGTTTAACACAATCGTTTTCTTTACTGGCTATAAATATGTTGGAATACTCTGACCTCGTGAGCCAGCATTATTCTTGGAGGCAGAATTATTTCTTGCTCTGTGGCTCATCGGTTAGTGCTGGCCTTGAAGCTGCCTGGCCCTGTCAAGTGCGTGAAGCCTGATTTTACACAGCAAATGAGACACTCACAGCAGGCCTTGGGGGGAGGCAGGGCAGTGCCAGCCCTCACCAGTTCTCTCCAGGTGATTATCCAGGTGCTCACAGTGCTGCAACCACAATGCCCGAGTGGGCAGTCGGGGTCCCAAAATCCATGGAGCTCATCCTCCCACATGCAGCACCCCTGACCCCACGTGGACATTGCACATCCCTGTGTCCCCGTGGAGGCTGGAGCATCTCTTCCCATGGGTGCAGCTCATCCAGGGCAGGTGACAACCCTCCTCATGTCCTCTGCCTGCTCCTGCCCACATCAGCACTGTGCTCTCCCTCCATCCGCAGCAATTTGCTTGCATGAATAATTAAGGCTATATTCTCCCGTGACTTGCTCCTTGTATTCATTGCTAATCCCAGCATTTTGTCGAAAACCTGTTTCTTATTAATAGCCAGTTTTACAGTTGCTCTCAGCTGGTCACTTATTAGCAAACCTATTCCTGCTCTGCTGTTCTGCTGGCAGTGACCTTGGCCCTTCACCCCTCTCTGCTACTCTTCTCCATGAAATCCCAGCGCTGGAGCAGTGCTAGAGCGGAAAGAATTTGCTGGTTAAATAATTTATCTAGATTCAGTACAGCAAGTCTTTTGAGGAGATTCATCAGCTAATAAAGAAAATTGATTCTGGAAGCCAAAGTCAATATGGGGTTAGAGAAATGCTGCCACTTGCCATGGGCTCCCTTCCAGAAGCCTCTGATGCCACATCTGGCTCACTCTCCACGCACCTCCCCAGCACTGCCACCTCTCCCAGCTTGGATCAGATCTGTCTGCTCGCCCACCAACCCTTGAGAAGCCTTTTCTGAGAGCCTGTGCAAGCTGGCAGGCAAACACAACGAAATTTAAGGAATGGAAGCATCTAGAAAGTGCTCAGATTGGCCTACAGAAAGCGAGGTGGGAGTCAGTGCTGGGCCTGGGATGTGCAGGATGGAGACCCAGCACTTTTGGAGCAGCCCATGGAAGATGAAAAATAACCAAAGGAAAGCCTGGGAGAAGTGAATTTGGCAGCAGCGTGTGCCCATATGGCTGGTTTGTACTTTGTGTGTGTCTGTCCATATGTTGCACGAACGTGTGTTTGCTCGCCCCCATGCACTTTGCACAGCAGTGCCAGCCTCAGCCCCACCAAAATCCTCTTGCATCAGACTGAGGAGCTTTAGGAACGCTCTCCTTCCCTCAGCTGCTCCTCAAAGCCATTTATCCAAATTCCTGTGACTTCCAGGGGCAATTCCAGCCCTCTTTTCCCTGCCATGGCCTTTGCCCTCCGTGAGCTCTCCCTGTGTAGTCTGGGCTTTGCAGAACAGGCAGCACTCAGGGGGCTTGGTCAGTGGATTTGCCAGAAGCTGAGTGAGGTTTGCTGGGAAGGAGCCACTCTCACTGCCTTCGGTGCCTCGGCCAGAGCTGTGTTCCAATCAATAATTCAGGTGCCCTCGCAGAGGCCACCAGCAGATCCCTCCCTGTCTGCTTAATGGGAAATCATGTTCTGGTGCTGAGCAGGCAGCTGTAACCCAGAGAGATTCCTGGCATCCTCCCACAGCCAGGCAAGCTTGCAATACTCTGCCCCTCCATCCAGGTGGGCAGCCAGGGGGCTCAGGGTGTGCCACCCTCTGACACCGGTGAGACCGGACCCAAGGGTGAAGCTGACTTTGGAACTGGGAACATCCAGAGAAAACTCCCATGGCACTGCAATCATTACAGCCAAATGGGCCCCTCTAGGTCCCAAGCCCACCCTCCAAGCATGATTTGAGCTGAAAATCCAGACCCATTTCCTGGTACACATCATTCAAGCGAGGTGGAACAATCGATGGGAGATATCATCTGCGACTGCCTCTGCAGCCAAAAACGGCTGTGAACACAAAGTCGTTAGGAGTGTGATTAATGGGCTCTGAAGGCAGGAGCTGGGGTAGGGAAACTGTCTGTGAGCCCTGCATAGAGAGAGCGGCACCCAATGGCTCGGCCACCTCGCCCAAATCCCGGCATCAAGGTCGCTTGAGGGGCCAGTGGAGGGCTAATGGATCTGCACCTCATCAGCTGCCTCAGAGTAATGGAATGCCCTGGTTTCCCAACAGCTTTTCCTTTGCTTGAGAGAGGGAAGAAATTTCACAGTCGCTGAAGCTGAGGGGAATATCCAGATCCATTAGCAGGATAAGTGACTCCAGACTTCAAGATAGAAACAATGACCAAAAGCAGTCTAGAGGAGCAGGAGCGCTTGTGGGAGGACACAAAGAGAGGAGAGTTGACCACAGTGACCAGGTGGCAGATGCAGGGCTCTGCCCAAGGTCAGAGTAGGAGCCAGAGGTTCCCCTGTACAGGGAGGTCCATCCTCCACCTGCAGCCCTGGGGTTTGGTGGGACACAGCAGTGCTGAGCCACAAGAGCAGCCAGCAAGGATGGGCAAGGTCAGGCAAGATTAGGGAAGCAAAAAGCTGTGGAGATTTTAGGGAGATGGTTCAAAGAGTGAGGGAATTAATTCTGGAGGTGCCATGCAAATGATGGCCCATAAAGTTAATGAGATATCACCAAAGAAAGGGTAAACAATTAGGACTACTAGCTCCAAAGATAAACCAAGACCTATTGCCCTCAGAAACACTGAAACTAATTAAATTGAAAATTACAACATGGGAGTACAAAAACAAAAGCAAATAAATTGAGAGAAAGAATTAACTGGCTTAATATCATGATGATGATATTATTAGCAATAGGAAGTAGGGATTGTGTGATTAAAGCTGTTTATTCTCAGGGTCTTTCTCTGGAAGCAGGCAGCGAGGGACACGGGGCAGGCAGGAGGGTCCCGCTGTTCTGTGGGTGCCTGGGGGTCCCGACCCAGCGCTGTGGCCCCTCGTGGAGGGGATTTGCTTATCCTGGTGCCCTCCCCAGCGCCGTGCCTGTGCTATCCCCACTGTGCCAGGCGGGAGGTCAGGCTCATCTGCCCGCAGACCTTCCCGTGCCCTGGTAAGGAGAGCGCTCCACGAGAGTCATTATCACTCCAATTACTGTTTCTATTTAAAGGGATTAGAGCCAAATTAACTTTGCAGTTTGCCACCCAGAAATAATCCTGTTTTAAGTGGACAGATTCTCTTGTAATGTCCAAGGAGATGATGAATGGGCGAGGTGCTGCTTGAGTGGACTCCCAGCAGCAAAGGGTCTGCTGGCCCTTCCTCGAGGGCACCTCCAGAGTGAACAAAACTCATTTCCTTGGAGCTGGTGAGGTGGGGGCTGAGGATGAAAATGCAGCTGGGAAGAATAGGAAGATGCTTTGAGGAGGACTTTGTGCACCTTGGAGAGAAAGGGGAAAAGAGGAAGCCACAGCCAGCCCTGTCCCAGTTCAGATTGCTGCAAGGCTCCAGCTGATAAAACAGCCTTCATATGTCTTCTGTGGTTTTGCCTATTTTGGTTAAGTGATCTGTCCTGCTGCATTGCAAAACCGAGGCTCAGGTATGTGTGGCTCCTCTAGAAAAGGATGTCACCTCCCTTCCCAGGCTTGGGACACTCAGAGCAGGCTTTAAAGCCGCACACAGGGCTGCTGAGCCCCTCACACACTTTCGAAGCATGGAAATAAAGCCAAGAAAAAGGCAGCCAAGACACTGGAAATTAGGAGAAACTGAGAAGCTTGTGAAGGCAGAAAGGGGCAAGTTTATGGTGTGGTTCCATCCAAACCCTCCACAGATACCCTGGAGCCACAACGGTGTTGGCAGAGTCGCTGCTGCCGCGCTTGTGCCCCGCTGGGCTGGGCGCAACATCTGCGATATTTGTGATCCGGGCAGTGAGCGAGGGGCCTCTTTTTATGGTCGTTTCATTACGATGCTTAATTTCTTCTGCTGAAGCAATTACCTTCTCCGGGAGGAAAGCAATATCACATTCAGGAGCATGGCTGTTATTGCCATCCCCCCAGCCCCCCAGCCATGGCAATCGTGATGGGACGCGGGAGCCAGCGGCTCGGCTGCGCTGGGACAGATAAGAGACTTGCAAAGGGGGAGATAACCCCATCCACTGGCCAAATATTTACCTGGTGGGTGTTGTGTACTGCATCCAAAGGACAGTACAAGGGCTGATCAAACACTCAGTGACCTCCAGGAAAAAACATAAGTGATAGCATTTACCTGGGCTGGCGATTTTGTGGTCTGTTTTCATCACCAAGTTCTCTACGTGTCGAGGAAACTGCAGCATCGTGCATTGTTTGAATTCTGTTTATTGTTTGTTATACCATCTTCAATTAACAAAAGGAACACCAATCAATTCACAAAAGGAATTAGCACCAATACATGTGATTTTCTATTTTCATAGGCTAAAAAAAGTTACTTCTTCATCCAGTTAAATGAATGGGGATGGAAATCCAGTATTTTTTCTAGTCAGGCCCACTCTGCACAGGTGTTGTAGGGGTCTGACTACAAATCATCTGGCCCCATTCATTGTGGTACAGCCGTCAAACAGGAGTTTGTTGAGAAGATCACCTGACTTAACAATGTTTGCCCTCTAATTAAAAGTAGCATATCAAGGGTTATAGTGCTGGGATAGAAACTGTGAAGGCAAAGGAAAGGATCACCTGGCTCCATACCAAAATACCACCATGGGAAGGAGCTGGAAAGGTGCTAAGGAGGACCAGGACCATGCAGCATCCAGTGAGGGCCATGGATCTGTCTGTGGCTCCACAGTGAGAGCACTTCAGGGGAGGTGACAGAGAAGTGATGGCCACTCTGGGGATGGCATTGGGCAGGGATTGTCCTGGCATTATCTTCAGAGGGATGAAGGGAATTAAGTGTGGCATCACAGCTGGGTGGGACAGCGATGACTCCACTGGGCATCACTCAGGGCATGAGCTGGGCAGGACAGGGACGCTCACAAACGGGCAGTGGGGTGGCCTCAAACCTGGCCTGTCACAGCAGCTGTCCAGGGTGTTGTGACATTGACAGAGCCCAGCGCCACCAGGAGCCGTGGAGGAGATCTCTGAGGACACGAGGTGTGATAGATGCTGCCCATCAAGAGGCAGCCAGAGCTGAGCTCCACTTGCCATCCCGTTGTCTGCTTTTAATGGATATAAATGGTTACCTTTAGCACTGAAAAAGCTGAATAGATACAAATATTACTGATAGCATGTGGGTGCACTGGGCCTCATTATCCTTGGGTAATCGAGGTTATGTGGAGCTCTTCTCCTGTATCTGTCACTGTCTCTCTTGGCAATGTGCTGAAGCAGGGAAACCTTGAGGACAAATTGAATAGGGAGCTGGGGAAGGGCTGGGACCTGGATCCTCGCTGGCCTCCCAGTGTCGTGCCACACAGCCCCAGGCAGCCTCTGCTGGTACATGGCTTCAATTAAACCCCTGCAAGCAGTCACGTATTTGGTGAGTTTTGTTTCTCTTGGTCTTCATGAGTCGCTGGTGAGCAGCCAGCGATGCTATCGGACGGACCGTCAGTTATCCCCGAATTTCTGCAGGAAGCACTGCGAGCCATACTGCGTGCACAGGGCTGGTGGCACTTGGGAGAGCTCCTTTTCCTCCCCCACAACCCATGACCTGCCCTTTGCTCCGTGCAAATGCCACTCTGCAGAGCTACAGCAACACCCCTTCTGCAAACAGACCCCGTTCTGAGGCTGCCCTTGGTGGGGAGTTTTGAGGAGTTTCTCAGCCTGGCAAAGCTGGGGAATCCCACGAGCCACACGCAGCTCTTCCCACTCTTTATGGAGTTATCTCACAGCACACGTTGTGTGTTTTACAACGGAATCTGTAACACAACATTTGCAAGCTCTGAACACTGAGTGCTCACGCTGAGAGGTGCCTTCCTGCAGGTATTGCTACTAATGAAGCTGAGGCCGTAAAATATTCCTGGAAAGTGCTTACAAAAGGCTTTCAGATACGTCAAATGATGTTTTTCATGTTATCTCAAATTTGCTTTCTGTTCCTAAGGAATACTCAGACTTTCAGCTCCTCCCCACCTTTTCCCCCCAGTGTGGAGGAGGAGGAGGGAGGTGTGCTGTGTGCATAATCACAGAGCTCCTTACCCAAACCTCTCAGGAAATATTCACAGAATCACAGAATGACTAGGTTGGAAGAGACCTTCAAGATCATCGAGTCCAACCCGTGCCCTAACACCTCAATTAGATCATGGCACTGAGTGCCACATCCAATCTTTTTTTAAACACATCCAGGGATGATTACTCCAACACCTCCCCAGACAGGCCATTCCAGTACTTTATCACTCTTTCCACAAAAAACTTTGTCTTAATATCCATCCTATATTTCCACAGCTTAAGGCTGTGTCCTCTTGTTCTGGCAGTTGCTGCCTGGAGAAAGAGACCAACCCAGCCACCTTTCAGGAAGTTGTAGAGAGTGATAAGGTCGCCTCTGAGTCTCCTTTTCTCCAGGCTGAACACCTCCAGTCATTCCTCACAGGGTTTGTGTTCCCAGCCCTTCACCAGCCTCGTGTCCTCCTCTGGGCACACTCAAGCATCTCAACGTCCTTCCTAAACTGAGGCACCCAGAACTGGACATACTGAGCTGCATCTTGGCACTGAAACACTCAAACAGACTCGTAAAGCTCTGACTCTGTTTACTTCTTGATTATAAGGGGGGAAAAAAGCCAAGTGTCAAATACTTCTCCTCCCATTGGCTCCTTGGCTGAGGAGAGGAGCAGCCCACAGAGGCCACATCATGTCCCCACCCAGCTGTGCCATCCCTGGCAGGCCCCAGCGATGCTGTGTGTGCCCAGACCCATCGCTGACTCTTCTCCCATCACTCCCAGTCTGTTGCAATGATCACCAAGACCAGCTTCTCAACAGAAAAGCAGTGCCATTGTGGAGCTGGAGCTGATCCAAGCCCATCTCCTTGACTCTCTTTTCACTATAGGCAGGAAACCCATTAATATGATGAAAATGACCTCAAATTGCTATTGCTGGTTTATTTAATCTGGCCAGGCTCCTTTCAATGCTACGCCACAGTCAGCAAAGACAAATTGCCTGTCTGATGTTTAAAGGTTTTGGGATGTAGGACAGCATTGATTTTGTGTGTCTGAAAAGGTGACGCTCCCTGGGCTTGCAGAGAGCAGGGGTTTGGTGACAAAGATCTGCTGCTGCTGATCCTCCCACTGGTCCTGTGTGTGTTGCTGCCATACAGAGCAAGAGGCAACTGTGGAAAACTCAGGGAACAGAGTGGGAAGAGGAGGTGAAGTGATGGGGAGGAAGAAAAGCATCAGGTCCCTGGGCTCCCTGCTGTTGCCCACCTCGCTGCCCACCCTGCAGCTCTGCCAGGGGGTGGCTGGAACCCAGCGAGCACCACGGGGCTTCTCTGTGCCCGCTGCTCCTCCAGGCAGCCAAAAAGGCATCGCTGACTCCTTCGGGATGCACGGAGCAGATGGAGCACTTTGCCTCTCGCTGGGAAGAGTTATTGCCAGTCCTTGACTCAACAGGGATAAGCATTCCCAGTTCCAGGCAGTTATTGAGCCCGCAGGGCAGCTGGGTCCCCGCAGTGCTGGGCTGCTCTCCCAGTGCCAAGGCACTTCTGACCTGGACCCTGCCACCATGGAAACAGGTGGGAAAGTCTCCATCCCTGCCAGGGAGTCACTGGGGCCACCAGCCCCTAGGAGAGCCAAAATTGCCCTCCAGGACTGCCTGTCCTCTCTGAGAGCCCTCAAGCAGGGGGTGCAGGGCTGAGCAACCCAGCTGCCCCTCCGCAATCACGTGCCTCTAAACCAGGGCAGTTCCACACCTGATACAGCCTATATGCAAAATAAAACTGACTCCTTGTTCCTGCTTCCTCCCACAAATTCCTAGGAATAGCCCTCAAAGGGGAAGCTCCAAAGAAAGGAGTGATTAATTCTCGGTGGCACATTTAAACACCGTTTTTATTACAATTCAGCCTTTCACGCACTTTGCCCTTTTCCGATTCATTCTTGCTCTTTTGAGGTGGAACGAGGCTGATGTTTTGCAGCTCCTGTTTTCAAGGGGAGTTTTTAACTCGTGGTTTGCTGTTGTGGCTGTGCCAGGGGTGAGAGCCTTTCCCAGAGGATGCACCTGGGAGGCTCCTGGGGAGCAGTGGGTGCTCTGCTCTCCCAGCACGGGCATGATGCGGGTGCACTGGGATTCAGTGGGGCACAGTGGGGTGCAGTGGGGTGCAGTGGGGCTCAGTGGGATGCTGTGGGGCACAGCCCAGCCTCCAGTCCCCTGGTTCCACCACGCAGCGCTCGTGCCGTGGTGTTTTACAACGCAGAGCAACAAAACCTGAAATGTACTGGAAATAATTCTACTATCAAATGCATTCAGCTCTGTTTGTTTGCTTTTAAATTAACATTGGGGATGAAATGATTCACTGAACTACAAAGAGATCCCTCGACTTGACAAGAATCGCAGGCAGGATTCCTTCCACTTTCAGTTATCACAGGAAAAAACATTTCAACATCTTGTCTGCTCAGTGCAAGAAAAACAGTTCTGTGCTCTGTGCCTGGGAAACAAGGAGCTTATCAAAACAATCTCCAGCATCAGAGGGACGAGATGGCAGAGCCTCCACTGAGGCACCTTTTCTCTCACTGTGCACAGCCCTGGAGCTGCTGTGAGGAAGGACAGGGCTCTGAGCAGCTCAGGGCCACTTTCATGGACTGCTGGTGCCCGTGACAAAGGGGATGGATCCCTCAGGAGCCAGAGAAGGAGGAGCAGCCTCTCTAAGAGGATGCTCAGGGCCAGTGCCGCAGCCTGAACCCAAAGAAATGGGGAAAAGGGAATGTTTTGCACTGATTGTCCTGCAGAGAGGAGGGAAGTGTCCCAGAGAGAGAGGGAGAGGACAAGCAGCAGGCTCTGTGCTCCCATCACCCCATGCCCCCATCACCCTGCATGTAGATCCTTTGGAGGTCACTCATCCCTCTGCACTGTGCACATCCTCTCAGCCTGAGCAAACCCAGATGGAGTCAGTGATCCTGAGAGGTCTTTTCCAACTTAAATGTTTCTCTGGTTCTAAGAAAAGCTTCTCCCAGCTCCCTGTCTCCTGCCTGGATGAGGATCCTGCCTGCAACCACAGCAGGGCATTCCAGGCTGCTCCAGGAGCCACTTGAGGTAGCGATTAGGAGGCACAGCAGAGCAAACATGGGGGGATAAGCTGGACTAGTCAAAGAGCACATAAGCTTGGAGTCATAATTAGACAGGTCTAATGGGGACAGGGGGACACGAGCCACGACCTTGAAGGTATCAGGGAAGAGGACTGATAAGAAGGAGGCAAAAGGGCTGGGGGCTGCTTTACCTGTTCTGAAAAGTGATTTAAACTACCTTGGACAGCTTCATTGCCAAGCAGTTTTGGAGGATGTGCTGACAAACGCTGGCAGATGAGTGAGGGAGGAGTGCAGTGGGCTGGCAGCAAGGCCACACTGTGCTGCACCCACCCCCAGCCCCACTCCTGAGCTGCTCCTGCCACTGGCCAGGGACAGACACTGGGATCCCAAACAGCTCCTGAGCAGTCCCCATCACCCAACGCCAACACTTCTTCTGTGGGTGGCCTTGGGGGGAAAGCCAGAATTTGGACAGGTGCTGAGGCACGTGGAAGTGTAGACTTAGGGTGGGATTTTATTTCTTTTTAATCAAGCTGGTTTGCTAATTCTAGTTTGAAAGCTTCTGACTTCCAGAGTCAACAAGGTCACCTGACAATCAAGCTCCCTGGTTCCATCAGGGCCCTTCCACCCACTTAATG
Organism: Dicaeum eximium; assembly: GCA_013396995.1. Lineage (NCBI taxonomy): Eukaryota > Metazoa > Chordata > Aves > Passeriformes > Dicaeidae > Dicaeum > Dicaeum eximium. Next base: position 255,292 of record VWZP01006246.1, read on the forward strand.
AAAACAAATGCTGCTGGGACAAGGGCCATCCTTCTTTCTGTCTTCTGGGGCCCTGAGAACGGGCTTGCTTGAGGCTTCTCTTTATAGATGTTGTGTTAACAAATGAGCCAAGTGATATTCTGGCTGCTCCCAGGTACATCTAATTCCCAAACCATAATGGAGCTGTTCTGGTGCTGGGTCACTAATGCTGATAGTGCCAGCCTCTGAGTCTGGTCCTTGGCACATGAAATTCCTGTTCCTCTAAGAAGGTGCAAAGTAAAACCCATTGGAAGCTGTTTCCCACAGCAGGTTTTTAAGGGGCAGGAGAGGGGTTCAGTAGCCAATTAACAATGGCTAATTGCCTCTTGCCTCCTTGCCCAGGCCCTTGCCCACAGAAGGAGGGAGCTAACATTGCCTGGTGGTGGCTGAGCTGCTGGGGGGGAGTGGTTAATCCCCTTTTATGAAGTTTGAGACCCCAGCTTTGTAGTAAATCCAGTACTTCAGGTGGTGAAATGCCACTGCCTTTTAAAAGCAGCATTAAACCTCCCTAGAGAGGTCATGGCAGGTCCTGACCAGGAGCAAGGCCCAGAGAAGCCAGGCAGCAGCAGGAGGGGCTGTTTGTGCCATAAGCCAGTCCTGAGGCCGTGCAGGGAAGCAAACACGACCTAAAGGGGATCAGTTGGTTTGCAGCAGGACCTTGGCTGCAGCAGCTTCTATTTCCAGCAGCATCGAGCTTCCCTCACTTCTAAGAGCCTCCAGCCTGTAGGATGTCTTTTTTTTCCCCTCAGTATTCAAGTGCTGGCACAGTCTCTGGCTGCTGGCCCTGCGGGTACCGGGGGATGAATGAGGGCAGTTGGAACACAAGGGAAATAACAGCTTACTTTTATTGTGAGATAAAGAAACGGAGACAAGGCGGGAGTGGAGAAGGGCTTAAATAAAACTGTGCAGCTCAGGCTGGAGGCAGTGGAAAGCAGCAGGGAAGAGGCAGGAGATGCCACGGGCATCTCCGGGCTGGTGAACAGATCCTGCCCATCTGTCTGTCTGTCTGTCTGTCTGTCTGTCTGTCTGTCTGTCTGCAGCCTCAGCCCATGCTGGCCAGCACCCCACAGCCTCTGGCACTGACTCCAGGAGCAAGTGGGGATCCCTTTGGAGGCAAACACAGGGAACCTGAGACCCCTGCCCTTCCCTGTCCTCCCCACTGCTTTCCTTCCCTCATTGCTGCTCACCTGGAAAAAAGCTGCAGCTGTGGCACAAAAAAAAAGAAAAGGGAAAGGGAAAGGGAAAGGAAGAGGAAAAGGAAGAGGAAAAGGAAGAGGAAAAGGAAGAGGAAGAGGAAAAGGAAAAGGAAAAGGAAAAGGAAAAGGAAAAGGAAAAGGAAAAGGAAAAGGAAAAGGAAAAGGAAAAGGAAAAGGAAAAGGAAAAGGAAAAGGAAAAGGAAAAGGAAAAGGAAAAGAGAGGAAGAGGAAAAGGAAAAGGAAAAGGAAAAGGAAAAGGAAAAGGAAAAGGAAAAGGAAAAGGAAAAAAAGAAAATAAAAAAAGAAAAAGAGAAGTTAAGTGCTTTGTGGAATAGCCCTAATATTTAGGCTTTTCTCCCAAATTAATTTCATTTGTTATTCTCCTGGGGGTGTTTCCTTCCTCCCTGCAGTAAAATCACAAGTGTATCCAGCAGCAGGACCTGGCTGAGTGAGGGGCAGGAGGACCTGCAAGGTTTCCCTGGCTGTTTTGGAGACAGTGCTCCAGGCTCCCCGGGGCCCTGCAGAGGGTGGGATGTTGGCTGTCACCTCTCCATCCACGCTGCCTGGTGGGTGTGGGGACAAAGGAGCCCAGGAGCCCCGTGGAGTGGCCAGGGTGCTGCTGGAGCACCTGGTGCACCAAGAGCTCTGGGGAAAGCAGCAGGGGACTGAGGAGAAGCCTTGTCCTCCTGCCAGAGGACAGTGGCAGTGGAAGCAGTGACATACCAAGGGACATTGCCCACCCTGGGAGCCAGGCAGGGCCACCCTCACCAGCACAGGGAGCTGCTGGGGGGCTGCAGCAGCAGGGTTTTACCCTTGAGCTCTTGTTTTGCTGTTGTTCTCTGGAGCAAGACACCTTCTCTTCCCACAAACAAAGCCATAAATCCTGGCACAAGCAGGCTTCACAGGGAGAAAAAGTGAAGCTGGGATGACAGCGCCAGGGAGTTGTGTGAGGAGGTAAATTACTTGAAATATTGCTGAAAACTTCCATGCCGTAAATATAGTTCTGATCCCAGCTAATCAATCATCACAATTATTCTATAAATAAGGGAAAGGTTGGCTGTGTGATACCGGACTTTTTTCCACAGGCCTCTGGAGCAAATTTGTTAGCATCTTAAAATAAACTATTTGCTCCAGGTAGTTTGTTTCTTCTCTCCAGGCTGCATCATCCTCTCATTCATTTTTCATCACCTTTGGATTGGTCACTGGGAATCTTTTAGTGCATTTTTCCCCTGCCTGGCTCTCACAAAGGGATGCTGCAGGGAGCAGGTTTAAAAACCAGCCAGACAAAACACGTCCAGGTGGGTCTCAGCCCGGAGTTCTCCCCCCCAGCTCCTCCCAGTGCTCATGCTTAGGAAGCCTCTGTTTAATGTCTTTTCCACAGGGCTATAAACTCACAACAGGCCATTTTTTCCCCTTTTATAGATCAGCATTACTAATTTATTGGCAGTTTACTATTTGGAAATGTTCTCATATAAATTAATGGGAAGGTGATATTACACCTGAGTCCCTGGGGGAGGAGAAAGCCAAACAAACACACGGTCCCGGTGCTCAAGGAATGGCAGCATGTTAAATCACCCCTTTGCTCTGCAGAGGCCGTGGTTCCAAGGGCACAGCTTGGGCTCTGGCTCTTCCAGAGCTCCCACAGAGCCCATCCTGAGGAGCCAGCCTGGTTCCAGGTTGGCATTCTGCGCTCTCCACATAATTTGCTTCTCCCCAGCTCCCAGGACCACCTGATCTTCCTTCCTTACTGCGCTTTCCAGGTGTGCAGGCATTCCCAGCTGCTTCACCAGGGATTTAATTACATGCCAGAGGAAGAAGTTACCAGCTCAGACAGCTCCAGTCGCCACTGTGAAGCGGCAGCATCCACTGCAAGTCTGTGCAATTGTGTCAGTGAAATGGGATAAAACCAGCTAAACTCACACAAATCGGTACTGGGGAGGGGATGAGGAGCCACAATACGTGGAGGGAGGAGGAGGAGGGTTTTTTTCAGAAGCATGAGGCATTATTAAAGACTGATCCTCCATCTCATGTGCTTCAGGAGTAAAAATGGAAGTTTTCTGCCCCAATAAGACATCTCCTGCTTGATAGAAGGTTTCCCAGTCCCAGGTGCATCCCACTGCAAGCTCAGAGCTGGAAAGGGGCTGAGTTCTGTGGCTGCTGGGGTGTCCTGCAGTGTCCCACACACAGGGCAGGACACAAAGCCACTCAGCTGAAGGGGAACACCATGTTCATCGACACGCTCCTTTTATTTTATCAAACTATTGCTATTTATGGGGGAAGCTTATTGAGTTAAATCACTTCTCCCGCAGTAATATAAAAATGCTGCGGCTCGGGAATGCTGACAGGCAGGAGAGCCAGGCTCACTTTTCTTGCTGAGCAGATGAGGAACAGGAATGATTATTTTGTATCGCTTTACGAAAGAGACCTTCTTGTAATATACCTGCTGTGCATTGATAAATAGCACCAGCAGATAATAAGGGCCTTGGGCAAGGAGCAAGGAAGAAAAAAAGGCTTTCCAGCATGTGAACACAAATGCTTTAAATGTGAACTAAATTGGCCTGATCATTCCTCAGATTTGCAGAATTAAACCGTGCCCAATTGTCAACATCACTGAGATTGATGAGACAAATACAGCCAAAGCAAAGGGAATCTATAACAGCCCTGCTAGAGACACTTGCAGGGTTTAAGAGCCACACACTGTCCAGGAAACCCAGTGCTGTAATTTCAACCCCCTCCCAGCCACCTTCCAGCAATGGGGAGTGGGAAAGTTCATCAGCCAGGAATGCAGGATGAGGACACTGATCCCAGAGCTGGAGATAAGCCAAGCTTAGTGTCAGACCTCTGCTCTTACAAAAACCTCTTTGCATGGGAACTGCAGGGCTCAACCTGTGAGTACAGTTCACCCTATCGAGGTGAAACCCCAAAATTCAGCGCAGATAAGGGTCCTAGGAAGCAGAACAGGTTTCTTTACTTCACCTTCTGTAGCACACCAGGATGGGATTAGCTTTCCTTTCCCGTGACGAGCCTGTGATGGCTCCTCTCCTTCACAGGGCAAAGGAGACCTTTGCTTCAGCTTCACTTCTCCAGGTTGTTAACATCTCCCAGCTGACAGCCACCATGAAGGAGACGCCTCGCTTCAACTTGCAGCAGCCCAGTGGAAAACCTGGGGAAACCATGGCAATGCTGAGGCCAGGGTCACCCCTCTAATGATGCCAAGGATTTCTCAGCAGAGGTGACAAAGGCAGGTACCTCTCCTGCAGCTCCCAGGCTCCTGCAAGTGCTGTTTCTTAGGCATCTGCTTTCGACCCCAGCCAGTGCTCCAGGTCTCTCCATCCCCTGTCTCATCCCCCTGGGCTCTCCAGACTCTGCTTGGCCCCCCTGGGCTCTCAACTCCCTGCCTGACAGCCCTGGCTCTGCAGCCAGAGATGAATCCAGCTGAGTGCTGCCTGGGCCTCCATCAAAACAAAAGGTACCTGAGGACAACAGGCAGGGTGGGCAGCTGGATTCCTGCTGCCTGTGCTGAAGGTGATTAAGATGCTCACTCCTCTGTCCTCGGGGTCCTGCATCAGTCAGGGCTTTGCAGCCTGGCCAGGGAAGCCAGTGAGTGACAGATGATTGATTTGAGCTCATTCCTATCAGCCCTCACTCCTATCAGCCCTCGCTCCCATCATCCAAGCTGGACGAGTGGCAGAGCCAGAGCAGTTTCACTGACACAGTCCTGGACCTGCCTTCAGGATTCTTGTACCTGGAGATATCTCACAGGAGGAGCGTGTCCCCATCCCACCCCACACACAGCCACGCTGAGGACCGTGGCATCCCACACTACCCTCAGCTCAACCACAGGCTCATAAATTTCTTAAGCCAGAGCTGGGAATAAGAGGTGTAGGGGAACCTCAGGGCTGCTCCTGAATACCAAGAAGAAGAGGAAGCACTGAGCTCCCTGCTCAGCTCCAAGGACAAAGCGTTCCCCAGCTCCATCTCCATCCATCCCGCAGGAACCTGTGGGTGTCTCCTAAGGGACCTGCAGGCAGTTAAGGGTGAGGACCACAACCTGGGCAAGCTCTGGGGCTGTCAGGGATGGAGATTTCAGGCTTTGGCTCACTCTGGGGCTGGAGGAGGGGCATGGAGGGGGCAGGCATGTTCCCTGCTTTCATTAAGATCCGAGGTTTTAGCGCAGTTCTGCTGCCAGGCTGCTAAGTCAGGGCTTCACGCTTTCTAATTTTTTCTTTTGTCTTGCATACACACACGAGACAGATTTTGCTTCCACAAGGGATATTTATAGGACACATGTTGGAGCTTGAAGAAGCTGATTAGAGATGTTTAGCTTGAAAAGGGAAGAAACTGCATGAGAGCAGCCTGGCCAGACAAATACTACAGAAGACGTGGGCTTTGGGGAGCAGCTCTGTGAGAGACTGAAATGCTGAAGGTTATTGACTCAAACAATGCACCATTTTCAAAGCATCAGGCGCCAGGTTTGCAGCCCACAGCCGAAGGGAAGAAGGGAAGGTTTTGGGGTGTGGTGGCTAAACTTCTGATTTGCATCAGAGCATCCACCACTGGACGGTGACCACACCAAACCAACCTTTGTTTGGCAACAAGCTGGGTTTGGAGCCAGATAAAGGAAAAGGCTGGTAAGAAGTGGATCCTATAAGGTGGGATAATGCTTTTTTATCAGGGCAGTGTCCTCCCTTGCACAACCAGCTCAGGTGTAGAACTCTGCCTCCCTGGGGAAGGTATCAGGACATTCACACACAGCCTGACAGTTTTCATCCCTGCTGAGGGATCTTAGCTATGGGCGCATGAGAAGCAGCTCTCGTGTCTTAAAAAGGGTAACAAATCATCAAAGACCCCCAAAATCCCCACAGACCCATTCCTGGGGCCTTCCACTGGAGGACTGTGCAAGACCCACAGTGTTGCAACACTCAGTGTAAAACTTCCATCAGGGGAGGTACCTGGGCATTCCCACCTGAACCTGAGCCTATTTTAACACATTGAACTCTGGGATTTCTTTTCCTTATATATTTTCTTAAGTGATATCTTTATACTTTTAAATTTTTGTATTTTTATTAGTAATAACAAAAATAGCTTCATATCCCCTTTCCATTGCAATCAAACTATTTTAAAATAAACCTCTCATACATATATACATTTTTTTTTCCCATCTCAGCCCTCCCCTCCTGCTCTCTTTGCCTCATGATTCTCTTTCTGTGGGTCCAGTGTGCCAGGCTGGAGCTGTGCCTTGCTAGACAATCTGGTTTAGACCATTAGAGGAGTTTGGGGCTGTGGGGGATGCTTTCTGAAGGGAATGCAAGTCTCAAGAGAGCTGCTCAGTGTATAAAATCTCCAAGGCGCTTTCCAGAATCCTATTCCCTGTCAGCACCGGTCTGAAAAACGAAAGGACAATACTACAAGGAGGCAGAAATTGCATTATACTCCTCTGTGCTTCACAAGCTCCAAGTAACACTTCTGCTTCTCCCGTATGAAAAGGAAAATGGGTAATGACAACCTACTTCTACTGAAGGGACAATTTTCACTCCTCCTTGGCAAGTGGAGCTGGGACACTGTCTTTCCACTCAGAGGCAAATTAGCAGATTTTGCCTCAGAACACGGTGGATGAAGTGCAGCTGGCAGCGTTCCCCTGCTGAGGTTCACAGCACCCTTGGGGTGCCCAAACCTAGCCCAGCTCACAGTGGGTGAGCACACAGGGGCTGTTATGGCCAACCTGGGAAGTGCAGACCCGATTGCAGGGAAAAACCCCTTTTTTCTCCCCAAAAACGGGTCTGTGTGAGCCCCTGTGTGCCACAGCAGAGCAGCCAGCCCCAGTCAGCGCCTGCAGCTTTGCACCAGCATCAGGAACTTTACTCTCTCGGAGCGATGACTCTGAGAAGAACAAGTTAGACAAATGAATTCGCTAATGACTTCCTTCCCTCCTATTCAAATGGGGGGATAATTCACGGTTCCTGCTCCCGCAGCGGGCTGCTCCATCGCCTGCCCAGCGCTGCTGAGATGAGCGAGACAAAGGGGGCCAAGATTGCCGAATGGCACCGCCCGCCTTTTCAAACACCGCGAAAAACGCTGTGCTGGCTGCTTTAGTGCTGCTCGTATCGCTGGGCCGGTGGCAGGCAGGGCTCTCCAGAGGGCAGCAAGGATGCACAACTCTGGCCAGGTACCTCCTTCCCTGTGAGGTTTCCACTCCAAGCATCCCAAAACTAGCCCTAAACCCAAATAATTGCCTGCATATAAAAGCTTTGCCTGCACACCTGCTTTGGTACTGTCGAAAACCTCAGCTCTCCTTTGATCTCTTTTGATTCTGGAAGCTTCTGGCTAGTGACAATGCAATGTGGAATTGATGCAAGAAGCTTGAGAAGAGGCTCAGGGCCAGAGGAAGGCTGATGATGAGAGCATGGGGCCTTTCCGTGCTTGCAGTCACTTGACTGGCCAAGGTGTACAGACTATAACAGATAAATAGCAAAAAATTCAGAAGCTCAACCCACACTGCCAGGCCCCAGATCCCCAGCATGGTCCTCCCTGCAATCCCCCACCCAGCTCCATGCATGTGGTACAAATGGGGAAATAATATTTTTTTAAGTGGGGCTGAGTTAAGAGGATTTGTTTGAGATAAAGGATAGCTCTCATTACCGTTTGCTCATTTGGGTTTATTTAAGCCTTAATTGATTGTCTTTTACTTGACTGTGTTCCAGTATCTCTCTCAGCCTCTTAAGAGACAATCGCACGCTCTTCCCTTCTTCTTTCACAAGATCTTTCATGTTACTGAGCTGGGTTTAATGCCTGATAAAGTGCATGGGCTTGCAGTAAAGCTGAGCTTTCTCTTTCAAGGCCCTGCACATGCAGCCCCCAGGAAGGTGTGCCCAGGTGAAGCCTGGGTTGTGTTACCTCTGTGTGCTGAAGCAGCTGTGAGCATTGGGATCATTTTTGTAATGAACACTCTGGGGCTCGAGGGATTTTTTGTAATGAACACCCTGGGGCTCCAGGCTCCTTCCCTCCCAGAGGCAGACCTGGCAGAGCCACAGCCAGTTTGTAACTGGCCTCGCTCCAGGAGGCAAGGAGGGGACAGTTGGCTTTGTGGCACCACCAGAGGTGGAACTCACCGGTGGCTGTGAGGGAACCAAGCCCTGACCACCCCGACAGGCGAGGATCATGCTTAGTGAAAACCAAACACTGCCTGGCCATTATTTAGGTACTTTTGTAGCCTTGGTTCTGCCTGGGCTGGGATGGGAGACGTCTGCTCCCCAGGCAGCTGCCACCTCCCAGAATTAGCTGGTCCACAGTTCAGCCCCTGAGATTTCATCCTTCTGACCAGGAATCCAGCTCCAAGGAACGTGGGGATTTGGATGCTGAACTACAGCACTTCCAGCAGCAGCTGGAGCTGATCCAGCAGGAGCACACGTGAGCAGCAGGGGCTGGCAAGGTGTCCAAGGGACAGTGCTGACCTTCCATCCAGCTGCCCTGCTCACAGGAGGCTTCTTCTCTCCGAGGAGTAAGTTTCTCTGGAGACAGAAAAGAAACCCAGTGAGTCAGAAAGACAGCAGAGACTCATCTCTACACAAGCCTTGCTTTCTGCTGTACTGTTCAGAGCCGAGCAAGCCGTGGTCATTGACGTGCCCCTTCCCTGCAGGTGGCTTGTCCCTGTGCAGGGACACCCCGGCAGCGCTGGCTCTGTGCACCACAGCTCTGCTCCTCGCTTGTAACCAGGAGCAGCTTTGAAGAATCTATCCCCAAATGCATAGAAAAACTTATTTTATTTCAGCAGCTGAACAGAAAAGCAGCTCGGCTTTTGAGAGACACACTTTTCTTACAGCACACCAGGAATAATGTTGCTCCTTACTGGCAGCACCCCCGGAAAGAGAGAAAACGCATCAGGCTCTGATGAAACACCTCCCAAAATAACCAGCGTCTCTCTCCGCACGCTCCCCTTTGTGCTCGACTGTCTTTGGGCGAGCACGGAGCACGAAAGGCACTTCCAGCCGAAGGGAATTCGGTGGTCGCTGCGTATGTCTCGGTGCGGGGGCCCGAGGCGGCGGTGGCGGATCCGCGCTCCCGCTGGCCCCACATTGTACCTGCGGGCCAGCTGTGCAGGTCGGGATGGAAACTCTCCCGGGGTTGGCTCGGGAGAGGGATGCCCGCTCCGGGAGCAGAATGCCCGCTCGGCCGGCTGGTGGAGCCCGCTGCAGAAGCAGCCGGGCCCGCTCCACCGGGCAGCGGGCCGGGGCTCCCCGGGGCTGCTGCCGAACTGCGGGGGACCCCTCGCCCTGCCCGCAAAGCACGGACTGAACCCGCACTCCCCTGCTGCCCGCTGGGCGGGACCGGGCTGTACGGGACACCGCGCTCCCGGGGTGCGGAGCTGCCGGGCCAGTGCCCACCGCCGGAGCGGGGTTCGCTCCCCGGGGCGAGCGGCTGCTCGCGGGGTCCGGGAAAAGCAGCTCTCCAGCGGGGACAACGGCTGCCGGAGTCGGCGTCCCGGGAAGGGACGGGCTGTTCCCCGGCGGGGTCCCGGCACTGCCCGGCGATCCCCAGGGAGACGGGGACGGAGTCGCAACCGGGTCCGGGTGCGGGTG
>VWZP01006246.1:265133-281830 GCA_013396995.1 Dicaeum eximium
CGCCGCCTGCCCCGCCGCTGAGCGCCACCGCGGGCGCGGGGCGGCGCGCCCGGATGGAGCGCTGAGGCGCTGAGCCCCGCCGGGCCGGGCCGGGCCGAGACGTGACGATGTGGATGCGACGGCTCCCGGGAAGCAGGTAGGAGCGGGGAGCGATGGCCCCGCCGGGCAGCGCTTGGGGCATCCCTCCGCCGGGCGCGCTCGGGGAGCGGCGGAGTTAAACCATGAACTTGGAGTGAGGAGAGGGCTGAGAGCGGAGCGGGGTGCGGGATGGGAGCGGTACGTGGAGCGGAGCGGGGAGCGCGCGGTGCGGTCGGCGGCTCCCGGCACCCGGGGATGCGCCGGTGCGCGCTCCGCGCGGTGCCGGGCTCCCCCCACCCGGTTGCCCCCGCCCCGCTCGCCCGCCCTGCCCAGGAGATGGATCCGCGGTCAGCGTCCCCTCGCCGGCTGCTCGGTCTCCCCTGGCCGCCCCGGCGGGGACCGCTCGGAGGAAGGGGCTGGGGGGGCGTCCGGGGCGCGGGCAGGTGTATGGATAGACGGATGGATGGATGGATGGATGAATGGATGGACGGATAGATGGATGGATGTGTTTGGGAGATTAATCGAGAATTGCAAAGCAGAGGAGACGGAGGCAAAGTGTTACGTAACACATTTTCATTACCGCTGCGAAGTCATCTGAGCCGAAATCTTGTTATTTCCATGGTGCTGTGGCTGGAGAGCCCTGGCCCCGGCCCCTGCCTGTGTACGGCCCCGGAGCACCAGCAGTACCTGGGTTTTGGTGCTTTGAGCCCATCTCAGTAGAATCGAGTGAAAGCAGCAGCGTGTTAAATAAGTGAGACCCTAAGGAAAAGTGAAATCCACGATCTGCTTCGTTCTCCCCAACCCGGTTTTGTATTTGGAAAGCCCTGGGTTTCAGCGGTTGTGTTGAGCAGGGGTCAAACCCCAAACGTCCCTCCACCGAGTGGGACGGTGGTTCCGGCACATCACCTGCGGCTGGGGAGAGGGGTCCCAGGGTGAGGAGTCCCGAGCGGCCACCCCACTCCCGCAGCTCGCAGCGGGCCCTGTGGCTGCTCCCCGGGGAGCAGGACTGTGTGGGCAGGGGAGCTGCGGGATGCCGGGTGGGTGGGTGTAGTTCCCCCCGCCAGCCCTACCCCACGCAGCACCTCGGGGGCTCCGTCAGCCCGCGCCGCCCCCCGCACCCCTGCGCTCTGGCAGAACATGGCTGCAGCTTGGGGGCACGGAGGGAGCCACGCAGGGCCCCCCGAATCCACGGACAGCGAGGAGTGATGCGAGAAGCCTTTGTCCGCCACGCGTGGGAATCGCTGGGGGCTTTGTCCCTCTGTCCGGGCTGTGGATGAAGTCCTGGAGGGTGAAACCTGAACTGAGGTTTTGTCTGTGCTGCGCAGCTGGGGGAGGCCCTTGGCCTCTCTTTTACACTCCGGTGCCGCGCCGCATATTCCGGAGGCACGTGGCGAGCTGGCTTCCAATGCCCCCCGTCTTTGTCCCGTGCCTCTGGCCGGTGCACCCCGAGAGCCCGGGCACTCGAGGACCTTCACGCTGCCGCCGGAGATGTCTGTCCATCCGTCAGCCGAGGATGCGCTGCTGCGTGTGGGAAGGACAGAGTCTGTGGTGATGTATGACCTTAGGAATTCCTCCCGGCGAAAGCACCTGAGGGTTTTCTCAGGGTGCCACGCGTTTGGATTTATTTCGTGTCAGGTGAAAGCCCAGTGGAGCCGGAGGGCCGTTTCCCAAGGCTGGCGCGGCAGAAAGCTGTAATCCTGGGAACAGAGGACGCCCTCTGCTTTGTTATTTTTGAGGAGAGTTTAGCAATGGAAACAGGAGCCCTCTGCTTGCTTCCCTCCTCGATTCATTCGCCTTGCGAATTTCTGTGCTGTGCATCCTGGATCCCCAACACCAGGCTGTCCTTTCTGCCACCTCATCAGCTTCCAGTCCCTTCGTGTTTTATTTTTAATAAGAGATAACTTTACTGCTAACCTTGCCTGCCGCTCTCCCTTCTCTCTTACTCTAATTGCTTCTGGCTTTATTTCTGACATTTCCCATGTCATTTCTCCTCATTTTCTCGAAGACTACTAGAAAAATAGCTCCAGGAGAAGCAGTGGAGCTTTGCAGCGCCCGTTTCACCCCGCGCAGCCTCTGCCTGGAGCGGCTGCCTGCGGCGGGGAGATGGTACCGTGCTGCTCCTTTCAAGTCGGATCCCTTTCGCCTGGGGCGGTGGCAGTGCCTGACCTCGCGGTGAGCTGTGCTCCTCCGCCGAGGAGGGCAGGACCTGTGCAACTGCATTGCTCGGAATTATTCGGTTCCTGTGAAGGGGAGCTGCTGCTCCCCGATTCAGAGCGGGGCTGAGCGAGCAGCGCTGCCCTGAAAGCCCCCGCGAGGTCCCAGGGACGCCCCAGCCCCGCTCTGCTCTTGGCAGGTGTGGGTGCTGCGGGGCAAAATCTGTTCCTTTGGGAGGTGGCAGTGGCTCTGTCACTCCCTGAGTGTGCACAGACATACGTGTGCCTGCGAGGGCACGGCGGCTTTCTGCAGCGTGCCAGGCTTCCAGCGCTGCCGAGGACTTCCCCTCCATAGCTACGAATATAATGTTTTAAACAATATGCCACTGGTTTTTACAGCATTGAGCTCTGGAGTGATTTGCAGTAGGAGTAAAACCACCGTTTGCAATTTCTCGGCGTTTGTATAAAACAACTCATTAAAAGCATACATCCCTGCACATTGGCTCCGTGGAAACTTTATGGGCCTTGTAGTTACTGCCAAAGCAAACATTTCCCATGAATTTCACTCATCAGGTTCACACTGTCAAATGTAGATTCAGCCTCTCGTCAAAGATGCAAGCCTTGCAGTCTGGGAAGTAATGAGAGCAGTAAGCAGTGGGAGTTAATGGCCTCCACTGAGGAGTCCTTACTCATCCTGCATCCACACAGGGGCTGAGCTGGCTGCTCCCGGGTGGATTGATTGCCACAGAAATTCATCTGGTGTCACTGGCTATGATACTTAACAGCCACAATAATGCTTGAATAAACTGCACTTTTATGCAGCGGTTCGTACCTCCGTGCTGGCAGCAATTTCCCAGACGAGGCGAGGGGAGCGGCGCAGGGCTTCAGCAGCCGCTTTCCCAGAGCGTGAATAATTGTTCCAATAACACCGGAGCCACCGCCTTGGCGTTGTGGTGCCTCCGCTGGGGTGGCAGGTGGGAGCTGTCGTGGTGCTGCTGCTTGCCCGGGGTGCCTGGGGGCTGTCCCGTGTGGCAGCTGCAGGGCCAGGCTCCGGCAGGCAGGACATGGGACAGGCAGGACACAGGACACTGCTCCCAGGGCCGGAGCGCCGTGGCTCGGCTCTGCCGTACCTAATGGTCATCTGCTGGGAAGGAGGAGTTGCTGATGTTCTTCAGAGCCCAGCCTGAAACAGAGAGGGCAGCCATGCACAGGATGGATCTCCAGCCTTGTTCCCACCTTCCCTCACCCAATCTGATCCTCAGGCTCTCCCAGCAGGCCTTATTTACCTCAGTGTCTGTAGGTATGTATGGATACAGGGCAGGTGAGCGCTGCAGGCGGCTCCCCAGGGCAGCTCCACAGGGTGTGAATAAGCCACAGAACTTCCAGCAAGTCTGAGGTTCATTATGAAAATGTATGCCTGCCTAAGCTTTAAATATAGCTAATGGGAGAAGGACTGGGAGGAAAGATTACCAAGATTACTGGAACCTCAGTGTGCTGAGCAGGAGGAGCAGGAGCTGCTCTGCTCTGGGTTGTGGTGCCTGTTGTTCTCCTTGAGGGCTGGTGGTGACCAAATGGGCAACAGCAGTTCAAGCCCAACAGAGTTTGGGTTTGACAGCAACACTTCTAGCAGAATAATTCCTGGAGGCTGAGTTTGTTGGGCAGGATCAGTGGATGGTGTGAGATGTTGGTGCTTTCACCACCTCCTTTAAAACAAAGTGGTTTTACTTCTGTTCTTCCTTCCATCCTTCCTCCCTCCCATCTTCCTTCCCTCCCACGCTGGGTGGTGCTGCTGGGAGGGGGTTCCTGGCCAAGGCCAGCATCACAGCAGTCACTGTGGGTTATGCGGGGCTGTTCCCAAACCTGCTTGGCCCTTCCTTGCCTTGGCTCACTGTTTTCATCAGAGTGGTTTTTTTTTTTAAAGAACATTAAATTCTGGACCTGAAGTGACTCCTTAAAAATGGAATTTGAGTTTATATGAATATTTCTTACTGGGACTTGCACCTACAGACTTTGATAGCTTATATAATTTCCTGTGATGGAGATGTACTTCATCTAATTTCACTTGGAAATGCATTGATTAAATCAGAACTGCTGAGAGATTTAAACTGAGTCTGAGTGGCCTGAACTTAACTGTGGGAGGTTTACCTGCCTTCATCCTTCAACATTAATTTGGTTTTATGAGGATTCCTTGTGAAATGAGGTTTTGTCTGCTGCTGAATCTCTTCTGCTTTGTGGGTTTATCAGTTACTTTCTCTGGCCTCGGCAGCTCTGCAAGGCGAAGCTGCACTAAAGCCTCCATTCAGTGCAGCGCTGAGCTCCTTCACTGGGGACATGTGGGGACCAATGGGCATTTTGGCTCCATTGCCCCCCAATGCTCTCTAAATTCTGCCCAATCTGGAGGCAAAGCGCCCACACTGCCTGTGTGTGGTGGCAGGGCTGGGTGCTGAGTAGTGGGGTGCTCACAAGGGGCCAGGCATGCTGGGTGTGGTGTGCTGGGAGCAGGGTTGAGACCTGCCCCGAGTGCAGCTGTGTGGGAGTGTCCTCCCATCAGTGCTGAGAGATTTGGCATTTATGGTCCCAAGCAACACCGAGAAAAGGAGGAACAACCCAGCTTGGTTGGAGGTGGATGAGCAGGCGTGGGGTTAGCGGGCGCTGGGTGCCTAGGGCAGGAGGCCAAAGCACCCACTGGGACTTGCCTGAGGACTTATAAAAATAAATAAAGCCAGTCATTCACAAAGTGCTCATTTCCAACTCTGATCTGCAAAATGTCTCCTTGCGACTTGGAAATGATGTGTAGGCAGGAGATACGCTTTGACATGCGACAATTTTTGTTGAAGTTTGCTCTGAAGGTCTTTCTCGGCAGCTCCGCTTTCCTGGCAGCGCTGGAGCATCCCAGGGGCACTGTGTCCCCACTGCCAATGGCTGCTGTGTCCCCACGATCCAGAGCCATTGGGAGCAGAAGCTGTTCCCTGGCACAGCATCTCTGTGGGTATGGAAAGGACTCTTCAGCTCCTGCTGCAGAAGCTGGCAGGGAGGAGAAGCAGCGCCTTGGCTGCAGAGCTGCTCCGGACCCTGGCTGAAGCATCCATGGGATGAGGCTTAGCTGTGGCCAGGCAGGAGCAGTGAAGCTTTGTCAGGCTGGCTCCCATGCCAGCGCTGCCAGCTCCACTGACTTCCAAATAAAGGCTGAGCAGAAGCTGCTTCAAAAACAACACATAGCCTGGGAGCAGTGAGGCGCTTCCTTCAAGAGGCAAGTCTGGATGCTTGAGGTGGAAAACCTGGAGCTCACCAGAGGGCACGTGTCCTAGCACAAGAGAAGCGTGGAGATGGGGATGTGCTGGCGCAGGGGTGACCGTGTGCCGCAGGACAGTGGCAGCACAGCACACGCCGTGTGAGGGACCGCGCTGTGCCACACAGGAGAGCGGATTTGTGGCTTTCAGCGACAGCCTGGTGAGAATTGATGGCTCCTGTCCATGAGGGTTTTGGCTGTGCCTCTTCTGCAGCATCCTGGGATGGTCAGGAGAAACTCCAGCTGTGTTTTAGAGCCCCATAGATGGGGAATGTGGCTGCGTGGTGCCAGCTGAGGAGCTGTGTAGAGCTGCTATGCTCAGCATGGGCAGGCTGGGGACTCGCTGCTCAGCAGCAGTTCGAGGCGCCGGTGAGAGCAAATGCCGCTAATTGATGTTGCCACTTGACTGCACGCCATTCAGGTTGAAGATGTGACAAGGTCGGGGGCAGCCCGGGCTGTCCCCCCTGGGAATCGCCTGCCTAGCAAGCACAAGCACGCGCGGCTTCCTCAGGGACGCGTTCCGTAATTGCCTGAGTCCCGTGCGTGACCCCAGCCCTGCTCCCGGAGCCTGCGATAGCATCTCAGCTCCCTTTGCAGGACTCGAGTAATGCAGCATCAGTTAATTGACATGACGAGGGCATCCACCTAAGGACCCACCGGAACGTGGGTGATGAATGCCAGGAGACGAAGCCGCGCATCCCGCCGGGAGCGTGGTTGGCTCTGCCTCTTCCCGGCCAGAGCCAAAGCTTGGCTGAGTCCGCAGCAGCGGGGCGTTTATGTAGGGAAGGTGTGACCATTCCAGATGCTGGCAAATGTTATTTTAGAAAGAACTCCCAAAATGAATCAACCTTTTTTTCTACAAGTATCTGTCATTCATGGGGTTTTTTTACGAAGTTTTTCATGGAAAGGATAAGGATGAGTTATTCATCTTCTTGTTTCTCGTCTTTGTAAGTGGCTCTACTTTAGCATCATCTGACATGACACACTCAGGACTTACTCTGGATTCCTGTCAAAGTGACATATTCTCTGGCAAAATCAATTTTGCAAATTTTGATGGATGAGGATGGAAGTAAGGCTGCTGGCACAGGTGCCTTTGAAAGAAGTTGAGATACTGAGGGATGCAGGAGGCTGTCCCCTGCTGCCAACCCATTGGAGATAATGCTGCAAAAGTCTAATCTCTCTCGCAAAGGGGATTATTGGGTTTTTTTAATAAGATGCAGAGCACAGTGATCCCTGACACACTGGCAGTTGGGCTTCAAGGGGCTGTGCCCCCAATGGCACAATGTTCTTGAGGTCCTGGAGGCAAATCCTCGTCATCACTTGGATCCATCAGGATTTTGCCATGGCTGTAGTGGGAGAGTCTGTGAGCTGCTTGGTTGCTGCATGCACTATGGCAGGGAGAACGGCTCTTCTCCATGGAAAAGAAATTGCTTGGTGCTAAAAGGGATTTAAAACTTTCTGTGACAGGATCAAGAGTCTTTGCCCTGGAGTTCATTCCCACTGCCTTTGCTTTCTATTTTAGCTTGGCTTTTTCATCATCTTTTTGGAATGTTCTTTCTCCATGCTGCGTGTCACGCTGACCCTTCTCTGGCAGCGGGATGTCCCTGTGGTGGGGCTGGGCAGAGCCCATGCTGTCTCAGGAGCCAGCAGGGCCAGGAGCTCCCCAGGATCACCAGCCAGAGCCTTGGCTGGGCAATGCAGTGCCCTGCACTGAGCTCCCAGCTTCTGGTCCTTGGCTTTCTCCAGGCTTCCCTACTGACGTTTCACACCTTCAAAGAAAGCTCTGCTGCTCCATTTTTTCCTATTGTATTTCTTGCTCCATAAAAGCCATCTGTTCCTCTTTCTGCTTTCAGAGTCTTCATTCCTCTCATCTTCTCCATTTCTGTTAGAGTTTATGGAGCTTTTGAAATTATTGACGTGTTCTCAGTGTTCATTCCTGAGGATGGCTGCTGAGGTTTCCAGGCAGGCTGTGCATCTCCAGGCTGCCGGGGACTTCCCAGGAGAAAGACAGGTTTGGATCTCAGTCACTGCAGGGCAAATTGAGAGCAGCTCCACCCAGAGACCGTGGTGCTGGAGTGAAGACCTGAGTTAGTTGGACTTCCCTGTGTGGACATCCAGCCTTTGCCATGGGAAAGGGTTGGCTGGGCCCTGTGCTGGTCATCCAGATCCTTCCAGCGGGTCAATTCTTGTCTTTGCTCCTGGGAAAGCAGAGCACTTTAGGAGGTCATCATTAAAGATCCCATTATGAGGTATTTTCTCCCTGGATGTGTTCCATGGTTGGAGGCATTTCCCGTTGATACGGATACCACAGTGGGCTCTGATGCACGGCTCCCACGAAGACACATTGTGTTACAAAGACGCCACAGACCTCTTTTAATTGTTTTGTTTTAAAGCTTGTTAAGCTGCTACTTTAGATGTATTGAGCCAACTTATTTGTTTTTTTAGATCAAAGCGTTTCCTGCATTCATTGTAATGACATGCTTGAGCACATTCATTTAGAAAATACGATCAGTGCTGGGTTATTTATCTGGAAAGCTCTGGGGTTAAAGGGCAGCGTAAGCCGTAGCTTTGTGCCATGGTTTTCCTCGCTGTAGGGCCTTCAGAGCCAAGGGCTGAATTGACTCAGTTGCTATCTCTTGGAATCACTTTGTGGGTATGTATTCAGAGTAACGAAAACCCTCATAAGGCTCCAGCTCCAGTCTGGGATCTGGCAGGACTGTTTCTGTCCCAGTGGGGTGAGCCTCGCTTATGCCATGCCATGCCATGCCATGCCATGCCATGCCATGCCATTCCATTCCATTCCATTCCATTCCATCCCATCCAACAGTGCTGGGCATTGCATCCTGCTTGAACATGCCAACGCAGTCCTTTTTCCCAAGGGGGAGGCCTGATTATCCTGCAGTTGATTGTACAGGAGGCAGGTGTGTGGCAATGGAAGAAAATCCATCAGCAAGGCAGGGAAAGCAGAAATTCCTTGGATGGTGGCTGTGGGGAAGTGCACTGTCCTGCCTGTGCCTGTACCCACAGCAGGGAGCCGCTCAGCTCTGCCGCTGGCCTTATTTATTGTGGGCAGCATTAACTAACACCAGGGATGATCTCTAAGCTCTGGTTTTAACATGCTCCTACGTATGTTGCAGCCCTGCTCCCTCAGCAGACTGATTTTGGTACGTGAGGGAGTGTTTTCCGCTGCTGTGATGGGGATGGGAGAAGGCAGCACCATCCTGTGTGCCGGGACCTCCTTGGTCACCAGCAGCACGTAAAGCCTGAGCAGTGATTCTGTGGTGTGCATGAGGAGGTGGAATGCACAAGAAGGTTTAGGTAGAAGCTAAAATGAGGGGGAAAGCCCTGTTTTCCTTAGGTTTATGGATTGTTTTTAATATCAGCAAGAGCAGAGCTTGAGACTGTGGCTCTTGGACAAGATTTTGGTGGATCTGGAAATCTGAAACTTCCCAGCAAGTTGTGTCTGAGCTGGAGCTCGGCTGCTGCCTGGTCCCCAGCGCTCGTGCGGAACTCGAGGGGGGGGACGAGTGGGGTAAGTTGGCGACGGGTGCCAGTTTGGGCTGGAAAGCCAGTGCTCACAAACCCCCTTTATTCAGAAGGGACAAAAGCTGAGTGTTATCGCTGCAGAGTTGATGAAACACCCCACTGTCCGGCCCTGCCACGCTAAATGCACGCAGTGTTTGCTGGCTGGGGCGGCTGGGCGGCGGTGGGGGAAGCGATGGCTGTGCTGTGCCCACTGAGGGGGATGCTCCAGCAGTACCATCACTGTGTGTGCTGGGAGGGATGCTCCAGTGGTACCCACCCCATTTTTGCTGGGAGGGATGTTCCGGTGGTACCCACACTGTGCTGAGGGGGATACACCAGTGGTACCCACACTGTGTGTGATGAGGAGGATGCTCCAGTGGTACCCACACTGTGCTGAGGGGATACACCAGTGGTACCCACACTGTGTGTGATGAGGAGGATGCTCCAGGGGTACCCACACTGTGTGTGCTGAGGGGGATACCCCAGTGGTACCCACACTGTGTGTGCTGAGTGGGATACACCAGTGGTACCCACACTGTGTGTGATGAGGGGGATACACCAGTGGTACCCACACTGTGTGTGATGAGGAGGATGCTCCAGTGGTACCCACACTGTGTTGGCTGGGAGAGGTGCTCTGGTAGTGTCTGGGCTGTGCCCACTGAGGGGGATGCTCCAGTGGTACCCAGGCTGTGCTGCTGGGGGAAGATATTCCAGTGGTACTTGCCCCATGCGCACTGGGAGGGATGCTTCTGGAGCATCTGCCTTGCCAAGAGGGATGCTCCAAGAGTACCCTGGGATGCAGGACCTGAGCTTGCCACTGTGTTGACCCCCTTGGGGAACACTCAAGGCAGTTCATCCCCTGGCGTGGCTGGGACCTGTCTTGCCACACTGGCAGATGAACCTGCAGCACTCTGAGTCTTCCCAGGGGAGCCAGACTTGGCTCAGAGCTGCTGCTGCCAGAGTGGTGGCAGGTAAATTACTGAGCACCTGTCTTGAAATTTGCAAGAGACTTGTTTTTGTCTGAAGATGCATGCAAACTTCTGGGCTTCCCACCCTGGCACTTTTCAAATCCTGTCTGAAATAATCCCTGAAGACCAGGGAAAACTCTCTCAAGCAGATGTCCTGCCCTCTTTAGAGCAAGCTAGCCCAGGCTGACCATAATGGACGGTGTTGGCCAGCTCACTGTGTTAGCTCTCACACTCATCCTCAGGCTGGCTGGAGGCACTGGGCCATTTGTCCTCTCAGTGTCTTTTAAAATTTTTGAAAACGGGAACTGAACTTGAAACTCAGGGTTAAAGGTTGGCTCAACTTTGGCAGCGACTGGGCACAGCTCTCGCCTTCGCAGCGATGCCGCGTGGGTCTGCTCTCTGCCCGCTCCTTTCTGCTCTTCCCCACATTGCTCTGCCAGATCCTGACTCTTCCCACTGTGTGGGTGTGGGATACACCGGAGAGGTCCCATGCTGGTGGGCTCCAGCACCAGGTGCCTGCACCGGGGTTTTGCCCCTCCTCTGCCTCTGAAGGCGAGAGCAGCCGGGCCATCAGCGCTGCGGAGCCAAAGCCGCGCACTGACGGCGTTGGCAGGGGCTGCACCTCCCGCATCAGCACATTGGCTGATGGGACCGCTGGGTATTAATTATGCCTTCCACACTCGCCGCTATTCAAATGGTAAAATTTTTATTTGCAGCTGGGTGAGCTCAAGGCAGAGGCAGAAGAGCGAGTGGCTCCCCCCATCACAGCCGCCCTCCTGCCCCTCTCTCACCACTCCCCAAGCACGGCCAGGGATGGATCCAGCTGCTTCCAGCTTGGCGTTTCCATCCTGGGGGGATCCACAGCTTCCCAGCTGCACCCACCCTCTTTCTGCCCCGTTTTCCCAGGGAAGTGGGTGTTTGCTGTCTGCCTGGCCGCAGCAGTGTGGCGGGGAGGATTCAACCTATTTCACCCTCTGCTGATTTCCCTCCATGATAAATCCCATCCCCTCCGCTGCGGGAAGCAGCGTCAGTTTAATTACTTGTGGGGAGAAGGGGGCAGCGGAGGAACTTAGGACTTGTTTTAAATATCACTTTTATTAGCAGGTAATCCTGAAGCTCAGGACTGTAATATAGATAGGTAGTGATGTGGCACATTTAATTTACTTAGGTGCTACTGTGTGTCAGCCTTTGTGCCTTAAGTCCCAGTCCTGGCTTTAAAGAGCTTGGCAGCCATATTTTCACAAATTTATAATTATCTGGGAAGAATTTGGGGCTACAGATGGTGCAGTGGGTTGTATGTTCCCGATTCCCATTGGGTGTGGGATCAGAAAAACTCATCCCATAACAGAACATGGCTCAGGAAAGAGGTCTCCATGGTGCTCCTGATGCCTGGGGTGTGGGGTGGGACATGGTGAATGCCATGTAGGAGTGGTCCACAAGGTCACCTGCTGATCCTATGTCATAACTTGCCACGTGCCTTTTGGCCCTCATCCATGCCACCCTCACATGGGATGGTGCATCTCCCCTCCTCCCAGCCCTGGGGAGAGTCCCAGTCCAGCCCAGAGTGCAGAGTGGCCATGCTCCATTTCCATGGTGATGGTTGGTAGTGTGACAACAAAGGACAGTCGCTGCACTGCAGGGATCATCACACAGGACAGCAGGACGGAGAGGAGAGTGGCTGCGGCGGTGGCTGCAGTCCCCACCTCAGTGAGGACACTCAGTCGCGGGCCAAGTATCTGCCACTGAAGTTCTCCCCTCTTCTTCCTGCTCCAGTGTGAAAGTCACCCACTGGGATGCAGCAGCCTCGTTCTATGCCGTATGGAGCCAGTGAGTTCCTGCTTGTACTCTCATAACCTGCCCCGCTCCAAACGCCTTTGTAGGACACACAGCCACACTGCCAAGGATGCTTTTCCTAGAGTGTGGTGCCTGCTTCCCTGCCTTGTCTTGCCTGGGTCAAGGAAACATCACCCCAACTCTCTGACCATGGCTCCAGCTCCTGCTTCAGGCATTCACAGGAATATTTCTGTCCCTGCCTCGCTTGGTGTTTGGAGATATGAAATGCTCAGAGTTCGTAAATCACCCCAACAAGGACATAACCTTGATTCCCTGTGCAATACCGATAGATTACCTAACAGGAGGCATGAAATGGAAGAATGGCTCCATTTGTATAATTCTGCATTAAAAATCAGCCCATTCTACAGTTAATGCTCCTGTGAAGTGTCTCCACAGGCACGGGAGAAAGGGGCTGATGCTGGAGAGCAAAAAAAGGACCTTATGAAAGGGACTGCACTCGAGCGAGCCTTTGAGGCTTTGGGGAAGTGGGTTAGTGCTGACGGGTTGTGTTTTGATGTTTGTCAGAGCCGTGATCCCAGTTAATTTTCAGACACATTACCAGAGCCGGGGGGCTCTGGGAGCGCAGCGGGTGAGCTGGATTAATCCATGTCCTGTCTGCAGTATCAGGATTGCCTGAGGTGTTGCCACCCCTGAGGGTTCCCAGGCCTGGGGGAGGGGTTGTTCTGTCCCGTTCCATGCTGGCTGCTCTTGCTTTCCCTCCCTGCACGTGCAGGTTGGTACCATGTGCGCAGTGGTGGGAGCAGCCAAGTTCCACGGCAGCCTCTTCCCCACTGCCCAGGACCGTGGAGAGCTCACGTCCTCCAGCATCCTTGAAATTAATCTCTCTGTCAAATGCTAACTGTCCCCCTCTTCAAAGCACACAGCTGGACCTGGAAAGATGCAGGAAGGGGTTTCATACTGGGAAGGACTCTGAAAGGTGTGTTGGGTGGGGAGGCTGTGGTGGCTCCAGTGCAACATTCACTGTTCCGTCACCTTTGGAGGTGGGATGGGCTCGGACTGGCTCAGGAAATAGTCCTGGAGTGTCTGGTGTGCCTGATCCGTGTCATTAGCCCAGCAGTTTCCTTGAAACCTGCTCCCGTGCTTCTTGCAGGTAAATATTTGTAGGAGTTCCATTTCCTGCGTGTGAGCACGGCTGCCTCCCCATCCGTGGAGCCAAAGGAGTGGATTTGTGGCTGGTGGGAGCCAAGGCCTTGGGTGAGGAGATCAAGGACAGGATTTCATTTTCTCAAATATATCCGCTCCGTGTTTCTTTATCTAACCCAGTTTCAGAGTTTTATTGAGTTTTTCCTGGAGTTTGAACAGTATTTTGGGATAACATTCCCATTCACCTCCAAGATGGGAAAAGAAGTAATGTGAAAATTGCCCACGCTCCTCAAATTTCTTTGCAAAATAGGTTGTGTGTGCTTGTAGGGGGGTGAGGAATAACCAAAGCCCTGATTCCCGAGTGAGGAGTGTAACCACAGCCCTGCCCGATACATCCCTCTGGCCCACATGTACGTGCAGCCAGAGCTGGCTCCGTGCCCCCAAACGCAGGCAGAGGGATGCTGTGTGTGGGTCTGGATGATGTGGTCCCTTCCCTATGCCAGAGCCCCTCTTTGGGTGCAGTTAGGGAGCTATCCCATGCACTGGGAGCAGGACAGGGCCTTCCTCCTCTGCTGTCCCTCAGCTCGTGCCGTTGGAGAGGTGTTAGAGCTGTTTGATGTCTCGGCAAAGCAGGAACGCCCTCCCGGCCTCCAAGCAGCGGTGACTTTGTGCTGGCGCTCCCGAGAGGCGCTCGGTGCTCTCCTGCCTCTCCGGGAGGCTGAGGCGCGGGGACTCCCGGGGCGCTGCGCCGGGCCGGGCCGTGCTGTGCCAGCCGCAACGGGCTCTCCTGGGACAGCCCGGCTTTTCTGGGGCAAGGACAAGGCGGCAGGAGATGCGGGCGAGATGTATCCCCGCTCCCTGGGTGTCCTTGGGGATGTGTGGCTCCCACTGCCAGCCCTGGCAGGGTGCTGGGCTGGGGGAGGCCCGGGTGGTCCTGCCTCTGGCCGCGCCACGCGCTGCCGCATCCATCGCCACCGCCGCGCCGGGCACATCACGCTGCGTTGCCAGGACAACGGCAACTCCTACACGCTGCTATTTATTCTGAAGGACACTTGCTCTTATCTGTCGTTGCAAAGCCCTCAGAAGATCGCACGCCACGCAAAATTCCTCCGAGGTAACCGGACTCGCTGCGTCTGTCCCTGAAGCCATCTCCTGGGGACACGCCAGCCAGCGTGGTGGCTAAGAGGACACTCCTGGGGTGACAGCCCCTTGGGTGGCATTGCTTGATGGGACATTGGTGGGAGGGTGACCCAGGGATCTGCCCCATCTGGGTGTCCCTCGCTGCGCCCATCCCAGAGCCTCTGACCTGGGGAGCAGTGGCAGGAGTGAGGGACACTGGTGCTGGGTGTCACCAGCGCTGCCTGGCCATGCTGGGACACAAATCTGCAGTATGACCCAGGGGAAGACAAGGGATGGATGTTGCCTCTGCCCACACATCCTCCTGATGCTGCCATGAATGATGCAGCCATGTTGGGCAGGTTCTGCAGGAGCAAGCCCCTGCAAGTTCACGCTGCCATCGCCGCAGCCTGAAATGTCACAAGGAGGCAGGAAGAGATGGAAGCAGGGGGAATATCTATTTTTCCTGTGAGTTGCCAATCCAAGCACCAAGGACCAGCATTTTGTCTTTCACAAGTTTCCAGGCAGTGGCTGGGATGCACTGAGTACCAAGTTTGGGCTGGGCACATCTTCCTTGCTCTGTTCAGCAGCTGTTTGTAAAAGTTCTGACTTTGAGCAACGCAGAGAGCTTGGGAAGGGGATGAGGTCTGGGGGTGGGCACAAATGGTGTGAGAGGTGGCACCTGGGGTGAGTCACATGTCAGGAGGTGCCCAGCACCTTTTCCTTCCTTGCAAGGACACGTTTCAGGTGATGCTGGGGAGTTGGGCAGAGCCTGAAATCAAGCCTGACAATACTACAGGAGTGATCCTGAGCATTGCAAAGGTGAGTCTGTGCTTGATGATCCGGCTGGAGCATGAGCTTGTGGCTCCTCACCAGTGGAAGCACGGCATTGCCTACAGCACGTGGGGGACACTCTTCGTGCTGCCACCACTCTGTCGGCCTCTAAAAAAACCCACCACCACCACCACGGTTTGGGTGGTTTGTGGTTTTTTTGAAGCCTTGAAATCCTTCCTCCCCCAGCCTGAACTATTTTGGTTTCTGTTGTCTGTTTCTGGCTCTTCCCTTTCTCCTTCTGCGCTCTTTCCTTGCGATGCCTTCTCCCTCCCCAAAATAAATGTTGTTACGCTTTGAAAAAATACCCAATTAGGAAAAAAGCAGAGATCCTCTGAGCAGAAAAAGCCTGTGCCTGGGAGTATCCAGGTCAGCTCCTTTACTTCACTTGCTCACGCACAGAGGGAGTGTACAAATGCTTCTGTCAACCAGATGCACATTCTGTCGTGCTCCCAAGGACTGTGCGGGCGCTGCTGCAGAGGATTAGCCCGTTTAGCCATGTAAAGCTCTCATTAACTCCTGCTGAGTTCGACAAAAGTCTTTCTCGTGTAAAAGCTGAGTAGAATGGAGTAAAGATCTTTGGGCTTTGGCCTAATGATTTTTTTTTTTTTTTTCTGAGGAGGGGTTGGGCAGGGGGGGGAGAAGGCGACAGAAATTTGCCTATCAGAGATTTTCTTGCTGCTTTACATGGGGTAGCGTCGTGGAGGAGACACGAGGGGAGCAGAGCCTCGGTGCGGTGCCACTGGGGAAGGGAGAGGGCTGTGACGTGACCTGACGTGACAGTGACATGAAAGCAAAATTGTAACTGCTGCAGCTGCCAGCAGCTCAGGGGTGTTCCAGCTGCTCTGTGGCAGAAAGGGCAGCAAAAGGGGGCTGCTCCTCCTGTCCTCCCTGTGCTGCAGGGTCGTGTTCAGCTCGGGTGCTCCACGCCGTGGGAGGGGATGTGCTGTGCTCCGTGGGAGGATGTTCCTGCTGCGGCGTGGGTGACTGCCACAGTGGGAGATGGGCTACACGTGCGAACACAGGAGCCCACAGACTCGTCTGCTCCAGCCCTTTGAGAGATTCATCATGCTGCCTGTGGGCTTGGGAAGCAAGGGATGGGCTCTCTCATACCCCTGCATTTCAGTGTCCCTGGAGTGAAAGCTTGTGCTGCTGGAGCTCCTCTGGGCCGTCTGCTTTGGATAATTCACCCAAAAGGGCTGAGTTTGGGCAAAGCAGGCGCTGGCCGCTCCTCCAGGGTGTTTCCTGGTAATACTCATCCTCAGGTCATTCCCATCATTCCCAGACCAACTGAAAAGTCACAGTTGTGAATGGGGATCCTCAGCCCCTTACGATGTTGGTGGTGGTATTTTTCAGGGTGAGGGGGTGGAGTGTGCCCTATGATGCCGTTTTGGGGAACTCTGGCCGGAGAACCAGGGGGGGAAATGATACCTGTGGAGCTGGGGGATGTTTTGGGTGGCTGGGCTTAGAGAGCTAGGGTGAGACATGAGAGGAAGAGGATACATGAGAGGAAGAGCAGGGTTGCCCCACTGCCCTTCTAACACAGTCCCTGTCTGTCCACAGGTCAGGTTGCCCGCTCGGAAGCCATGCTTGGATTTTAATAGCCATGTTCCACCTAGCCATGGACCTTGCCAGCTGCCAGCCCCCAGCCACCGGCACCGGGGGGAGGCTCTCGCCGCGGCCGGCGCTCCGGCACAGACTGTCCCGTGGCTCGCTGTGGGGCACGGGGAGCGGGGACGAGCTGCAACGCCCCGGCCCCCCCTGGACCTGCGCCCCCGCTCCCCCTCTGCAGAGACCCCG
>VWZP01006246.1:281860-407049 GCA_013396995.1 Dicaeum eximium
AGTCACGGCCGCCACTTCGCCCCGCGTGCCGCCCAGCACCGCGGCCCCCGCGCCCGCCGGGGACGGGCCCCGCGGCAGCCCCGGCCGCAGCGGCACCGCCGAGCCCGCCGCCGGCCACAGCAGCGGAGGCAAGGATGCTCGCCCGCCCCGTGGGCTGGGGGACAGCACAGGTAGGGTCTGCCGGGGGCCGGGGACATCAGGAGGGCTGGCGGGTCCTGGAGCAGAGCGCTGCCTGGGACAGGAGTTAGTGTGACATTAAACAAGCGCTGGGAGGAGAGCGGTAGTGCTGATTATCGCTTTTATCCGAGGCGTTTTCCAGCCGCTTGCTGTGTTTTCCCATTACAGTCTCCATCCACAGCCCATCTCCCGTAATCGCGCTGAGCACCACGCTCGGCACAGCGATGCCTTCGCCCAGCGCTGGCTGCTGCGTGGACATGGATGGGAAAGCTGTTTCCCATTTATTGCAAATTATATTTGTTATTGCTGATATTAAACCGTGGGATACCAGTGGATAGTTTACAGAATTTACTCACTGTGCATCGACTGCTTTGAGCCCACTGCGATTTTCTAGTCGAAATGAAAAGGAATTTTATGGCCTAATCTTAATCCCAATTAATTTATCCAGCCCGCCCTGTTTGCCAAAAAGAGACGATTTAACCAGGATGTTGTTCCTGACTTAAAGGAGTTATTTATAGCCGAAAAATAACTCCCAGCCTACACACCTTTTACAAAACGCTGAAATTGGCTGGATAGATCAGTGAGGGAGTATTGATAAGGGCCGAGGCTTTTGCTGCTCTCTGCATGATAAGAGCATCAGCCTGGTCTCCCCAGACCTGCCATGGTCAGTGCCTCTGGCCTCAGTGGCATCACCCAGTCCAGGAGGGTGGGGTCCAGTGGACTTGTTGCCATCAGCCAGCTGCAGGAGCCCCTCTGCCTGCACCAGCTGTGGGAGGATGACTCCTGGCATGGGCTGGGACTTACTGGAGTGGGCTGCCTAGTTTAGGGGAAGTTGAGCTGACAGTGATGCCACCCACCTGCCAGTGGTGTCCTACATGGCCGCAGAACAACGGGAGCTGCAGCCCCGGCAGCTCCCAGGGGGGCAGCTGCTTTAATCTGCAGGCCTTGGCTCTCATTAGGGGCTTTCTCCAGCGTCGGAGTTTTTGCTAATTAACTTCTCTTCAAGCAGTGAATGCGATAAACTTCTTCCCGGGTCTAAAGGCCCTGTTTGATCCCAGCTCATCCACACTCAGTTGAAAAGCTCCTGAGGTCCAGATCCGCTTTTCCTTCCAGTGCCGGGGCTGAGCACCCAGGAGAGCTCTCAGTATGCTCCCAGTGGGAGCTCCATGCCCCTGTGGTGCCTCAGGACAGCATTTTGGGAGCGAGCAGCTGATGCTGTCTCAAAGCAGGGTCCGTGCCAGTTTTGCTGGTGTGGCGCCTGTGCAAAGCCGTGCAGCTTCCGAGCCCTGCTCCACTCTGTTATATAAGCTGTAGCGGCTGGAAGTGTTTGTTCTCTGCTGGGAAAAACATATGGCTACAAATGAGGATGAGGTAACTCGCCTGTACGGTTTATTTGCCTCAGCGAGCATTGCCAGTCCCTGTCCGATGAGGCGCCTTGACGGGAGCCCGCGGTGGGCACGGCGCTGCTCTCGCTGCCTGTGGTCCCTCAGCTGTCCCTGGCACGCGTCTGGGGAGTCAGGGTGGAACCACCTGTGTGTGGCACCCACAGGAGCTGGGGTCACTCTGGGAGCTGGCAAAGCTGTCCCAGGGCTCCTGGAGCTGCACAGATCCCTCGCGCTCAATTCCTGCTGCCCCCATATCCCTCCTGTGCTGTGTCCTTGTATCCCTCTGTGCTTTGCCTCTGGGTCCCTGGTGATTGTGTGGGATCGTGGGGTCCTTGGGGTACACACAGGGTGGTAAAAAGACCCACTTACTTCAGCATGAAGGCAGCAGTGCTCACTGAGATGAGCAATGGGAGCGGCTCTGCTCTGTCAGATCTTCCTCTCGCCCCCCTTCTCCTCGCTGAGGAGCGAGAGAAAAAAAGCCAGAAACAATGCCTCCATGAGTCGCTGACAGCAAAAACAAGCTTAAAAATGTTCCCCTGGAATAGGAATTATTCAGCTCATAGACAGGAGAGGCAGCAGAGGAGTGATGGCAGGTAATGCTCGGGATGAGAGCAGAGGCTGGTGCATGCCCTGCCCCGGTGGGTACTGCTGTGGGGTTCAGGTGACCTGTGGCTCAGGTGTTCCTGTCCCAGTGCCACCCCTGCCACACAGCACAGCACTGCTGGCATCAGCTGGGCATGCAGGATGTTCACCCAGGCGTAGTTTATGCTTGTGCTTTTCAAAAATGTGCTTCCTTCTTCAGGGCTGTCATAATCACTTTACTCTGGAGCAGGGAAAGAGAGGAATAATTAAAATTCCAGCATGCTGCAAGTGGGAAGGGCTGTGAGGAGCTTTCACCGGGCACTCTCCACGTGGGCTGGGCTCCTCCACCAAGGAAGAGCATCCCCAGGTCCCGCAGCCTCAGCCAAAGCAGAGAAGAGTGGAATGAATCAGAGCTGTCAGTGCAGGGCAGTAATTGCACTCGCTGGTTTGTCTGAGGCTCCTTTCAGGAGCTTTAGGATAAAGCCATCTTTAATTAAACCTTTAAGTGCTTTATAAGGCAGAAAACTCCATGTGCTGTCTGCTGCTCTTAGTGGTATTTGCTGACTGGTCGCTGCGGGTTTGGCACCACGGTCTGTGAGCTTGTGGCAGAGCTGGTGCTCAGGGCCACCCCCTAACCAGGGCTGGGGTTCTCCTGGGGGAAGGTGGGGGCCATGTGGGTGTTGGCAGCTGGATCTGAGCTGTTGGTGGCCCCAGGCCACTCACCAGCCCCTCCCCACCTCCAGCCAGCAGTGTGTCAGGAATAAATAATAATAGAGATGTTGCTTCCCACTGGTGATGACCCTGCCTCCAGAAAGAGGGTGCAGTAGGGGGTTGCTGGAGGCGAGGAGATAGTAGATGCAAAAATCTTCAAAGGAATTAATTAAAGATAAAATGTGTTTAAAAGAAAACCCTGGGCAGTGAGGACGGAGCCGCCTCTTTGATCCGCCACGCCGAGGCGTGGGGAGATGCCACAGCTGGGGGACAGAGAGGAGGTGAAGGAGCTGGATGGTGTCTCCTGGGCTGGCACCTCCTGTTACTCTTCCTGGAAGCTGCCCAAAGGATCCCTTGGAGGGCCGTGCATCAGCTGCAGTTCTCCTGAAGGGTGGAGGATGATGGTGGAAGCAAGAGAGGAGCGTGGCCATCAGTTGAGCTCTCCCTGTGAGGGATACAGGACACTCCCCGGGATGCGTGGAGGGCGAACGTGCGTGTGTGCATCCTCCCACATGTGTCTCAGTGAGCCAGAAACTCTCCTCTGCTGCTCTGCAAGTATTTATTGCTCAGTGATATTTGCTGTAACACCTGAGAAGATAAGTCCCAGTGTCTTTAGCATAAACCTCCAGGATCCTCCTTCTTGGCAAGAACATTTTGCAGCAGCAGCAGCAGGAAGATATTTTCTTCCTTTCATCAGTCCGGCACAAAATACCAGAAGTTGCCAGGAACCTTGATGGGTTTTTTGCTGAAAAGCTGCATTTTCACCTCAGGATGACTAACACTCCCTGGGCTGGGTTTCAGAGAGATCACTGATTTACCAGGTGGAAAACCAAGCAGCTTTGCTGACCTCAGCTTCGCCAGCAAGAAGGTGTTGGGAAGAGCAGAGCCGAGGCCGTTTGTGGTGTGGTGGATTGGGCAGCAGAGGAACTGGCTGTGCACTGTAATGAGGCTTTTCAAGAAGGCTTCTGCTGTCTCCTCCCCTGTATCAGACCCTTGTGGCTTTTGTAAATTATTTTCCTCACAAGCTATTAACCAGCAGTAGGTTCGTGTTACGGCCAAATCTGGCTGATCCCCCCTGGGAAAGGCCAGCAGTGGCAGCAGGGAGGCCACACCATGCTCCTGATTGAATTGTTCTGTCCACAAGCAGCTTTATCAAGGGATGAGGTTTTTGGGGCTCAGATGTGATTTCTAATGGCTAAAGAAGCCATAAAGCCTCTTGAGTCCAGCTGCTTTGCCCCAGCTTCTCCACAATGCTCAGGAGGAGGCATTGGCATCCTGGTGCTCAGGGCATGTGAAAACAGAGGAAGGAGACTCATGACAGGGATGAGGATGGGATGCTGAGGGGAGGGAGATCCATGCAGCATATGTGTGGGAAGAGACTGGGGGTAGCCATATCTGGCCCATAAGAGTAACTCCAGTTTTCTTCCTTTCAGATGAAATAGAGTTGTTTTCTCCTTTTTCTAATTTTATGCAGCTTCAAGGCCTTGACGAGGGTCTTCAAAGAGTTGCAGCTCGTAGCTGTTTTTATTGGGAAAATGAAAAATACAGGCTCCCTAACCAGAGCTGTTGAAATAAAGGCCTTGGGGGATAGAGGTTCTCTTTGTTTTTAATTAAGAGCTTATATCTCCTGTTCGCTGCCATTGCGCGCTCCTGCAGTAGCAAGACATTAGTCTCAAATGGATTTTCTCATGGAATTAATTCCATTGATGCAGAGCTGTCCGGGAGCCGTTTCAAAAGGTGGCCAGAAAGGCCAAACCTCAGCACTTTCATCTCAGCAGCAAATATATGGTCTTTAAAATAACAGATAAAAAAAAGGGCCTGGCACTGGCTTGCTCTGAGAAGATTGGGGTTTTGCCCAGGATGTGGGGAATCGGGAGCTGGGTTGTGCTGCCTGCTGGGATTCTGTGGCCCCTCTCCCCCCACTGAGGGGATTAGAAGCCCTAGTGAGAGCAGAGTGCACACGGACGGCACGAGAGTGGAAAAACCCAGAGATATTTCAGCATTTCCGAGGGTTCAGAGAGCGCCTTTGAAGAGCTTTCCCTCCTGGCAGGCGGCATGCGGAATTCTGCTGCACTAGCAGAAGCGCAGAGGCTTGGACACACTTTCAGCTCCATTAAATACTTCTCCTGTAATTACCCTCCAGTTAAATGGTCACTGCGTCAAATTGCCTGGTAAAAGCCTTGGCAGGGGGAGCCCTCGCAGGGCTGAGGTGTTCTCAGGTGAGGGGGCCGGTGCCGGGTGTCCCTCCCCGCGCTCCCGTGCCCGCCGCTGCGCTCCCTGCAGCTCCCTGCAGCTCCCTGTTTCCACGGTTAATAACACGTAATTACATGGCCACCGGGTTCCATGACCCGCTGAGATCGGAGCTTTTGCCAAGGAGATGAGCAAACAAAACCCAGGCGCTGTAATCCCTGCTCCCAGGGTCTCTCTCTGGGGGCACAGGCTCTCATGGGGAGTTATGCCTGTGCCAGGCAGCTTCCTGCACTGGAGGAGGAGGATTTTGCTCTATGAGCTATTGATTTTATCTTCCAAGTCCCCTTCCTCCATCCAATTGGGCTTTGAGGGCTGTGTCTAAAATTCTGCTTTGCCCATGGCAGCATCTCTGTGCATCTCACCTTACCCACCAGGGTGCTTTATGTCCCTTACAGGACATTCCCCTCTCAAAGAGTGCCCCACCCATTAACACCACCCCTCACAGATTAGATATTTGCTTGATCTTGCTCCATATAGCCCTACATTCTTTGAGGGCCTAATGGAAAGGATTTGATATATGTGTAAATTAAGAATAAAGACCTCATAGTGTTTATTGTGGCAGGTATTACTATAGGGCTTCCCAGGGAGCCATCATGGGCCACCTCTCAGGTCCCTTCCCTCTGTCCATCACCACCATTGAGACAAAGATCTCCTGTCCCCTTGAAATCCCCCTGGCTGCTGCAGAATTTATACATGATGCAAAGGAACTTTGCTGTGCCAGTACATATGGCAACTTATGTGTGTGATGGAGTCTAAAATTATCCTTTCTTAAATCCATGTGTCCTGCTCCAAGGAGCTGCCATCCTTCCCAGTGCTCAGCCACCTGCAATCTGTTCTGCCTGTGCCTTTCCCATTACGTAAATGCAAGGATTAATTGCATCGTTAGGTTCTCCTGCGGCCCTGCTGCCACTGCCTCAGCTCCCAGTGTTGCAGAAGGTCTCATCCCTGACTCCGCTTCTGTTTTCAAAGGAACCGGGCACTGGGCTGGTTTGAATTTATTTTTAGAGTCTTTCCTTTTATCTTTTTCGGCAGCGTCCCACTGGGAGCTGCTCCAAGACTGCCGTGCAGGATGCGGCCGGGCTGGCGGCTGCCAGGGTGGGCGTCACTCCTGACCTGCCACACGTGGGCACGAGCTGCCACCGCACTCCTCAGCCTGCTGGGACACGCTCCCATCCTCACCACCCTCTGGGAACTCACAGCCTGGGGCCAGGAGTCTTTCTCTGGGCCTCACCTGCAGGAGGTGGGGTGCCAGCGGGAGGTGGGGAGCCTCCCACTGTGGCATTTTCCCTGTGAATTCCCCTGGGAGATGAAACCCAGAGGTGGAGCAGTCAAGGAGTGAGCTCTGGTTCTGGCTGGAATTGGCTGCTGCCCACCCTGCCAGCATGGGGGCCACAAGTGACTCCTTCCCCATGAGCAGTGGCTGTCCCAGGGGTGCCCAGTGGCCCCCAGGCTCCCCCAGCTCCAGCTGAGCCGTGGCCCTGGCACCGCCGCCGTCCTTGCCACAGACGCATACAGATATATATATAAAACTGCTTATTTTCCTGTCATTCTAAGACTTATTTATTTATTAAAACTACCATCCATCAGGAGCTGCAACATCTGTTTGTGAAAAATAGCACATCCTTGGGCTGCAGCCAGGAAAAATCATTTCATTATGAAATTGCAACTGTAAGGCAGCACAAAATCACAAACATAGTGTACAGCGAGCTGCTTTTGTTTCCAAACTGCTCATTAGGAATGATCCACGAGCCAAAATGATACCCTGTGGAAGGTGAAGAGGGGGAAATGAGCCCACCCGAC
This sequence comes from Dicaeum eximium, assembly GCA_013396995.1. Lineage (NCBI taxonomy): Eukaryota > Metazoa > Chordata > Aves > Passeriformes > Dicaeidae > Dicaeum > Dicaeum eximium. The sequence continues at coordinate 288,766 of VWZP01006246.1, forward strand.
CTGCAATGCGAGCAGCCGGCAGTGCCGTAATTATTATCCCTGGTGAATCCCACACCCGGTGCAAGGCTGCGCTCGTCTCCCTTCCCGTCCCAGAGGGGAGACGTCTTCACTTCTCTTCCGTTCTTCGTGCCTAATTCGGGCTGACAAGGAACATACTTGAGAGGATAGGAAATGAGGAGCCTGGCTTACAGCTTATTTTGTGTACGGCAGGAGAGAGGATTGCGGCGCCGCTGCCGGGGGCTGTGTGTGCCCTCACGCTGGGAAGGGCTGGAAGGGGGTGGTGGGGGACTGTGTGGGGAGGGGGACTCTGCCAGGGCCCCCTCAGTTCCCATCCCCACTGTCTCTTTTCTTCTGTCTGCAGGTCTGGCTGTTCATCAGATAATCACTATTACCGTGTCCCTCATCATGGTCATAGCTGCGCTGATAACAACTCTTGTCTTAAAAAATTGGTAAGGTCCCTCCTGCTCTGCTTGCTTTGGCGGGTGGCTTGGGATGGGGACAGGGTGGGGATGGAGGTGCCTATCCCGCTGCAGATGCCAAAGCCTGTGGCACTTGCCAGGATAGTTTTGAAAAGGCATTGCAGGAGAAAATGCGGGGTTTACACCAAAACCTCCAAGGAGGTTGGTGCATCAGGGTTCAGCTGTGCCCCTGCAGCTTCCCCACCTCACACCACCTGGCCAGTGGCTTTGGGGACCAGCATGTGGCCAGGGTTGGGTGGTTAAGTCTCATGGGACACGTGCACATTGCTGCTCCAGGGCTGAGTGCCTCAGCACGATGCCACCCAGAGAGGTCAGAGCCACGTTTTGGGCCACAGCAGGTGTTCCCAGGATCTGTCTGGTGCTGGCAGCAGCTCCTCTGCCACCTTCCCTAAGGAGCTTCGATGTTGCTCCTAAAATCCCCAGCCTGGCTTTGGAAGAAGCAGCTGCATCTCCTGCCCTTCCCTGGGACCCCAGGGACGGAAGGGCACCTTCGAAGCCCCTCAGGGTGCCATGGTTCGAAGCATGCCCCAAACCCCAGGGCGCTGCTGTGCTCCTCCAGCTTCATTTGCTCCGGATAATTCTCTCAGTGTGGCTGGGCGTATGGCAAAATAGGTTAGCTTTCGCTCCAGGCGCTCCTCACTTTACCTATTTTCCCAGAGAAACTGGCCTACTTTGAGGTCAGCGTTGCTGGCGTAGCGACACGGCTGCAGCACGGGGCTGGGGGCAGAGCGGCCGGTGGCTGTCCCCTCTGGCCTGGCCGAGCTCTGCGTGGGTGCTGCAGCAAATTGATTTCTGCAGCCAGGAGGCAGTTATAACACTGGGTTGATGAGGAGCCTGCTGGCTAACTGGGATGAGAGGAGAAGCCCCTTGCAGGGCTACGGAGGCATCTTCATCTTGGCAAAGCTGTAATGCTGAGCAGCAGCCCACTGAAAGCACCGAGGTTCTGGCCCCACAGCTGAACTTGCTTTGGGGAGCAGCCAGTGGTGGTCCCTCCTGTGTCTCAAGTAGGATTTAATTCACTAAACTTCCCTGGTTGCCGCAGTGTTTCAGTGAAGGAGCAGGGAAAATAGTTTATAAAACACTTGTGGGATTTGTCTCCAGTCACAGCAGTGAGCGGTACGAGTCATTGATCCGGCTGACCAGAGCTTGGCAGAACAGCTCAGTAACTGCTGCTGAAGCCAAAAAGGGGAAAAAAATAAATCCAGTGATCAGTGTAGAATAGAAATGCTTTACAGTAACTGAAATTGAGAAATCACCAGAAAAAATCCTCAGCAGGGGAGTGTGGGCAGCACCCAGGTATATCCTAGGTGAAGAAACAGTACCTGAGAGTTTGCTCAACTCTAACCAAACTGCCTCGGTTCATTGGGTGACCCTGGGCCGCGTGCAGGTGCTCCATGGCAGGGCTGACCCACACCACACGCGCTGGCCCTGTCCCCAGCGGGGACACAGTCGCCGTCCCCGTCCTTTGGCTGGCGTTTGTCCCCTTGGAGCAGGACGGGTGAGCGATGGCTGCGTGCCAAGGCAGCGTCCTTCTTGTCACTGCGCCTCCTGCACACGTGCTGTGGGGAGACAGCAGTTGGTTTCGGGCTGTCTCTTTCGGTTGCATCAACCGGAGCAGAGCCAGCAGTGCCCCGCTGCTGGCAGATGCTGTCACCCCGGCCAGCGCTGCTCCCGGCAGAGCCCCACGCTCCTGTCCCCAGGGGTGCCCCTCCACAGATAGTGCCTGCATCCCCAGCTCCCACCGCCCTCGGAGCTGCCACCTCCCGAAACTCCAGCGTTCTGCAAGGCGCTGTCAGTCCCATCTGGAGAAAGTGGCATCTTAATTAAATCAGTGTCTAGACCCTAAATAGGACCAGGCTGATTGAGGGCGGCTCCTGCGAGCTGGGGTTCTCCTGGTCCCTGACGTACGGAGGCAGAACTGTAATGCAGCCAGGAGATCCTTATGAAGCCTCTGGAGCTGGAGGAGCCCCCCGAGAGCAGGGCTGCCCTGCCAGCCATCCCTCTGCTGTGTCACACCAGGTCCTGAGCTCATTTATCCTGAGAAGTTCCAACCTGTTGGTGTCTCCCAAATGGAAAGGGTTTCACTCCATTGTTCTCACCTACATATTTTCACTTAAGAAAAGGCTTTTGCTTTCTGCAGGTACAAATGTGTGACTCATTAAGTCATTCCTCTGATGGGAAGAAGCTTGTGTCTAAAATGTAAATTTGATTCTTAAAAAAAAGCACTGAGCTAAATTGACTGCTTGTGGCTGATCTTTCCAATTCTGAATTGGAATTGGAATTTCTGAATTCTAATCTAGTACAGAGCAATCCGTAATGACTGGTCAATCAGCTGATGCTTTGAGTGGGCCTGGGTTCACTGTGCCAAGTAGCTGTGGCTGCCCCTGCCTCCTGTCCCTTCTGCTTTGGCCTTTCGGGTTGTAACAGACTTATAAAATGATGGAGGGCAACTTTTTATACAGACAGACAGTGGGATGGGACACGGGGAATGGTTTTCAACTAAAAGGAAGACTTAGCTTAGATCTTAGGGGAAATTTCTTCCCTATGTGGGTGGTGATTCCCCAGCACAGGCTGCCCAGAGAAGCTGTGGCTGCCCCATCCCTGGAAGAGTCCGAGGCCAGGTTGGACAGGGCTTGGAACAACCTGATCTAGTGGAAGGCATCTCTGCCCATGGCAGAGGGATGGAACTAGAGGGTTTTTAAGGTCCCTTCCAACCCAGAGCATCCCACGATTGTCTGATTCTCTCCCAGCTGTGCGCAGAGCGGGCGCCCACGGCGCAACAGCCACCAACGCAAGCTGGACCAGCAGGAGGAGAGTTGCCAGAACCTGACTGACTTTGCCCCCGCCCGCGTGCCCAGCGCCCTCGACATCTTCACCGCCTACAACGAGACGCTGCAGTGCTCCCACGAGTGCGTGCGGACCGCCGTGCCCGTCTACGCAGAGGACACGTTGCACTCGCCCGGGGATTATAAAACAACCTTCAATGGAAACAGGTGAGGTGGGCGCCGTGGTTTGCTGGTGGGTGGGGAGCGCCATCCCGCCGTGGTGATGGGGCCCTGGTGCTCAGGGTTGATGTTCTGGGAGCATCTGGCAGAGCCACCTATCCCTTGGGTGCTCACCCACTCATAGTTCAGTGTGGGACTGGCCCCCTGATCCCAGTCCTGGTGGTGAGGCTGGGTGGGTGCCCCCGGTGCCCCTGGTGGGGCCCCTGGCCCTGCAGAGCTGGGCAAGCTCAGCACCACATGGTGTTCAGTTCCCAGCTGCTGCTGCTCCTGCCAGCACATAAAATGCCACTGGATCCATTTTTCCAGCGCCTGTGCTGTCTCCTCGGTGGCATCGGCGAAGCTGCCGGGCTGCAAACAAGCCGTGATTAATGGAGGAGCAGGCAGTGAGAGCCAAATGAAGCGTTTGGCTGCTGCAAGTAACGGCAGAGCGCTAACAAGGAGCGTCAGTGGCAGCCAAGGGATGTGGCCGTGCTCTGCCAGCCCCTTGCCTGCCCGGGGGGGATCAGGAGCAATGGGGTTGGGAGCGATGTTTCCCACACCACAGGCTGTCTCCAGAGTGCTTTCACTGGGTGCTGGTGTGGTTTCATCATGTGGTAAATGTGTGCCCCCATTAAAGGTAGAGGGGAAGCCAGGCAGAGAGTTTTGAGGGAGAAAATAAGCAGCTGATGCTCCAAACAGCCTTGAGGAACCACAACATGTGTGGCAGCCACAGCCCACATCTGCCTGCCCCAAGGACAGGCCTGGAGCCAACAACTTCATTGATGCCTTTTCAGTCAGCATCTCTTGCGTGTGTGGGGGGTTCTTCTCGTCTGCATTTTCCAGGATTTCTTCACATCTTCACAGTGGAGAACTGGCAGGGATTGTCACACCATTTTGTTGGGTGTCCACAAGCCTTGGTTTGATATGAACTCCAGCCAGGTGATAGAGAGTGTGCCTGTGTTCTGGCTAGCAGAGGTCATGGCTTTTGTGCTATCCAGGGTTACTTTCTGGGACCTCTATCCCAGAGCACTTCCAGGCAGCCTGGTGAACCCAGGCCCACTCAAAGCATCACTCTAGAGAGGTGTAAAAATGCTGACTGTGCCGCAGGCCACCCCGGCTTGCACCGTGTGTGTTACGTACCAGCGTGTACAAGCCCCTCTTTCTGCCCACTGCAGACCCTCTTCTTCTGACCGGCATCTTATTCCCGTGGCCTTTGTGTCTGAGAAATGGTTTGAAATCTCCTGCTGACTGGCCGAAGCCTGTTTGACTTCTGGGGGCAGGGCAGACGCCAGCGGGCTGTTTCCTGGTACGTACCGCGCTCCCTGCGTCCATCCCGCATCCGTCCCGTGCCCCCACTGTGCCCATCGTACCCCGCCTGGTGCCACCCTCCCATCTGCACTTCCCTCAGTGTGACTGGACAGATTTCATGCCGTGGATGGGGGGTTGGGAGCCAAACGGCTTTTCCAGGGAGGTTAATTGCAGGCAGGCCCGCACTAACAGGCAGGGACTGGAATGGACAAGGACTCAAAAGCAAAGGGTTCCTGGGGCAGCCTTGAACTTCAGCCTGATCCCATGGTTCCAGCCCACCTCTAAAACCTCAGCAAGCCACAGTAATTTCCGTGCTGGGAAATGGCCTGATCTGTAATTAACCTCTGGTGGCATGATGGACAGCCCTCCTCGTTGGAGTGCCACACATCCAGCATGCAGGCTCCACCGGTGTCTGAAAGCTCATTTGGTGATACTTGCTGTCATGAACACTTCCATGCTCACTGCAAGGGTGCTGGGGTCCTCCTCCTCCTCCTCCTTCTCCTCCTTCTCCTTCTCCTCCTCCTCCTTCTCCTTCTCCTCCTGCTGCTCTGCAAAGCCAACCCTTCAAGCACAGTCCCCAGCTGGTCACACCTGGGGTGTTGCTGTGACTGAAGGAGCGCAGTGATGTTGTTCTGGTTGCAAGAGTACCATCTTTGGGGATTTTCTTCTCTTTTGTTGAGTTGGCCTGAGCTGGTTTCACCTCCTTGTGTCACTTTTGAAGGTGGCACAGCTGATAGCAGTGTCAGGAAAAGTCTGGGTGTGCCAGCTCGCCCTGGGCAGCGGTGCCTGCTTGAGCCACGTGCTCAGGTGAATTAATTGCTCTGTCCCAAGTCCCTGCTGTAATGAATCATAAATTCAGTGTAAATGAAATTTCCAGCCTTCTCTGGCTGCAGCTCACTTGGAATAGCCTGTTTAACATTATGCACAGCTATTGAACACAGAAATATAATTAGATTAGAATGGAAGGGAATAAAAAGTTAATGGTCTTGGCCATGCTGGGGCTGCAGTGTCTAGACAGGGCAGGTGAGGTGTGTGCCAGCACAGTGGGGCAGAGAGCAGGGATTCATCTTGCATGGCCCTACTGCCCCCACAGAGCCTCTTCTGGTTGCGGCAGCTTCACTGGTGAAGGTGAGAGGCTCTCACTCCCCAGCCATTGATATGCTCGTGGTTTTTCTCTGACTCTATTGTTGTGGCCATTGTCTCAGGGGACAGAGGGCAGAGGAACTCAGGCAGGAGCTGGTGCCAGGAGTGAGGGCAGCAGGAGAACGAGCAAGGAGGATCTGCAGGGAACCAGCCTCAGCAATAACTCACTGGGCCTTTTCCACCCTCAGTTTTGTAGTTTGGGATGTCTTTCCATTGGCTTAAAGTGAATTAAAAAGAAATAACACATAAAGCAAGCCAGCTACACTCAATGCCATCTACAGCTCTCCATAGCTCAAGGGGAGGGAAGGAAGGAGCAGCTTGAAGCACTGTAGGAATCCCGTGTGGATCCCACTGCTCCTGCCCCAGGTCCTGTGAAAGCCCCGGCCAAAGACTGTGCCCTGGTCACCTCCATAGATTTCTTTAAATAGCCTGAAGCCATTCCATTACGCCTTATTAAATCCTTGAAATTCTCATTGACCCGTTTTCATGGAATCCATAAAACGCACATTGACGCGCTCTGGAAAAATCCATCCGGCTCGTACCTGGAGCATTAGCTCTGTAATGGCACCTCAATTACAGATGCAATTCTGGAAGCTGCTGTTTGCTTTCATTAACGATAACAAAATGAGATTGATCCCAAACCTGTTCTACCTGTTCCCTGCATGTTTACTCTGCATAGGTGTATTTGCACCAGGCTGTTTCTGGGACACACTTGCATAAGTGGAATGTCCCAGTCAAAGCCAGGTGCTGGTGGGAAATCCCTCAGGTGAAATGAGCATTCCAAGTTTCGTGTGTCACTGTGTAAGGTGCAGATGGCATTGAGATGAGCTCCCTGCTAGGCTGTCCCTGCCACCGTTCTTGCCTTGTGCTGTCACCAGCTGCCAAGTGCCAGAGGAGCAGTGGGATGGAGGGAAGCAGAGTGGAGGCATGGAGGATGCCTCTTCAGCTCTTGTTTCTAGGGGAGAGGCTGGTGGAAAAGGAGATGCAGCTGCTTGGGCTGCACAGTTTCCGGGGGAATGAGTGTTTCCTGGCTAGCATCCACAGCTGCAGCAAGGTCACCTGAAGGGGACAGTTGCTGTTGACCCACTGCACCACAGCAGAGCAGAAGGATGCTCTGGAGCATGTGCAGCTTTTTGGCTGGAGGGGCTACATGCAGCTTTCTCCTCACAGCCCCTTTTTGCTAATGTTTTACAAATTTTAGTTGCACTTCACAGCTCTGAGCTGTCTCGTTGTCACATTAGTGCTCCTCATGGTGTGGGGCCAAAGCTGGAGGCACAAGGCAAGGTGGCATGTCCCAGGACAGGGATGGCAGGACAGAGGTGCTACAGATGTTTTGTTGAAATGACCATTGGGAGCCAAGTTGGAATTTAATGTGAACTTCACATCTGACAGTCCATCAGGCTGGGCTGAGCAGTTGAGGCAGCAGATATAAGGGACAGCACTGCAGAGCATCTCCAGCCCAGAGATCTGCAGGCAGCGCCACAGTTGTGTCAGGAAACCTGGTTAAACTCATCCAGGTACACGGGGAGCAGATGTTGAAGCTATTTCCTGAGGTCAGATTCCTCCTGCGCCAGCAGGAGCCATGGGGAGGGTTCCTGTGCTGCAGGCGTGGTCCCCCCAGGACACCGTCCCTCCCCACAGCAGGCGATGCCGCCCGTGGCAAGCAGCTGGTGGAGCTTTCCAGCAGATTGCCTGTGCCAGCAGCCAGGCCCCACTGGAGCACCAGCTCCTTGCTGGATGTCACACCTCGGTGGATGTCACACCTCAGCAGCGCTGCCGCAGCTGCTCCTGCAGGCAGAGAAGTCAGTCTGTCTGCCTGGTGCCAGTGGTGCTGGAGGAGCACCCAGACAGAGGCAGGAGCACCACTGCTCTGCAGACCAGCACAGGAAGTGTGCCAAAGGCTTGAGTGGCTTTGTCCAGGCACCACAGCACAGGATGGCTGGTTTGGCTTGATTTCATCCTGGCTTTGGGGCTTTCTGAAATGAAGTTTGAGATTCCACATTATTCTTGTCCTTAATCCCACTCTCTTTGACTGAAAAACCCCATGGAATGAGATTATACAAAAATCTGTAAGGTTGATCAAGCGCTGACCTACTTTGCACAAAGAGGCTATTTGGGATACAATACCGATTGTGCATCCTGCCATCGTGCATTAACCAGTGCTCACCAGGAGCCACGGGACACTCAGCACCACTGGCAGGGAGGGGACATTTTGGGGCCCAGCAGCTGGGCTGGTTTGGTGACACCAGCCTGCCCTGCCCTGGCACAGGGCGGCGAGAGCTGACAGCCTTGTGTGGTAAAGCCACGCTCCAGCACGGCAGCAGCTGCTGCTGGCCCCGTTCTGCCTGACAACAGCAAATGGTTTGTGTTAACATTAACAGATAATGAGTCATCATAAAAGATCCCAGCTTGTCTTTGGAGGAGTAGCAGCAGTCCCAGCACAGCCCCAGCACAGGAGATTAAGGACTCTGGAAAATCTGTCTCACTAATTAAGACTTCAGGGTTGTTCTTGGAGATGGTGTATTGGGCATCTTGCTTAAAAATAGCAGTTTTTTAGAGAAAGAACCCTGGAACAAAAAGCACACCACATTCTGGATGCTGATCCCAGCTAGGCAGAGGGCACAGATTAGGAATGTGTGGATTAGGAATGTGTATCCTGAGCATGACTGTACAGGGCGTAGGTACCTGCTGTCTTTGGCACACCTAGCTGTGCTACAGCTCATGAAATGTCACAGACATGGAGAGCAAGTGGCCACACACCAGTGATGGGGACTGATTATCTTCACATTGAGGGTCCAAGATTGCATAGAGAGACATCTTCCAGTAGATGGTAAATAAATAGCTTAAAGACTTTGATAGGATCGCTGGTTTGGTGCTTAACCAATTGCCTATTGATTCTTTAGATTTAACTTTAGAAAATCTTGTTAGTGCTTGTCATCATCTGCTCATCTGCCAGAGCACTTGCTGCTTGAGGCCCGAGTATGAGAAGCTGCAGAACGCAGGGATGATGGGGATTAAATCCCACTCTAGAAAAGGCCCCAAGGAGAGACAAATAGTGGTCCCAATCCCCAGCACAGGCCAGCAGCTGTGGAGAAGGAGGAGGAGGAGGTCACTGATACCCTGCTCCCTCCATGCTCTGCTCCCCCAGGAGCCAAGGGGGAAGGAGGAGGAAACCTCTAGGCTGTGGGGGATCATCCAAGCAGTGATGCAAGACATGGTGCAAATTCTCTGTCATGACTTAACCTTTCTCTTTCTTCTCGTCCTCAACAGGATTCCATTGGTGAACCTGTAAAAAATATAAAAAAATAATGGGTTACCTGTACCTACCATTTCTGTTTACCAGTAGGAGACTCAAAGAGCAGCGTTCTATGGGCCAAATATATTTTTATAAAAATGAACACGCCTATAGGTAACTGCGTTGTCAAGGAGCACGTTTTTGGGAGGAGAGAAAGGAAAGTGTGTGAGCAAAGAATCCCGTGGAGCAGGAGGAGGAACCAGTAAGGGATGGAAAGGGAAGGATGAGCGCCTGGAGCCCGGCCGTGGACGGTGACTCTGAACCTGTGCCAATAATACCATTATGTGCCATGAACCGATGCAAAGACTTTGCAAAGAGCTGAGACAATAACGCCTGGAAATGTTGTGGACGACAAGTGGGGCATCTCTTCTGGTGGGGTCATCCATTCCGGTCCATACGCGTACATACATACGGTATACGTAGAGAGAAAATATATATATATACACACACAAACACCTTTTGTACTGTAGCAATTTTTGAAGATCTTAAATACTCATTTTTAAAGAAGATGTCATGGGCTAAAAGTCTCGTTTCTTTAACACGCATCATGCAAACTGGGTGATCTGATGTTTTCTACTTTGGCAGCTTGCCTGTCAACCTATATGTGTATATATAGGTAGACATATATACATATATATACGTGTGTGTGTGTATGTATAGACATATATATGTATGTATACATATATATATATAATTTTGGTTCTTTTTGGAAATGCTTTTCCAGCGTTGCGGCGTGACCGTGGTGGGAGACAGCTGGGGCTGTGCTGCCGGCGGGAAGCAGAGGAAAAGCTTCCCAAAACCATCCAGAGCACAGCTCAAGGTGGTGCTGAAGTTATTTCCAGGCTTCTGTATCCTGATAAATCATCAAGGTCGATGGGAAGAAGCCAGAAAGCCTGGGCCTGCCCCGTGTCCCCAGAGCTGTGATCTCTGCCATGCTAGGCATGACACCTCAACGCTGGACATGGCAGATTTTAGGGGTGGACTTCCAAAAGATGGGCCTCTCTTGGCACAGAAGAAAAATTTCAGGAGTGGGGTGTGGGAAGGTTTTTGGAAAATGGCTTCTAAATTGGCCACAGCACCAAAGCTTACTCAGCCCTGTGTGAGAAACAAGAGGAAGGAGCTGGTTTCCTCCTCCCCCAGCCTGGGGCTGTGGGATTGAGAGAGCCTCTTCCTTTGTTCTCCTGGTCTTGGCTGGCTCTGCTGCAGCAGGAGAAGACACAGCTGGCTGTCCACAATCCTGGAGATCTCTTAATAGTGTTTAAAGGGAATTTTTGCCAGGGAATCACAATTCTGCAGGCTCTTGGTTTGGTGTGTTGCTCTAGAAACACGTCCATGCCCGTCCAGCTCCTGCTGGGGTGGGCAGTGTTCGTGGGTGCTGACCCTAAACCCTCTGTCCAAGTCTTTCCATGGAGTTGGGTGCTGCCATGCCGTGCTGCACATCAGACACTGGGATGGGTCTCGCTTGGGTCCCTTCAATATTAAAAGGATGGAAACGACAGCAGAGATCAGACCAAAGTCCTCCAGTTCTTTTTGTAAACTGCCCTTGGTAAATACTAATGGTTTTTTAGAACTGTCCAGATCTACATTTCTACTCCCGCGCTGATTACTCAGCTCCTTTTCTTTATGATAATGAACGTGCAGTTTAAAAACAAACAAAAAAGTAGAACCCTGTGGTGTTGCGCATAGCCACGCGTGCGGTCTCTTGTTCCCGTGTCCTTTTCTGTCCTTTTCCCATGGAATTGCACAGTCTGGATTATTTGTCCTGAATTTTTGGACACTGCCTCAGACAGAAGTCTTCCTTGCCAGCCCTGACAATTACCTGCGGACTTGAGCCAACCATCCCCTGGGCAGATCAGTATCTCCTGGTTGGCTCATGTCCAGCTCTCCAGAGCATTGGATGCCTCCAGGGAGAAGAGGAGACAGTGTCTTGCTAGAGCAGTGCCCCCCAAAGCTTTAGCTGTCCCTGGGAAGCATGGGGAGTGTCTGTCCTTGGGAAGCGTGGAGTCAGCAACTGCTCCAGGGTCATCTCAGTGTCCTGGGGCTTTCCTGTGACACTGGTGTCAGTGGTGCAGCCCCAGCCCACAGGCTCTCTTCCCTTTGTGACTTCATGGGAATCCATCCACACCAGCTTTGAGCCATGTTCCTTGTGCTTCTCCCCTTAATCTTCCTATTTATTTCATTCCCACAGGTATTCCAGTGTAATTGCAGTAGCAGTATGACAAGAAATATATCTCAGCTCCCTCACTGCAGGGCATCTAAAGCAGCATTCTGTGTTTCTGCATGGACAGAACCTGCTGCCCCCAGGGAAGTTGTCAGGCAGAGCTGGGAGATGCCAGGGCAGCACAGGCAGCACTGGTGCAAGCGGTGGTGATGATGGCAGTGGTGATGGAGAGGCACCTGGCTCACAGGGAAGTCCCTGTGGAGCTGGGGAAGAGGAGGGGAAAACGTGTGTGTATGTGTGTGTGTGAGAGAGAGAGAGAAGGAAGGTAAATCACTGTGACCCCGAGGATGGGCACAGGTTTCAGAGGGCAGGACTTGCATGAGCTTCCCCCTTAGTCTGCAGCAGGACATGTCCTGGTCTCTCCGGAGCTGAGCAGTGAACCAGGGAACAAAAGTAGATGCACAATCTTCCCTTATTTATAAGGACCAACAGCACTTGCACTTTATCAGAGGAAGCCTCCCCCCATCCATGCTGGGCCACTGCAGTGGAGGGAGAGGAGGAGGAGGAGGAAGGGCTGGGACGGAGCGCTGATGCAGTGATGTATGAGGCAGGATCCAGGCATCCCAAGGTCTTGCACAGCGCAGAGAAACGAACTGTGGTGATTTCATTCCCTCCTATTGATGAAAGCCAAAAAACAAGAAAGAAATGAAAATAGAAAGTCGCATTTCCATGTCATAGTCTATTGAGTAGATCTTCCCACCATGGAAAAGCAGGGAAGCATGGTGTTCTCAGACACGCTCCTGTGGGAGCTTTGTCATGTTTTGGGCACATCATCTCACCCCGAGGTCCTGGAAGCTTGAAAAAAGAAAAGTTCTGCTCCTTGCTTTGCTGTAAGCCCTCAGCCCACTGCTGCTTGTTTCTTTTCAGTTCATTTTCCAGATTATTTAGCCCCTGAATAGTCCCTGAGAAACACACCATGGCAGCCAAGAGGCTGCCACATTCCCCAGACGTGTCATGGAGCGTCTGTGTGTCACTTGTGGCTCTGTCTTAGAGAAAGTGGTGTGGCACAAGCCACCCATGGCAAGGAGAGTTGGCTCTCCTTGGGCTCTGCAGCAAGCCCAGGCTTCCCAGGGCCATCTGGGACTCTCCTCCCTTCACATCTCTCGCAAACCCTGAGCAGGAGCCACAGGATGTGCCACTCCCAGTGGGCCAGGGAGTCGGTGCCACTGTTGTCACCGGCACTGGGGGGCTTTATCCTGCATCAAACTGAGCACGTTTGGGGCTCAAGGTCTGAGCTCCCACATCATGGCACCAGTGGGTAGGGCAGGCAGGGTTTGTTCCTCAATCCCCTGACCTTTGGAAGCCGGGGTCCCCCAAGGGCAGCTTCACCCACAGCCCCCCGGGCGGAGCCGGTCCTGGGCAGCCGCCTGTCTCTCCAGATCCGATCGTTTACCTTCACTCTGTCTTCCCAGCTGGAGAAAGGGTGGCCGGTGGTGGTGGCAGGAGCTGTGCTCCAGAAAACACCAGTGCTCCATGGGGCACCAGTGCTCCATGGGGTCGAGGGCACCGAGCCTGCCAGGAGGTCACCGTAGTGATGGCGCGGGGATGGATTTCAGGTTACCTCTTCTCTACTGGCAGCTTGTTGCGAAGGAAGGTAGTTCAGCTGAAACGGTAGTTAAATAGTAGATATTCTACACATAATATATATTTTGTAAAAAAATAAAATTAAAAAAATAAAATAGAACAAAAATATATCTATCCTATCTCAGCCCACCCATTTCAGGATGAATGTGGTTGGACTTTTCGTTCAACCAGATATTAAATCTGTATGCGATTTTTTCAAAACCAGCAAGAAATCCCTTGCCATTTCCAAGTCTGTGGGTTTGGTCTCCCGAGCTCATCTAATGCTTCTCACACATTTTTAAGAATTACTCTCAGCATTTGTAGGTACATTTTTAATAGTGTCACGAGTGAAGATAATATTTACTTTGAAAAAAGTATATGTTGCACAAAAATGTACACTAAGGGCACAGATTTCTGACCCAGATTCTTCTATTTTAGGTTCCAAGGGGTTTATTTTTTTGTTTAATAGGACATGTACAGTGAAGTTTACACTTTATTTTTATTTTGCCAAAACCCGTTTTCTAACATGAGACAGTTTTACTTTGTAACCGGTTTTACATCACTGAGTACTTCTTTCTTTTCCTGGGAAAATCCTGCACCAGGAGGCATCCAGTGGAAGCGCCGTCACCTTTTGGCACCGTGGCTGCCCCACCCGCCCACAGCGCGAGCTGGGGCAGTGCCAAAAGGACCTTTTCTTCCTGAGCGGTTTTTAATTTGTGTCTGTCCGTGGAAGCCGTGTATTTGGAAGCACTGTAAATGCCACCCTGTCCCCTTGCCCTCTGTATATTTAGTACTCTGATGTTGCTATTAAAACTGATATGAGAACCGCGCAGCCGGTGGTGACTGCGTTCCTCCGCGCGCGGCCACGGTCCCTGGGGAGGGGACGGGGTTGGTTTGGTGTCCAGGGGGATCCACGTCTCAGCAAGGAGAACTCCCTCTGTTCCCAGCTGTGCACACCTCGGGTGAGCAGCAGGGAAACAGCCCTGCCTTCATCCTGGGAAGAGGGTCTTGTGGATCCCCTTGGAGTCCCCGCCGCAGCAGCACCACCTTTGGGAGGGTGCCAGGTCCCTAGGCTCACCCAATGTCCCCCAAGGCTTTGAGAGGACCCCATGTGGGGCAGCTGCTTGGAAAAGGGAAGCCATTGAATAGGACTGTTGGAGTGTTAATTAAACATCATTAATGATGCTTTAAACAAACAGCTCTGCTATGAAATCACTTCATCCAGCTACATCTTTTGCCCAAGGAGGAGTCCTGGCCCTCAGCAGGTCCCTGGTAAGTGGTGCCTCTGGTTTGCACGTTGATTGTGGAGCAGGGGATGATGGGTCACGCTCAGGCCAGCCCTGCTGTGCTGCTCAACAGATGGACAGACAGACAGACAGACGGATGCGGGGACTGGGCAGCACAAGGAGGGCTCTTGCCAGGCAGCAGGGACAGCTCCCATAGCCCCCCTTGGCTCCCTTGGACAGCATCCTCCTTCCCCAGGGCACTGTGGGACAGCACGGCTGTCATCCTCACAATGCCGTCTGACCTGGAAAAGGAGAAAAGCCTTCACTGGTGTTCGTGTTGGCTTGGAAGAGGAATGGCCTGGGAAGACAGAGACCAGCACAGACACCTGCCACTTGCATTCCCAGGCTGTGGCAGCAGCCTCCCTGCAGTGCCAGGACCCTCCACAACTCTCCGTGCCAGGCCAGCACAAAACCAAGACCAGAGATGATGCCCAGCCCCAGCCCAGCCAAATCATCAAAAGCTCCATTCTGCAGGAAAATATATAGAAAAAATGGGGCGGGACAAAGTGAGCTGCTCTTCATTTTAGGGCCAAATTGCCAGCTTAAATCACCGAGACAATGTGTACAAGCGAACAGGATGTGAATGGCCTCAGAGCTGCATATATCAGCTGGAGAACTCTGTTCATTTCCAGATGCAAGTGGGATTTCAGGGCATGAAATACAGTGTTAGGCTCTCATTCCTTTCCCTGCTATTTATCACAGCCGGAAACATACTCACCAGCCTGAGCTGTTCCAAGTGACGCTGCTGGGAGCGTGGAGGAAAAATATTGTGCTGAGCTGTGGGAGAGGGATTGGGGTGGGATGAGGCAAGCAGCCAGAGGGAAGAACCAGCGTCCCTACTCCCTCCATCACCCATTGCCCCAGCGTGGAGCTGGGAGCATCCCCTCCTGCTTCTCATCCCGCCGTGCAGCGAGGGCCAGTGCATGGCCACCACACACCATGCCCTGGGTTAAACGGTGCCACGAGTGGTCCCCAGGGCTGGAGGGGCCGTGACAGGGTCACCGTCCCCTTGTCAGCACTGGAGACTGCCAGCTCATGTCCCTTCCAGCGCTGCTCGGCAGGGCGAGGCTGGAAAATGAGGCTGGAAACAAAACACCACACGCTGGTTCCGCAGCACACAGTTCTGATAAAAAGTAGGACTAAGCATTATCCAAGTTTAATTATTATAATTATACCGGGGCGAAGTAATTGCTGGGGATATTTTAAGCTTCAATCAACATGCTATTTTGAAAACCAAAGCCTTGATTTACCCAGGGCGAGGTGGTAACCATCAACAGGCACGCGTGCTGCTGGCAGCCAGAGGAGCCCACCGGGAGGGTTTGTGAGCTGCTTGGAGCTTCTTGTCTTAAAATAGGGATTTGGGAGGGTAGGGGCATGAGACAAGCAGTGGGAAGGTGAAAAGGGTCCCCCATGTCCCACAAAGCATTCACTAGAAGCCTGGATCCAGCAACAGGATGGGCTGCAGGAGCAGCATCAGCTTCAGGAAGAGGAGCCATGCAGGATAGGCAACCCCAGCTCGCAGTGGCTCTGAGGAAGATTGGCTGGGGCTGGATGATGTAGTGATGCTGAAATCATTTAAGCTTGTTATGGTGGTTTCTATGGCTCTCTGGCTGGATGTAACGAATTGTCTGCATCATTTTCCAGATGGATCATTCTTAAATCATCCAGGACAGGCTTCAGGGCTCTGCACTGAAGCAGTGGAAGGCACTTTGGTTCAATAAATGCTGTAAAGGTTCTATATCAAGCGCTATTTCTTATTAAAAGCGTAAGTACATCATCCCAGCTGATGGCTCTCACAGCCAAGATCTCCATGCTCTGCACCCCTCTGGGTGCCCTTAGATCTCCAGGGGGATGGGGGACAGGAATGGGGGGCCACATGTAGGTACCTGTGGTGGCAGACAGAGTGGCTCAGTGGCAGAGCAAGGGAACACTGATGGATAAGGTTGTCCAGCAGCTCATCCCTACTCCCTGCTTCCCCCTCCCCAGACAAGTACCAGCCCCCAGCAGGTGTCCAGCTCCTGGAGGATGACGCAGCTCAAGCAAATCTGAACAAAACCTCTTATTAAAATTGGGATTAACTGACCCCTCAGTAATTTCTGCTGCAGAACAGAGGGTTTATCAGTGCTGTGGTCGCTGAAGCAGCCCGTGGGTCGTGCCCAGCCCCGCGGTGCCCTGTGGCAGAGCGAGCTGAGATGTGCCCGGCTCTGTCACCGCGCTGGGCCGCGGCCGCGCGCGCCCGGAGAATGACGAGCGCTGAGAGAGCAGTTTGTTACTGCCAGGCAATTTGTGCTAATAAGCAGTTCGAGGCAGCGACGCCTCTCAGCAGAGATGAGTTATGGCAGGAGGGCTTGAGAGGAAGAGCCCTGAGGATGGTGGAGGAGACCTGCATGGCACATGTCGGCACAGCCCGTGGTGGGCTCAGTCCAGAGTGGGCTCAGCCCACAACCTCCACCTGCCCACTTGGGATGGGCAGGGAAGCAGCTGCTCATGACTTGTGCTGGCTTTCCAGTGGGACTGGCTTTCCAGTGGGACTTCTCCTAAGGACTTTCCAGTGGGACTTCTCCTAAGGACTTTCCAGTGGGACTTCTCCTAAGGTTTTTTCTCAGGAAGGTTTTCAGTGGCTTTCCAGTGGGACTTCTCCTAAGGACTCAGGAAGCACATGTGGATGCAGTTCCCAGGTTTCAAAGGTCAGGCTTGTATTGGATCTAATCTCAGGTATTTCTGATGCTGGTAAGGAGTGAGCCCCAGGGCTGTGGGACCTGCTTGGCTCTGCTAGCAGTGACATGTCTCTATGTGTTTAATAAATGTAGCAGAATGAAATCCCTGTTGTTCTTGCTCATCTTCCAAGCATGATTTTAACTGAAAGCTGACATTTATCTTCGTTCCTTGTCAGGCCAAAACAGGGACAGACTTTCTTGGAGGGTTTATTATCTTTCCCTTGCAAATTTTCAAGTGTGAATAAGTGCTGTGACTGGCGCAGAGGATGGAGGTGGGAGATGGTGGTGGGTGTCCAGAGAGCCAGCTCCTCTCCTCTGCCACAGCAGGACGAGCACAGGAGGGGCAGGAGCAAAAGTCCTGGTGGCACTTGGGGGCAAGGTGACATCCCAGTGTGAAGTCCATGTGACACCCAGGTCAGCAGCACTGGAGCACAGCAGGGCATCACTCAAGCAGCAATGCCAGGGGAAGCACATCCACCTCCACAGCGCGTCCTCTCAGGTGTATTTATTGACCTGTCAGAGGGCTCTGAGGTGGCTGACCGCACTTCCCCCCTGCAGCAATTGATTCCAGTCGGCTTAGATCAGGGAACAGCTGATTTCTCTGCCTGATACTCATTCTGGCCTTCAATAACATGGTGTTTAGGAATAGATCACAGGATTCACTGGCAGGAGCACATCGCCTGATGTGTCCGATGGACAGCACTAACAGGTATGGCCACATGTGCCCTTGGGGGTTTAGTTTCCCAGAAAAAGCCACAGTTAAGCAGCACCAGTGCAGCCTCTGGGTGCCAGTGAGTGTTTCCAAGCTCTCTGCTAACCCAGACTGTTCTGCTTGTGGTGACATGGGGCCAACCCTGCCTGAAAACTGGGATCCAGCTCAGTCCTTTCCTCTGAGTCTCCTCTTTCTAACCTTGCAGGCTCCGTGACTGGGGTGATCAGGACTGGCCTGTGCCTGGGCCACATTGCAAGGGACACAGTGCCTTTGGTCACAGCCAGGCTCAATGTGGGCAGTCAGAGTGCAGCATCCCAGCCCAGGGCTGGCTGGCCAGGGGTCCTGAGTGCTTGTAGGTACAGGAGCCACACTGCCACCCTCCCCCCAGCACCTTTCCAATTACCAGCACATCCTTCTCTTCTTAAAAGCCCAGCCAGTACTCGGCCCTCGCACTATAAAAAGCACAGCTTGACATTTGTTTTTCCTTATCTATTTCTCATCCGTGTTTTCCTTCTCGTCGCTTCAGCCTCCGCGGCGATGTCCCGACCAGCAGCTCGGCACATAGCAGTGGATTGCAGCCAGCACCATTTGTGAAATGGGTCTGTGAAGCCATGGGAAGAGCCATATCCGTGTAACAGTCCATAAAGCTGTCCATCGAAGCAGTTAGCCACGCTCAGCCCCTGGGAGAGAAAAAGCCCCACATTCACCAATTTACTTTCAATCAGCCCCAAGAGCCTCTTGGCCAAAATCATTCTGCATCCATGGATGCTGTTAATGTTTGGGCTGGTATATTTGCCCTGGCATTTTCCCAGGGGTTAAGGAGACAGGAACCCTCAAAGTCTGTCCCTCCTGGGCAGATACTGTCATGCTGAAGCTCTGCTGTGGCTGCGTGTCCCACATCACCTGGGCAGAAACTGGCTCAGTGTCCCTTGTCCCAGAAGCTGGCTCAGTGTCCAGCATTTTTTGAAGTCCAGCAGAGAGTGTGACCGAAAACCAGGTGCCAGGACTAATAAAATGCCAATAAAACCCTTTCCCTGAGCGTTGGCAGGTTTTAGAATTGTCTGGCTTTGAATAAGTGACTCCCAAAGGCACTGAGGTCACCTCTCCTTGAACAGAGGGGAGGCCAGAGCAGTGCTGGGCTGTGCACACATCCCAGAGCCGGCTCTGCCTGAGGAACGACACTGCAGGATGGGAAAAGAAGCAGCCAAGAGCCCAAGAAAACTCTCTCAAGAGCCCACAGCGCTGCTCAGTGCCAGGGAGACTGGGAGTGGGTGAGCAAGCCCCTCTCCGGGGACACAGCCTGACAAAGGCAGTGACAGCTGAGTGACACCGAGCAGCAGCTGCCAAAGCCCGGTAGCATCCTATCCCCAGGGAGCTGGGAACAGACTGGACAGTGCAGCCTCACTGGTGGCAACCAGCCCAAAGCCCTGGGCACGTGGACAGAGCAGACAAAGCAGGGGACGAGAGCTCCCCAAGCCACTGGAGACCACCGAGTGCTGCTGGGCCCCGCTGAATGGATTTGGAGCAGTTTGGTGGCCAAGAACCGCCCTCAGTCCCGCCAGAGGGACCTGGAGTGTCAGCCCATGGAGTGCCAGCCTGGCGTGCTGAGAGACGAAAGAAAAGGGGAAGTGAAGGTTCCCAAGCTCCATGAAATTCCTTCCCAGGGTCCAGCTGCAGCCCCGTGGGAGGGAGCCAAGAGGGGGAATGCAGCATCCCCCGCAGGGGCAGGGCCAGTGCCAGTGCCACAATTCCCAGGGAAGTGAGGACACTGAGGCTGTGTTTTCAAGGTGAAAAGGATGAGAAAAGGGAAAGGGGTAGGAGAAAGAAAGAAGATGATGCAGCAGGAAGGTACCAAATGGGCACTTCTCAACTTGAGGAAAACTTGGGAGAGCCATTAAAGCCAGAGATCAGTGAAGGGGGAAATTGAAATGTTAGGGGCTGGAACGGAAAATTAGGCTCAGATAATGGCCCTGGGGTTTAAAGCACCCTCCAATAATCTGTTGTGAGGAGCTGTTAAACACTCCCATTGGAAATGTCTGTGTATCTAGCTGCCCTGGCAAGCAAAATCCCCAGAGCTGTGGCATGATAGGCATGGGGTCAGAGGGTCCTGCTACACTCCCTGGCCTTGCTGATCAGTGCTATAGATTGCAGGGTAAATCCCAGAGATGGAGAGGCTGGAAATGCTCGGGCAAAGCAGCAGCGGTGAGACCCAAAAGACAGGATTTCCACAGTCCTTTCCAAAAAAGCCACAGAAACTGTCTGGACTGCTCTGGACTTGTCCCCTCTTGCCACGGTACTGCCAAGGAGATGGGACTCGTGGCACCCCCAGGCAGGCCCCACACTCAGGGCTGGGCCAGCAGCAGGATTGGGGCTGTGCCTTGGAAGTCCTACAGTTGGGCTGGAGAGGCAGGATGGCTCTTTGCAATTAGGCTGAGTCCAATGCCTTTGATCTAAAATGGATTTGGACTGGAGTAGGATGCGCTTGTCCACCCGTGGGTTTGCCAGGAGCACTTTGCATGGCTGGCCTCCCCCTCCCACCAGCATTTCCAGCCAGCCAGCCTGGCTGGGGCTGTTCCAACAGGACCCTTGGAGAAAAAGGAGCCATGGAACAACCTGGTTTAGGGGAAGGTGTCCCTGCCCATGGCAGGGAGTTGGAATGAGATGAACTTCAAGGTCCTTCTCAAACCAGTCTGTGATTCTGTGATTCTGTGATTCTAAATCCTTCCTGCTGAACGGGGCTGACATCTGCTGTCAGCAGTCCCACATCAAACACAAGTGCACATGGAGCGTGGACACAAGCACAGGAAGCTTCTGCAGACCTTCTCCTTGCTCAGATGGACTGTGGGAAGCCGAGGGAATCCTGAACGTGGCACACGTGGATGTGCCAGAGGCTACAGCTGGAGACAGCTGAGCCAAAGCAGAGCTCTGAAAGTCAGCTCCTCTCCCAGGCAGGTGTGCATGAAGGCAACTGCCTGTGGGGCAGGAGCCTCCCAGGCTTGATATGGCCAGGGCAGAGGTTATTTAAGAGACAGCCAAGGAGCCAGTGCTGCCTGGGGCTCAGCCCCTGCTTGTCCTTTCTAGGGGCCCAGTGGCAGCTCATCCCCAGCTGGTATGTGGCAGTCAGGGGGAATTGCTCCTGTTTTCCAGCTGGCATCACACACATTCCTTTCCAGCCCTTCCCGCTCGTGGTGACAAGCCTGGCTTAGGGAGAAGTGCTAATCTGGCAGTTGCTATGAGACCCACTTGATGTCTTTGATGCTTTGTGGAGGCAGGTGAATCATTAGGAGGAATATCAGGTTTTCTGGCACGGCTTGAGGAGATGCAGAAGTTTCCCGATGCTCGGTAAAATGCAAACACTGAGGTCCCAGCAGCTGGGACATGTGTAGCCTGGAGAAGCTGGGAGCATCAGCTCCTCCCTGCCACAGTCTCTCCTCTTTGTGGCTTTCCAAGCTGTCAGCCTCCAGCTGTGTCACAGCCATTTTATAAGTTTCTTAGATGGAAACTTGATGGACATTTTTCCTTCCATGGGAAAGCTGACTTCTCTGCAGATTTCTGTAAAAACAAACCTGTGTCTGTGTGTGGACTCAAGGACAACAGATGCATTCCTTTGCCTGTCTCCTGATAGAGGAGATGTAGTTTTCTCTTTCTAGCCAATGATGTAGAGGTTGTAATCTCTCTGACTTTGTAAGCAGGAGAGTCTTGCTCTGACCAGGGTGCAGGAAACATGTAACTCTGAACGTGGGCACCTTAGCCCTAAAACCTTCTGAATAATGGAGTCATTCTAATAAATCATATCAGCCTTCTGATACTGGAGTCAAGGAGCCTCATTCAGCACCCAACACAAGACCCAGAGAAACAAACAACACCCTTCCAAGGCACCCAGAATCATTTTAAAATAACACAGCTGCTGCTGTGTCCTTACAGAACAATGTTTCCCAGAGTGGGTTCTGCGGAGGGGCGAGCTGAGGATGTGCTTCACTCTAATTCTGGCAGCTGAGCCTGCTCCCAGTGCTTGTGGCTCTCCAAAGGAAGTGCAGACAGAGAGAGCAGGGAATGATGACTGGGAGAGTTGAGAATGCTGGCCAGGAGAGCTGGTGCTACTGCAGTGGGGGCAAGGGCAGGGTGCAGCCCATTCCTCCTGGTCCTGGGATTTACCACAATCAGGATCACCAAGCTGGGGTCCCAGCTGTGGTGCTGCACCCTGCACAGTAATTTATGTAACTGGGGGAAATAACCAGCACAGCAGAAATTTTTAATTATGTATTTGACTGGAATAGTCTCGGTTTGAGTTCATGCAACATTGGTTAGTTACCTCAGATAATTAGAAATTTCACAGCTGGATAAAAAGTTTATAAAGCGCTGAAAAGGGTAGGGCATTTGGGAAGGAGATATTCAGTCCCTCTGCTTGTTCTGGAGAAGGGAAGTGGTTTTGGGCTTTCCAAGGAGTCCCAGTTCCCACTGGCCCCTGAAGGTGGTTCTGCTGGCAGCTGTGGCCCTGCTCCCTCCATGCACGGGCTCCTTGGCCAGGGACAGAGGGTTCCGTGTAAGCCACTGGTTCATCCCAGGCATTCCCTCATGGGAATGTTCAGTTCAACACAAACTGCTGGTAATTCATGGTAATCAACAGGCCCTCAAGCTGGGGATGGATGGCTGTCCTGGCAGCAGGAATTTAGGGATGGTCCAAGACCAGAAGATGGTGAATTTGGAGGGCTCATGGTACAAATCCCCCAGTATTTGTCTACAGACCTTCAAGTGCGAATTCAGGTTTTGCCAGTGAGGTTTTTTCCCCCTAGCATCCCTTTACTGAAGGGAGCAGAGGTTCAGGGAGGATGTTAAAGATCATCTTGATGTTTTCAATGAATCAGAGAGGAGTGTTTGCTCCCTCAGTGAAAGCCCTGGAGATGCTGAGCTCTGCTGGTGGTGTTGCTCTGCTGACGGGGTTCCACTGCAGTAACTGCAGCCTGCAGTGCTGTGGTCCTTGGGGGAAGAGGGATTTGAGGAGGGAAGCATTAAAAAAGTACCTGTTGTAAAAGAATGGAGCAGCACGGGCCATTATTTACATTCAGACTAATAGCTCAGCACGGCAGCAGCTGAGAGGTGTCTCAGGGAATAAAACTGATGGATGCTGCATTTCCCTGACATGCAGGGCCCGTGGTGGAGGGACAATGCTCCTGTGAGCAGGCACTGGGAGGCTGCTGGGGCTGGAAATATGGGGAGAAGCAGCCCTGAGCCACCAGCAGAGGTTTTGGCTGCTTTTGACCCCGGGATCTCCTGGGAGGGACAGCTGGTGCCTGGCTGCACTGCTGTCACACAGGGTCCCCTCTGGCTCCTCACAGGTGCCCAACACCCCTGCATGGGAAGCAGCTCCCACTTGGGCACACCTGCCAGGATCCCTCCCTGGACAAATTCATGTCCCTACAATTTAAATTCTTTTTTTAAAGGTTGTGTGGTGATTACTTTTGGTGCTGTTAAATGGGAAGAGCCACGGGTGAAGGGTTAAGTGTGTGGTGGCTCACGCAGATGTGAAGTCTCCTTGCAAGCATGCAGCCCTGCAAATGGAATAAAAGTGGTTTTTAAAGTGTTTGAAATCAGTTTTGTTTATGTAATGTGACAAGTTATTATGCGCAGTCCTTATCTGACTTCATGATTTATGGGAAAGAACCTCAAATCTATATTTAAAATTACTATTAAACACAATTTTTTGCCTCTTCAGCTGAGATAGAAGCACCATTAGCAGTTGTTGCCCTGGAGCTCAAGTACTTCATTAGTTTAGGAAAATTAATTTTTTTTCCATTAAATCTTCCTAAGATCCTGATGCTGTATTTGCTTGAAAATGTTCAATAATAATAATTATTAAGAAAAATAAGGTTCAGCTAGTTGTGATCTTTGGTTTCCTCTTCTTTTAAGTTCCTGGGGGTGTGTGGCTGTGGGTTGAGACCAAGGGGATGCCACTGCCACAGGGGCAGGTGTGTGTGGGCAGACTGAGGCCTGGCAATGGGGAAGGAGGAGAAAAGGCCCATCTGGTTCAGAGAACTTCATCTTGTTCAGTTTATTGTAATGATCTTTCAGAGCATTACTGGGAAAGCTGGAATTTCTGTGGCTCAGCTCTTGGTTCAGCTCCTGTCCTGGGTGGTGGGAGATGCTCTGGAAGATCGTGGTGCTCCTGTTCTCCATCCATCTGCTGCTCCAGTCCTGCAGAGAAGTGGCTTTTCAAGTGCAGATGAATCTGAATTCATTTGGCTTTCTCTTCATGAGCCCAGAGAAATGCCAAAGCCTCTTCTCATGTCTCAGCTACTTCTGGCAGGCTTCAGCTCGGATAGGAGACGAGTTTCTGTTTTCATGCTCCTCCAGCTTCAGAACAAAAGAGCTGATGGCAGCTGTGCATACATACACGTGTATTGTTCCCACCTGGAATATTAATTTATACTAAATTCAATCACATTTTGTTACATCTTCCTAGTTCAACTTTTTTCCCCTACTTGAGCACTATTCCTACATTTTGATTTTAAAGTTGCTGGAGTTGGGGTGCAGGTCCCCTCAAGGGGTTTGTGTCTCTCTGAGGATGCTGCAGGCATCATATCCACAATCCCATAAGGATTGTAGAGGGGAGGATCCTGACACTGAGCTGAACAGGGAGGCAGTGGCTTTCCAGAGAGCCAACCTGTGCAGTGGGATTTATGCAGAGATTCAATTATGGACAGCACAGTAAATTTCTCTTTAATAGAGCCTTAAATATTCACTGGCAATATTTACATAAGCATTGTAACAGCTGCGAAGAAGTCATTAAGGACTACTCACAGAGATAATCTCGATTTTAAAATTCCTTTAATGTGCATTTTCAGAGAGATTACAGCCACAGCTATCTGGTCAATAAAAAGCCTATCCTCTTCCACAGGGTCTGCAAGCAGACTGGGAGGATAATCAAAAATAACCAGGAAAGAGTATCTGGATTGAGCTGGGGTTTTTTCTGTCTCCTGTTCTTTTTTCTTTTTTTTTNAATGCCATTCCAGGGGGATGTCATGTGTGGCAGTTAGACACCAGAGCTGTGCAATCAACCACACATGATCAAATAACCAATGGCCCCAGTGAAAGGTTTTCTTCATCCAGCTCAGTCCCTGGAGTTATTCATGTTTCTGAAGAAATGCAATAGGGACTCCCCTGTTCCCCACCTCCTGCGCAGGGCATTTCCAGGATGTTCTGCAGGAACTGCTGCCATGGCCAGTAACAGATCACTGAGCTGTTTCTGGGGCTGGTTTGTTGTTGGTCGGTTTGGTTGGTTGGTTTGCAGTTTTATAACAATCCTTGGCATCTCCTGCAGAAATCCTGCTCTTGGTACCTTTGGCTTAACTGCAGCTGCTTCTCTGTCTTGTGTACAAAGTTTACTCTTCTCAGAGCCTTGTGTGAGAGCCCATGCAAGAGGTTTGCTCCATGGCTTCTCTGAGAAAAGCCAGGCTTCCATCTGAGAGGAGACGGACAGACCCGGTTTCCAAAGGCTCCTCACTCATTCGGCAATCAGGCCGCGTGTAACAGAATTTGAACAAACTCTAAAGGCTGGAAGATCCCGACTCCTTCTCCTCCTTCAGCAGCTCAGCTGGCCGAGTGTGAAGATGCTAATTTGAGCTGGCAGCAATTCATGTTCACTTTGGAGGACAACAAGGCATCGGAGAATAGGCAGGAGCAGAGCTCGGCTGGAGAGCGGCTGCGAGGCACGGGAGGGCTGGGACAGCTGCTCACGGTGGATTCCCAGGGAAAAGGACAGTTTCAGCTGCTGGGCTCTACCTAGCAGCTCAAAAGGCTTTCTCCAAGGCTTTGGGAGGTGCTGGTTTGTGTTTTCCTGGAGGGGAAGGAGTGGGAGATAAGGGGTGGGAGGCTGATGTTGGCAAGGGCAGTGTCTTCTGCAGACTCTTCCTTGTGCAGGTGGCCAAGCAGAGCAGCAAGCATGGTCAGTCTGCACAGACCCATGTGCGACCTTCTGGCAGAGCTGGCACAGCAGCACGAGCCTTTTCTGCCTCCCCTTAATCTCACAAAATGGGAAGATTTCGGTCGGAACCATCAAGAGATAATAAATATGGATCGTGTTGTTTTACGAGTTTCCCGCATGGAACAGCACTTTAAATTAAGCACCGTAAAGCTCAGCTGAACATGGTGAAAGAACAGCCCAGGGTTGAGCTGAATGTACAATTGCCTTTCCCTTTCCTTTCGTTTCTCCCTTTTCCTGGTAAATCCAGCACATCCGGAACTGCAGCTGGGAGCTGTCCCTGGTGCCATGAGATGCTCTGGGCTGAGTTCTGGCAGAGTTGGGCCCCAGCTGCTCACCTCAAATATTTACATGGAGTTCTACATGGCAGCTTAGCCCTAGACCTGCCCATTGAGAGCTATTTCAGTCACTCTGCCCTGCCTCCGCATCTGCAAAGTTTATAGAATAAACCTGTTTGGCACTGGAGCTGGTTTGGAATGGCTGTGCAGGAACAGCCCTGCTTCGCTGAGCCAGGATTGTTTGGTTTGAAACCTCTTTAGTCCCATGAACTTTCTCTGCCTCCCAGGGTGGGGTCTGAACCTGGCAAGTAGCTCTGCACTCAGGGAGTTGCTCTGGAACAAGCCCAGATGCAGCAAAAATGTGTTTCTTACCCAGGCAAGCCTGGATTTCCTTCTGCTTCACTCTGCCCCAGCAAATTCTGGTTCCAGCAGTGATGTCCCAGAGCCAGTGAGCAGCAGCTCCCTAGCCTGTGGAGAGAAGGTTCTGATGGGGAGGCTGCTGCCCTGAGCTGCTCCTGGGGATGGGAGCCAGGGGGTTTTCCAGGAAACCCAGAGTTTGCCTGAGCAGTGCTGTGGGGATTCTGTGTGGTGCTGTGGATTACAGGAATTCCAGTGCTGTGTCCACCTGCAGGTGGACATGGGAGTTCTGGCTCCATTCACCAGGAGTGGTTTGGTTGCCATATCCCTGCTCTGAGGTTCACTGCAGGCAATGGGGGCATCTTTTCCCACACCCCACTGCAGAGGCTCGCTCATTTTTAAGGCTCTGCTTTCCTGCGCCTGCTTTACTCCGAGCCAGATTTTCATCCCGGGCTCCATAGAAACTGCAGTTTTCCTGGGCTGTCAAATATTGTTTTGCCTGTAATCCCAGAGGAGACAAATGAAAAATTTCAAAGTAAACACATGCCAGTAGGTGCAGGGGAGATGAGCCAAGACCCTCCAGATATTCTCCCTCTCTGCCAGGACTATACATGCTCCTTTTAATTTCCAGAGGTATTTATAGCTCCTTCCTTCCTTTCCAATTATCACCATGAGAAAATGGTGGAGAGGAAGAGAAAGCAAGAGGGAACTGGCTCTGAAGTCTGTCAATGGGGTATTTCCTCCTTCCTTGTCCACTGTGGTCCCTCCTGCAAACATTCGAGGCTGGAACATGACCCATAGCCTGGCCAGGGCAAGAGAGGCATCCTGGTGCTTGGAAAGATGGAAAAGGTGCTGGCCCAGGTGCTGCCTTCTCCCCTGCAAGAGAAGGGAGCTGGGGAGGGGGAGGAAAGGGCAGAAAACAAGCTGTGATTGCAATTTGTGATTGTATTTGGTTTGTAACAGCCAAAGCGATAATCGTGTTTGCGGACCCGAAAAGGGAAGGGAGACAAATGGTTTAATTTGGATCAATATTAATTTTATGCAATTTAACTTTTTATTACAGCAAATCGTTCAATTATCGTTCTAGGGATACATCAAGGAAGAAAAAAGCCATTTTAGCTCAGAAAATGCCCAGCTGACTGGGAAAGGAGTTTGTGGGCTGAGGGAATTTTTTATTTCTTCATGTTTGATTGGCCACATGTTTCTGTGTGGAAGGAGCCAGTGCCTGCAGGAGCAGCAGCAGTCTGCAGGTATGGGAAGCAGGGATCACTGCCAGGATTGCCGTGGAGAGCAAGGGTCAGTGAGGCACCTGAACCTCTGCTCCATTGCTGGCTTTCCCCTGGCACTTGAGGCAGCCTCTAATCAGGAAAATGTCTGAAAATTTAGGAATTAGACCCCTGGCATTTGCTTAGAAAGAAGCAGCAAGAATCCATGCCCCTTGTCCTCTCTCTGAGGAGACATCCATGCAACGAGTAATTAAACTGCTGTGGGCTAATGAGAGGCCTTGCTGGCATCTCTCATGTTCTGCCGGGGCATTGCCTCCCACGGGCTCGGGGCTGACACTGATGCTCTGATCCAGCCCCAGCCTCTGGTGAGAGCGAGCAGGGCTGCAGGCAGAGACCTGAATTACCTTCTGCTTTCACTGAAACAAATGATGCTTGTAAATTGAACAAACCACTGTGGTTCCACGGCGAGTTTCACATCCCCCACTGACCTTTCACAAACACTCAAAGGCTCCTGTGGACAAAGCCAATCTTTTCCTTATAAGTCTGGGCGAGGTGCTGCCTGTTTTGCTGAGTTTAAGGACTTGAGAAGATCATCAAAACTGGTACGTGCTCGGTGTTGGCAATGCCCCAGCACTGTGCTGGTCCCAGTGAGGCTCTTCCAGTGGGATGTGGGGACTGGGCAGTGCATTTTTGGCACATCCTCGGGGACATGCTGTCTTGATTTGGCATGGAAGCCCAATTCCGGCATTTGTCCCAGGGAGATGTGGCTGACAAACACAGAGTGTCGGCATCCTCTCAAGTCATTCAGTGTGAAATGCTGTGAAAGGACTTCTCACAAGTGCCTGGTTTAGCTCTTTCTCCCCTCAGTCTGCAGAACGACCTCACCAGTACAGACATTAACTGGGAACCACTGGTAGCACCTCACGCACACCGAGGACGCAAAGTGTTAAACACAGCATTTATCTCTCTGAAAATCGGTACAGGCTTTGAACATTGATTTTTACCTTAGGCCTAACGTGTTACTTTGGGGAAAAGGCTGTAGAATAAAGGATGTTTTGATCTGTTTTGCTTTAACCTTTTTAAATACATCTCGAGCACAAATGCTGACTGCTCATTTGTTGCCCATTTTTGATCACCTGCAACACTGGGAGGAAGAGTGGGGGGAGATCAGATGGACAGAGGGGTTACTGCTGCCTCCAGCAGCTCGAGCCACAGGCTGGGGCTCAGTGTGTGCCCACTGGCCTGGGGGCCCTGCCATGGGGATGACACTGGGCAGATGCTCAGCCTGAACTGGAGGGAGCAGCGGTGACACAGCGTGGTGACCAGGCACAGCCGGTGTGCTGCCTCAGGATTGATCTCCTCTACCTTCAAACACCAGAAACTGGTGCATCGCTCAGACTCAGGGCCCTCAGCATGCCCCACCAAAAGGGAAGTGCCTGCAGGGACCTGGGGACGTTCACCATGTTCAAACTCAGGTGAGCTGGGTGTGAGCACTGGGAGCCATCGCTGGCATCCCACCAGGTGCTGTGACCGTGTCCCAAAGCCAATGTGGGGCAGAGCCCAGGGATGGGGCAAGTCCTGAGTCCACAAAGTCATGAAGAAAAATCTGCCTTTAGGTCAGGTCCTCACAGAGGGCACCTCTCCCTGTGCTGACACAGAGATGCTCAGGCATTGCTCCAGCCAAAGATTTTTGGCAGGAGCAGCAGGACAGCCAGAATAGCTCCTGCTTTCTGCACAGGCCTGAGGGAGGTCTGTCTCTGTTACTTCTTTCTGAGAACCACAGAGAAACCCATCAGAGACAGATGTCCGAATTTTAAGGTCATTTGTTCTTTTTTATATAGTAATATATTAGCTGAGCAGAGCAATACTCGGTAAATGCCTTAGGACAGCAGAGCTGTTTTAGGGAATTGGCTGAGAGATACTATCTCTCCTTTAAAGTGCAATAAATAAATGTACTTTCCTCTTCAAAAAACATGGGGAAGCTGCACCATGAATCTTCCAGAAAGTTAGAAGGCCTTTGAAGCATTTGGTTTGAGACATAATCACTCATGTTACACATTTAAAAACAAGCAAACCGGGAAACCAAACTGCAAACCTTTCCTTCATGTGCAAAAGTTTGGGAAAGTTTCATTTGTCAGGGTGAGTGATGGCAGAGAAGGCCCAGCCCCGTGCCCAGATCTGCATAAGGATTGCATTAGGGGAAAATGTATGGGTTTGTAACATCTTTCACATGCTCTACTAAATTCCTTGTGTTTTGCTCCACATTCTTCACAGCGCTGGGCTTGTTGTGTTGTGTAACACCACGTTCCACATCCACAGACGTTCTGGAACATTTATGGATGAGCTCCTGGTGCCATGGGAGTGACGTATGGCCCCAATGCTCTGCCCTCATGTCATGGCAAGGGAGGCTCCAGCTGCTCCCAGGTGTGGGAGTCCCCAAGGAGCCAAATCCAGAGGGGCAAGGGCTGGGAGCAGACACAGGGTGAAGACTCCAGCACCACGGCAGATCCAATGCTGTGATAGAGGCAGTGCTACTTGTGAATGCTCAGACTTCAGCTGGATCTGATTTTCACAGATGCCTTTTCCCTAGCAGGAGGTCCCAAGCATCCATCTCCTTGGCCAGAGTTCCCCTGCTGCAAGCCAGGGCTGGGCCAGAGAGCCTGGCTAAGGGCTTGCCCTCCATCACAGCCATCTCTCAATGACCCTATTCATCAGCAAACACAAAAACAGAGAACAGAACCAAGCAGGAGCTTTTCAGGACAAAGCAAGCCGGCATATAAGACTATTTGGAAATAAAACTTATTTGGAATTCATTGTTCCCTTGCAGCAAATTGCACTTTTAAGGTAAAAAAGCCTTTTGACTAAGTGCAAAAGCTTGTCCTGTGTTCTTCTGTAAAGAAAAACGTGTGATTTGCATTGCTTTTAGTGCAAAGCCCTCTCAAACCTACAGAGCAGGACTGTGGGTGGACTCTGGAGATGCTGCGGGCGGCTGCACCCTCATCTTGCCCAGGGATGCAGCACAGAGTGCTGAGTGCAGCATCTGCCCAAAAAGTCCCCAAAAATGCTCCTGGGGAGCCCAGAAAACCCCGCTCTAGGTATCAGCAGCTGCCCAAGACTGGGATCACATCGAGCACTTCCCTCCACATCTCCTGCCCCTCCTTGGTGGTTCCACCCCAATTTCACTTGAAACGCGGCAGAGGTCACAAATTCCAGAAGAAACAGCCTGGCATCTCTTTCCCATGAAATCTCCCCAAAAGGAGGCAAAGCAGCCAACTATTTTGGATATCTCTGCAAAGTTCCCACAATGCGTGCAGTCTGTCCTTGGCCACTGCTGTGCTTTTGTCCCCGCTCTGTCAGGAGGGTGCTGCTCCCCACCAGCACCCAGGGGGTCTCCAGCTGGGTCGTGATGATGTTTGTAGCCTGAAAAAGGGATGAACCACAATTTGTTGTGTCAGCAGTTCTCACTCTCAGCGGCATTCACCATCCGGAGGCAGCAAAGTGCACAAAAACTCTGTGGGTCAAGTGGAACAAGGTGAAACAGCCCCTTCCCAGGGCTGCAGCTCCCAGCAAGTTTTGCTCATTTCAATAATACAAAAACACTTCAGTGTATTCCTGACATTTTCACATCAAAACATAATTATGTTTCACTATTCAAATATTTAGAAGACAGTTCTTAACCGATCCTTGCTCCATTAATTTTTCCTATTAATTATGTATAGATTTATAAATAGCAATATAATTAATATTTAACAGTATTTTTATTAGAGAATTTCAAAAGCTTATTGAAAATCTGCATATCTGAAGCCCTACCTTTTAAGTGGAAGGACAGTTTGCTGCTTCATCTTCCTCCTCACTCCCTCTCTTATCAGCTTAAACACTGGCCACACTTCTCTCAGGGGAGATATTTTTAGTTCGGGGTTTTTGCTTTTTCATCATCATTTGTAGTGGGATATATAATCGGGTGCTGCTAATTACAGCTGATGCCACGCAGGTTTTATTCCCAGGTGGGAGTCTGGATGAGGGCTGTGCCTCTGCCCTGTCCTGTCCCAGGGGAGCGCTGCACCTGAGGCTATGGCTGGGTAATTAATCACCGTGACGCTGATTGAATTCCTGCTGGGAGGGCTCAGAACAGCCTGGATGGCCACAAGGCTGGCATGTGCCTCGGTCCCCGCTGGCCCAGGGGCTGCCCTCATGCCCTGCTCTGTCGCTATTGAGCCAGGTGCGAGAAAGAAGGACTCCAGGTCTCAGAAGGCGTCATGGCAAAAGGGAAGTTTATTACGAACTCCGCGCCTTTTATAACATGCTTCACTATTAGAAAAGTCTTACTTCTTCTTATAATCTCATTTATTTCCTTCTATATTAAATATTCAAATTAACAATAACTAACCAATATAAAATACAAAAACTTACAAAATCTACATACAACCTATAAAAACTATTACATTAACATACTAAAACCTTAACAAACCTACCTTTTTTTCCTATCACCTAACCAAACCCAACCCCTTATCTCTTTATCTAAAAAACTATATTATTTTTGTCATCAAAAATTTAACCTTCAAATAACCTAATCACTATCTTCCTACTTCACATTCTATAACTCAAATTTTACTTTCAACTCTATTTCTTCATTCTTAAAATCTTTCACCAATAAACCATCTCTACAAAACCTTCCTTCATCATCCTTCCCAACACTTCACTAAGTTAATTATGATTGGATAGAAAAGAACTACAAAAGAACAGCCACCTAATTGGTGGATAGGGAACATCATACCCTGAAGGACAAACTATTACAAACAGTAGCTAGCTATTATAAACAACGGCTACAGAAAGACATAACAACCGTCTAGAATTCTAAGTTTACTCAAACAATTCTCTCCGTTCTCTCTTCAACTGAAATGAGCGTCTCCACACCTCTCATTTCCAAGGTCCTTCTCTCCATAACCAGTGCCCCCCGAGGCTGAGCCACCGTGGAACCCCAGCAGCTCCGTGCTAGGCTGTGCCATTTGAAGCCCAGCAAGGAAAATGTGATGACAAAAGAGGGACCTCGACCCCAGCAAGAAAACACTGGGTGCCCAGATGCCAAGTGGGTGACACAGCACAGATCCTACCCCCGTGACAGGTGCCATAACAACCCATCTGCATGTTTGTTGGATTTGTGATGCCTTTTACTTTCACGATGGCATTTCCCTCACCTGAGTGTGTTGTCCTTGCCTTGGAACACTGGCCCAAGCATTTCTCAGCCTGGCCTTGCTTGACTCATCACTTCCTCGCTGTTTCTGAAACGGAATTCCAGGGGTTGTTGCTGATTTTATGCAGGGTATAAGGTTATCCCAGTGCTGCTATCCCAGTAGCATCCCTGACTGCTGCGTTCCAAGCCTGAGTTATCCCAGCAGGGTTATCCCAGTGGTGGTCCCCAGGCCCTGGGAGTGATCCATGGCTGCGCTTACACCTCCCAGTCTTCCATCACTTTACTGAAATCTGTGTATGGTGATGGCACTTGGGTCATCAAGATTAATAACAGTAGAGTTCTGCCGGCGTTTAGTCAGGGAAAAACACCTGGAGCTGCTCTTTTATGACTGATTAATGAGGGGGGAAAAAAACCGCCGTGGTTCTAATTGGCATTTGAGTTCTTTCTGAGTTTTAACATTCATGCTATGCAAATATATCAATTCCTAACAATGTCTAACAAGATCATTTGAAAATGAGTCTCCCTGGGGGATTGCAATCACGGCTTTGGGAAAGGCCTGAGCCTGTTTGCCTTCCACGTATTTACAGACGGTGTCAAAAAATTACTATTTCCTGTTGGATGGCTTCTGCACTTCCATTAGGTTTGACCCAGGCATGTGGGTGACCCCATCAGCCCCCACCTTGGTTGTTGCCCACCCTGGAGTGTTGGGAGAAGGTGTTTTTCATCCAATGTAGGTGTTTTTCATCCAATGCCCAATGCATCCAATTCAATTTTCATCCAATTGAAACAAACTTCGATTTGTTGAAAAACAAATCCATTGTTTTTCATTCAATCCAACACCACCACAGTGTTCGGTGCCTGAAAGCAGCAATGGGCTCCTGGTCATTTTTGACCTTCATCTTCACAGGGCCTTTTGCTTTATCTCTATTTGCTTCCCCACAACCTTCCAACAGGAACCAGCAATGCCGTCCCAACAGCTTGGAAGAGGAGACTCCAGCCCTCTCCTCCCTGCCTGGCACCAGATGTGTCAGCAGAGGGAACAGAATTGCCCATAATTAATTTATCCTCATGAAAAATCCATGTCTGACTCCAGCTAAGAGCTGGTGCTCAGGGTGTTGCATAACTTGGCTCTGTGAGGGAGAAGAGGGACCCACCAGTTCTGCCTCAGCAATGTGAGGTGCTCCCAGGGGTCTTGTTTACACCGAAGTGGTAAAACAAGTCCTCGACACACTTTAATGTGTTAATTGGGGGTTATTATGGCCCTTTTTATTTACGATTAGATTACGAATGTAATACTCCATCTCATTTTGCTCTGCACTAAGAGCTGTGAAAGGATGGTAATTACCTCTCGTGTAAACCTATACTTAGATAGAAAAAATGACGTGTGAAATGAAAGGCCTGAAGAAACGGCATAATCTGTGTTTGCTTTGCGCAGACGTGCGGGAGATGCGCCCGCTCCGCTCCTGGAAGTGCGCGGTGTTCCTGCAGGACCCACGGCCCTGCCACCTTCCTCCTGTGTCCTTCAGATTAAGGTGGTCCTTTTTGGAAATGCTGGCAGTGAGGGCATGAATAATTCATCACCAGCACACAGAGCACACCAGACAGGTTTTGCCTCAATTTCCCGCCTGGTTGGAATTCTGTGCCCAGGGCATCACTGCCTGCCCCAGAGCCTGTCACAGCTTCCAGAGGAGATGTCCAGAGAGCATAGTCTCCCTCTCCTGCTCCAACTAGGATTGGGACTCCAACGTTTTTGGCTGTGGAGGGTTTGCTGGCAAGAGCTTGTGCTGTCCCACACTCAAGATCACCCTTGTATTTGTCCATCTTTTTGCATAGAGTGCATCATGGCACAACAAGAAAACGAGCAACGGGTTTGTGGTTTTTTAAAAAAAAATAAGTCCAAGTTGAAGGCTATGAAAGCCAAAGGTTGGCGAGGAGTGAAAGAGAGGATCGAGCACCCGAGAAGGCTCTGACTGCCGCCCTCAGCAGTGCATCATTCCCTGTGTTTACAGGAATCCAGCATCAGCTCCCAACACTGGCGAGAGAATCACTGCTCCAGCAATTCCCTCACTGCCTTCGCTGTTCATTCCCCCTTTTTTGATCTCCAAGGCCTCAGGGCGATAATTCTATTTTGACTGGAACAATAAGCTGAAGCTCTGCCCTGGCAGGGATGCGCTGGGGCTGTTGTTTATTTCAACTGACGGGGTTGATCTGCGGGATGCTCGGCTCTCAGCCGGGTGCTGAGGGCGCAGCTCTGCTCATCCTTGCGCTCTGCTGCTCTGCAGGAAAGGTCAATATTTCCTTGGGCAGAAAGTTTCTCCGAGCCTCGTGAGCCAGGACAACCACTGCTTCCAGCTCAAATGTTCAAAGGAAATTTCACAGGGACTCTGGCCCCACCACTGTCACCTCACTCCGAGGTCCTTGTGAGGGTCCATACAGCATGAAAGCCTCAAGGGACAGGGGTGATCCCCGAGACAGACAATCCCGGAGACAGACAGTGTTCATCTCTCCTGATGGCACCTCCATCTTCCGCTTGGAGCGATGACAGTGAGGCACAGGGGTGAGGTGGGCACTGCAGGGCCTCCTCCAGCCCCAGTGCCATGTGAGCATCCTGTGGGGAGCAAGGCAGGACCGCCCCAGCACCCACCTCCTTTTGGCAAGGGCGCGTCTCCGCCGGGTTCCATCAAGAACGAAATTCCACATAAATTTGAAGGCGTTTTTCCTTCTGGTTTGAAGTTTGCAGGAGACACACAGAGGCAGCTAATGGAGAGGTTTAAGCCTTTGCAGAGCAAAGCCTGCTGACCCAGTTAAGTCACCTGTCCCCAGTGTAACGGGATATCCACTAAACCCCTCTGTGCTGCTGGGAACTGCTGCAAATCCTCTCTGACAGCACACCAGGGATGGGATAACAAGGAAAGCATCCCACCAGCTGTTTGCACAGCCACATCCCACCCTGCCAGGTTCAGTTTGGTCCTGGGAAGGACAGGATCCCACTAGCACAGATGCTTCAGAGCTCCACAACCCACCAATACACCTGCTCCTCTCCCTGCATCCCACTGCAGTGCTCCAGTGAGAGCACTCCAGTGCTTTGCATCCCACCAGCAGGTGAGGAGGATGCTGAAAAACCAGGAGTGGACACGTTGCACGTGCAACCAGGCAGGGAAACATCTCCAGTGGGAGCTGCCACCATCCTCCCAAATATTTGCATTGCCACAGATGTTCCTTTCTGTATTTCCTTTCCCTTAAGCTTGTGGTTATTATAGAGAGTTGGAGGTGCCAGGTGGGACTGTAACTACCAAAATCAGGACTCATTCAGTGCTTTGATGACATCAATTATCTCCAGGATGCAAGCGCCAAGATTTCTGCAATTACAGCAGGTAAATCTCTGCGTCTGCAATAATCTCACTTGAAGTGGTTCTAATGGGTTCAGTTTCTGGGTTTTGGAGACCAACATCCATATGCACCTATAGCTGTGGAGCAGGAAACTACTTCCCGTGCTGTGGCTTCTGCCTGCACAGTCTGTGTTTGCATACACAATCATATTTTGGGGAAAAAAAAATCTCTTTTATGCTGCCATCTGTGTGAGGATTGAGACTCCAGTGGAGGTCAGCTCAGGGAGATTTCAGCAAGAAGAAAAATGCCTACCCAGAGCAAGATGGGACCTGAGTGGCCACTGAAACTTGTTTCCGGATCACTGTGGGAACACACTTATTAAATTATAAGCAAAACAGAAAAAAAAAAAAAACATACCAAACAATTTTCAAGATGTTAAAGCTGAATTTTGGGCTGTCTGGGGAATCTGTTCCCTCAAGGACTCTGTAGCTGGATGAATAGTACCAGTTTTCTCATATTTACTCAAGGAGGGAGGAGCCTGGTGCTGCCCACCAGGATCCCCAGCAGCTGAATGGTGTTGGGATAATGGATGGGCTCCCAGGGAGATGCCTCTGCACTAGGCTGATTCCTCCTGAGCTGTTCAGCCTGAGCAAGAGAAGGGAATAATTCGTGGGTGTTCTTGTTTTGGAAAGTGCCTGATTTCCATGTGGCTGAGAACTGGGACTGTGGTCTGCCAGTGCCAGCAGTGCTGGGACAGAGCAAGGGAAGCAGCCTTGTTGTCCTTGGTGCAACTCTGTGGTGGATAAACAGCCTCATTTAATCTTCAGGGCCTTCACTCAGGCACCTTTCATTAGGACTGTATTCACTTCTTTTCTTTTTGTAATGAGGGAATTTTAAATTTGAGAGGATTTGCAGCAGGAGTGAGCTACAAATCCCAATTTCCGCACCCAGGAAATTAACTACTGAGTCCAGTCGTTGTCAGAAACAGTTACAAAAAGAACAAAGAAAACAAAACAAAAAAAAACTCACCAAAACAAAAAAAAAGGAAAGAAAGAAAGAAGAAGAAACTCAAAATCTGCACAGAAGACAGAAGAAGAAACCCAGAGTCTTTGGTGTGAAGGGAAGAGGCGTATCTCCCTGGAGAATATGATAATTTATAATGAAACATTATCTACAGCCCCATATGTTACATTTTCTATTTATGGCTAATTTGCTTAAGCATTTCTAATGTACCCCCCAAGGGAGGACAGTTTGTCTTTGGGCAGCTGGCTAGCGCTGGGGGAAGGAACAAGGCAACGTTTCATCCGCGCACGCCAGCAGCCGGGAAGCAAACAGCACCCGCTGGAAAGGTGCTTGGAGATGCCTTTGGATGGCTGCTCCTGCTTGGAGCCACTGCAGCTGGCTCACTGTGGGGATGCTGCCATGGCAGAGGGATGCTGGGGTGGGAGATGGGGGGACCTGGACATCTTAAACATCCCTTGGTCCGTCCCCGACCACTGCCGTGGCCCCCGGGCTGAGCTGCATGCACGGGCTGTAGAAGTTAACCTCCTGCACTAAAAACTTCTGGCGTAAAAAATGTAGGGATCAGCTTTTCCTGAGCCACAGCATGCCCCTGGCCTTTCCCACAAGCATCTCACCCCTCCTGGCTGGACCTGCTGTATGGGAAGCCAGAGAAGGGACTGTGGCCCACCCTCCTAGAGCAGCTGGATCAGATCCAGGAGTGGCACTGAGTGAGGGAGCCCTGCTGCAACACAGAGCCCGAGTATGAAAATGATGGATGCTCCTCTCAGCCTTGCTGGGAGGCTGAGGAGATCCTGGGATATAAACATAACAGTCTGTGTGCTGGTGTGACTGCTCAGCTCTTCCCGGGTGATATTCAGCCACAAACATTTCAATCGCATCCTCAGCGAGTGGGGATAACCCGGATGACTCTGAATCACTCTCTGCATCACTAAAATATTCTCGGATCTGATCCTGGATGTCTCAACAAGATGTTCACAAATCAGCCCAGGAAGACTTGTCCCTGCCTCTGATGTTCAAATTTTGCCCTTGAGCTCTCAGAGAGGAAACAAAAAAGAGGTTTTGAGCTTTCCTCCTGCTATTTGACCCAGATGGCTCCTCACAAGCACACAAGGCTCATCCAGAGCCCAGGGCGCCAGCCTTGAGCTCCCGGCAGCCCCAGCCCCTCGGCAGGAGAGAAATCCATTTGGCAGAAGTGAAGTTTGCCGGCGCAGCCACGGCTTGTGGCGGTGACGTGATCTGACTTCAGAGTGAGGTGGTGGCTCCTTTGGTGAAACTGGGGTCTCACCAGCAGGGATGCAGAGGCACTTCCTGAGTCCATCATTCCATCTGGACTTGTGGCTGTTAATTGATCAGCAGCACAGGTAATGAGTTCAGTCTCAGAGAACGGGGGGCAGGCCTGGGTTTCGAAGTTGATGAGTGTGCACAAACATGCACAATTAGCTGGAATGGTGTCCACAGCAAGGGGAGGGAGTACAGAGCTGGTGCTGATGGGTGTGTGTGTGTCAGGTAGGGGTTTGCACTCTGGAATGAATAATCTGGTATCACCTCCTGCCTTTCCCTGGCCTATTACAGCCCCATCCAGCTAATCAGCAGTAGAAAAGCAACTCACCTCCCTGGGTTCTCAGATGACAATTTTATGGATACTGCACACCCCTGCAACATCAATCCAGCTC
Organism: Dicaeum eximium; assembly: GCA_013396995.1. Lineage (NCBI taxonomy): Eukaryota > Metazoa > Chordata > Aves > Passeriformes > Dicaeidae > Dicaeum > Dicaeum eximium. The sequence goes on from VWZP01006246.1 coordinate 327,530, forward strand.
CCAGCTTTGCCCAGATTATTGATTAAAAGTGTATTAACAATCGATGGCTGGACTAATTGCACGGCTGCTCTAATGGCTGCCTCTCACAGCTCTCTGCTCCTGCCATGACCACAATGCTCCAGAGTGGCTCCACTCCCTGTCCCTCACTCCTGGAAGCAGTGGAGCTGCCTGATGTGTGGCCAGGGATCTAACATCTCCCGATAAAATATCAGCCTCCCGGAGTCAATTTCAATAGCAGAAATCAAAGGGAACTATTAAAACTCATTACCATTTTTATCTCCAGTGCTGCAGATTTGCTATAATTTTATTTGAATCTGAATGCAGATGGTACTTGCACAGGGCACCCTTTCCTCTCCCCCTCATTCTTGTTCTAAGGAGCACTCAGTTGTACCCACCAGTGGCAGAGCAGGTGCCACTCGCATCCCTTTCTCAGCCTTGCTCTGGAGAGATGAGCAGGGTTGCAGTGCAGAGCACGGTGGGTGGCAGCTCTGCTGGGAAGCTGGATCACAGAGAACAAAGTTCCTCAATTTGGGCAAATGTTTCAGCACGTTGAAACGCCTTAAACCGGTCAGTGGGTGAAATCACCGGAGATTTTCCTGTTGTCTCTGAGCTGCACAAGTATGAAGAGCAAAAATGCATTTAGTTAAGCAGCTGCTGGGCTCTGGGAACTCCCACGTTCCCCAGCCTGGGCATCTCTTCAAGCAGATGCTGAAGCTGCTTCTTTTTGCCAAAATCAAAGTTTAGCATCTGTTTTTACAGTAAACCCTGCGCTGCTTCTCCAATCCCTTCCAGTGCCTTGGCTTGGGTGTGCTCCTGCAGGAGCATCCTGGTACCTTGCCAAGATGTCAGCAGGGAGCATGCAGGTGACAAGGAGCTGCCCTGGTCTCTCTGTGGCCCTTAAAACAGACAGACCCAAACCCCATTGCACCCAGGATGCTTCCCCAGCCCTTGGCACTGCCTCGGGCACAGGGTGCTGATGCTTAAGAGCAACGTCAAGAAACTCAACACATCCTACTGGGCTGTTGAGAGCAGCTGCTGGGAAGAAGAAGAAGATCCAATTCCCTCCTCAGAGGAGGGATGCCAGCCAGCAGCATGCTGGAAGGAGATAGCTAGGCAAATGTCACCACACAGGGGTCCTGCCAAGGACCTGCAGTGGCCACCTGGGTCTTGCTGCCCCTTGCCCACCTGGGCAGATCCTTTTTCATGCTGGCCCCTCCCTGGGAGTTGCCTCATGGCTCCCCTCACATCATGTGTGAGCTGTGTTTCACTGCAGCCCACGAGCTGATTAAAGTTAGAACAGTTTAACAGATGCTGGCGCTGAGTCGTCGCTCCGAGAAGCGTGGAGCAGCACAGGGAGCTGGGGTGAGCACCCCAAGCCCTTGGGACTGCCAGGCTGGCATGGGGCCAGCAGCAGGAACATCCCACAGGATGCTGGAGCACAGAGTCATCTCCAGTACTGGGGTTCCCACCATGACAGCAGCACCACATTTTCCACACTGCCAGAAATGACCATCAAGTGGCAGATTAACACCAACCCTTAAAGTTCCAGAAAGGGAGAGCCACACACTGAGAAAAATCACCTGTAGAAGACTTCTGGGCCAATTTCCTGCCAAAGGCATTTCCTGGCTGCAGGAGGATTCCCAGGGACGCTGCTACCTGCACCATGAGACACTCGGTGCCTGACACATCCTCACAACTCAAGCTTGGACAAGTTTCTACCAAAACAAGCTGATGGGTCAGGCAGGGACTGATGGCCATTCCTTGTGAAGGCACCTGAACCCAGCCAGCTGCTCTCCATACAGGAGCAGATGCAGGCTTTACCATCCTTTCCAGTTATCTTCTACCCCTTCCCCAAATTTTAGCATGGGAATCTAATCTTTTGCAGTGAGCAGAGGTTCCTTTCTGACAGAGAAATTAATATTCATTAGCCATCAGGGAAGAAAACGCTGAGCTGTTTATCATTGCTTCATTAGATTTAGCCAAATACCAACTAAACGTAATTACTTACATAAACTCCCGTGGCAGGGCTTGAAATTTGTAGCCAAAAGAGAAAACGTAAGGAAGAACTGTGGAAATTGGCCTCGGGGTCTAAGCTCACTTCTGCTCTCAGAGCAGCCAAAAACAGACACAGCTTCAAAAAATGTCTCTCAGCCTTCATCATCTCCTTTTCTGCTTGTTTATAACCACCAAGAAAACACGCCAGGTGGCCCCAGAAAGGAAGTGGAGGGAGAAAACATCCTCACTCACTCTTTAGATGCTGTTTTACTTTGTGCACCCATGGGGATCACGGGAAGGCTGGGCCTCCCTCCAGTCTTGGGTAGGGGCCAGAGCAGGGCCAGCAGCTCCCGAGGTGCCCTGTTTGGTTTTGTGGGTGGGGAAATGCAATCTGTTGCCCAATGCTTAATTAAACCAATCTCGCCTTCCCCCTCCCCTTCTGCTTCTATTCCAATAAAAGCAGTGGCATGGGGCTGCACGAGCCCCAGCAGTGATGTCCTGACGAAGCTCTGATCCATCCCAGCCCACCACAAGATGCCTTGGGATGTTCAGCAGTGCTTGGTTATCACCATGGGATGCTCTCCATCGTGAAGAAGGCAGGTCACTGCTGTGAGATGTCCTCCAGGGCACATGGAAGCCAGGTCACTGCCCTGGGATGATCCCCAGGGTGAGGAAGGCAGGTCACATCTCCTCCTCCCCTGTGTCCTGACCAACGTTAAACACCTTTGGCAGACACCTGAGGGGAAGCAAAGGCTCTTCTCTGCCTTTCAGATCCACTATCTAATTACAAAGCTCGTTCATTTTAGCACCCTGCTATCCCATAATTGATGTTGGGTACCTCTCACAATGAGCCTGATTTAAATGTGTACATGTTTCTCCTTCTCCTGAAACCCTGCTGGCTGTGAGACACCTAATTAACAGCAGAGCTTTCAAAGTCTCCCTAACAAATGCATCCCCGTGTTTCTGAGCACAAGGACTCTCATTAGTGAAGCTGCGCTTTGTGATTATTTACACCCCTTCTATAATTAAAAATTCTGAAAGCTAATTACAATTATCCATCAGTTCTCCAACATCCCAGGACTGGAACCTTCACCTTTTTTTGCCATTGCTTTTCTCTTTTGCCCAACATCCCTTCAGGCACGGGCATCCACAAGCACCTGTGGCTCCTCGTTCCTCCTCTTCCCTGGGGCTCCTTCTCATGGGGCACCGACTTTTATGATGTGATTTGCTCCATTGTTGCCACCATCCACGTTTGCTTTGCCAGACAGGAGAGGAAGCAAACGTCAGGGATTGCTCCTGGCTCCAAGAGGAGCTCCAGGGAGCGTGGAGATGCTCACACATGCGTGCGAGGAGAGGCGGTGCTGAGGAATGGTTACAATCCCTCTCCCAGGACCAGGTGTCCCCTCTGGGCTGCCTCTTGAGGCTCTGGACAGGTATTCCTGTTGCCATGGCAACAGACAAGCTGAGCTGGGTGCTGTCACCCACAGTCCCCACTTCCCCCACGACCCCCCATGGCACTTCTGGGTCCTTCAGGGCAGCGCTGAAAAGGGACTGTGAAAAATGACTTTGGAATCGAGTGCGTTCCCTGGTCGGGCTGAGTCTGGGAAGTCATAATCTTAATATGAACATCTTTAAATATCCTCGCTAATGGGCTCATTCTTTAATTTCCTGAAGCAATGACAGTCTCAACAGACCCTATATCACAGCTAAGATGGGATCTGTCACTGAATGGCTGAATTATATTTCATCCTTTATTTTTATCAGCTCTGCTGACTTATTTATGACAGTTACAGTCTCCGCTGGCTTTTGTCTGGCCTGTACTTTGCTGCTGCTCAGAAAGGAAAAAGCAATAGTTTATAAAGCCATTTTCACAGCATCCTCATAATTTTAGGCTGTGTCTGAGGCTTCATTTTGAACGAAACTCTGTAGATAAACTGTTATTCATGGCAACGCCTGCAAAGTCCTCAGCAGCCCCCAGAGAACGCTGCCTGCTCAGAACAGGCTTTCCCTCAGATTTATTTTGTGAAGAACAAAGGGCAATTTTCCCATCCTGGCAGCAGCAGCCCACGTGGCAGATGCCACTCAGGGGGGTTATCTTCCAGCACTTCTTTTATTGAAACTATAATCAAATTTCAGGCTGTGTGTGGTCTGGGGAGCACTTCCCACGTGGAGCTGGCTGGCTTTGCTGTGGGTGGCCACTCCACGACCAGTGCCAGCCAGAGTTCCACCCTAGGAAGCTGGCACAACGGAGGAGCCCTCTCATATTTTCCTGCTGGGCATCCTGGCGTGGTCTGTGCCACATAGCAGCCGGGTGGTTCATCCCAGTGTGGGGACAAGAAGGCGACTGCCCACTTGCCTTGTTCCTCACCTCGCTCCTCCCAGAGCCTTGCTCCTCCCAGAGCTTTGTTCCCCGCAGCACAGCCCACAGTGAGCCTCAGCCAGGCTCGAAGCATCTGGGCTTTATGAGTCCGGGTGTTCCTGAGCCAACAGAGCAGTTGGTTGTGTTGTCCTGGACACTTTCCCAAGCTCCCTGCTCTGCTCGTGAGTTGGCTCCAGGGTCGTGCGAGCCCCTGGGAGCAATGAGCATCTCCCAGCCCGGGCACTGCTGGCCCAGCTCAGCTGCTCTGTGGCACGGGATGGCTGAGTGCCATCTGCCAGCCTCACCTCGTGGGCCTGGGCCGCTCCCGGCGGGGCCCAGAGGTGCTGCCGGCAAATGTCGGTGACCTCCAGGCAGCCGCAGTTTGGGGACAGGGAAATTTCCTAGCAGAAGGGGAGAGCATAAAGGAGCCGGGGGAGCGGAGGTGAAGCACAGGAGCAGCTCCAAGAGCTCCTCCGGAGACCCAGCAAGTGCCAAAGTTAATACATTTAATACATTTCAGCCATTAGGAATGTGCTTGTTTTGTCGTTGCTCTGAGGCAGTCGCGGGAAGCATCTGTCCTCGGAGTGCACGGGGGAAAACGAGAGTGCCCTGAGCTGGAGTGGTCAGCCAAAAATAATGTACAGCTTTATCCTTGGAAGGAAATTGGGCACTGATTGGAGGTCAGAAGTTGGGTGCAACACTGGAAGTGTTTGATATTTCCACGTGTTAGGGGTGTGTGTGCTGTGGGTGACATTTGGGGCGCGCGTTGCCGGCCCCACTTGCCCAGCCTCGTGTGCTGTCAGCCACCGTCAGAGGAGAGCAGCTCCCACCAGGAGCCCCGTCCCAGTCCCGTGGCCTTCCACTGCCTCACCTCACCACAGTAAAACCTGGAGTAGCCACAAACCAGTGAGTGACCTGGATAAAACACTGAGGTGTCCATCTCCTGCTTGCCAGTGGATGATCCCTTAACAGTGTCTTAGCTCTGAGAGCTGGGCTGGTGCTGCTGTCAGCATGGGCTCCTCTGGGGAGCAGTGACCATGGGGAAGCAGCTTCCCAGCCCATCTAGCCCATTTTCCCATCACAGCTCCAAACCATAAGAAATTTCTCTCAGCCATATGAATATTTAAAGTAACCTGCCGGATCTCAAGGGCTCCCCACCTACCCTTCTTAGGGGTGGTAATGAGCTCTGAATAGGAAATTAAGAATAATTATAACCCATTCATCCCTTTAATAATGAGTCAAATTATTCCAGTGCCTGTTGGCAGAACTTCTCTGGAAGTTCTCCATCCTGTGTGATCTGAAGTGCTGCCTGAGCTAGTGGCTTCTCTCTTTGCGTTACCTCACAGACTTTACAGCACTTTTAGCTCATAGTAAACTTTCCAATTCCAGCGGTGACTTGAGGAATTCCCAGGCACGTCCAAGGACGGAAAACCAAATTCTGCATTCCCAAAGCTAATATATAGAGAGACAACAAGAGAAAAAAGGAGCTTATGACTAAACACTTCGGGAGCTGACGAGCACAGCAGTATTTTAAGCTCCTGCCTGCTATCTTTGGACTGTGACTCTCTGATGACTAACAAAATATTTGCTTTTTTTCCCTTTATGGGCCTGTGATTTCACTGTCTGAATCTTGTCCTATTGACCCAAAGAGCTTCAATTTCAAAGCTATTAAAACCTAATTTTCTATACCAGGCTCCTGAGACAGACACTAACTTCCGTAGAATAATTCATTTCTTTCTTCTGAAAAAAAAGTAAAGAAAAAAGGGAGAAGCAAAGGACATTGGAGTGGTTGTTCAAAGGGAAGTCCAGGCCAGTGGCTGCCTGTGTTCACTGCTGATACTTCCCTCTGCAGTGTCCTTCCAGAGGAGGAGCAGGAGCGCTCCTTGGATCATCGCCCGTGGAGCAGCAGCTCAGTTTGCACAGGAGAGCTGTGGTTCCCTGATAACACCCAGAGCCCTGCACTGTCCTGCCATGGGCAGCACTGGCAGCCAAGGTCTGTTCTTCTGGGACAAAGCAAACTTCCAGCCTCCTCTGCCTCCAGAGTGTTTGGGTTTGCTGTATCCCAGGCACTCGACACTGGTTGACAGCTGAGCCTTGTGTTCTGTGCTGTGACCAGCGGGAAAATTGAGGTGTTTTAGTGGCCTGGACTGTGACAGGGCCATGTAGACACACTGATCCTCCCTCCTCTGCCCATCCCACGCAGGGCCTGCTTGGGTGCCAGCAAACCCTACAGCTGATGCTACTCTGCCAAGACGCCCTTTCGTATTCTCCATCGTGATAATGCTTTGTTGGATAAGTGCTTTTTAAACCCTACAGATAGATAGAGTATCTGAAGTGGCATTTTAAAAGAGAAAATTGAGACAAGATTCATTACAGGCACCAGTAAATGTCAAACATTTTATCAACTGTGTAAAGTGCCGTGTTAAGCTGTCTTTTCCCCCCAAAGCTTGATTAAAACTATAAATGCCTTTTTAATATTAATATTATTCTCTTCTCCATGCAGCTTGTTTGGTTATTTGCAGTGACAGGTATGGGATGGCTCTTGGTGGAATAGGGAACCCTGAGGCTTGCAGCTGCCCATCCCACACCCTGTGCCACTGTGGGACCCCCATCCCAGTGCCTTGTGCCCTACCAGACTCAGCCCTGCTCCGAAATCCTCCTGCACACGTCACTCTCACACGTGGCACGGTGTCTCTAACAAGTCCCCCTCGCTAAGCTGTGTTTAATTAAAAGCTGGCTCTCTGTTGCGGGCGCTAATTAGCACTCTTTGCTTGGAGGCTCAGACTCCATCAATATCTAAATCCATAGTCGAAACCCAGCACATTAATAAATAAATTGCTGCCTGTTTCACCAGGATCCCAAAGTTCTCGCTGTGTATCCACATGGATCCAGCTCCAGCAGCATTGAATGGGTCACCCAAGCCAGCCCCCAGGCTGGGAAGGGTCCATGCCCTTCCCCAAAAACTCCTGGAATCTACACAAAACTTCTGCTTCAGTGTGTTTTTCCTTCAGGAATTGCTGGTTTTTGCAGCCAGGAGAGCAGCTCTCCTTGGGCAGAGCCATGGGCACACCTGACCCTCGGTGTGTCCCTGCAGATTCATTCCAGGGAGCCAAGATGAGTTTCCTGCAATGAGATATTCAGAGTCAGCTTTTCAAGCAAATTATTCACTATAAAAATGACTTCTGTTCCAGATGCATCCAATCTTCTTAAAGGGTGCGGCTCCCAATAGCAGAACAAACTCATGAAAAATACATGACCTGAAGCATCTCTGGAATATTTATTTATCCAGCAAGTCTCTCTCAGGGCGTTATGACACTGCCAAGGGTGTGCTGCACTGTCAGGTGCTGGCACCAGTGACCACCTCTGGAGCCACCTCTGGGCTCTCACCCTGCCAGGTTTCAGGGACCAGCCCGTGCTCCTCTGTGCCACCCACAGGTACCTCACCAGGGAACTTAGAGTTTGTGTTTTGGCCACAGGATAAGCCAGTGAACACTGTCCAGAGAATCCAGTGCTGGATCTACCAGTGAGGTTTTGGGGCAGACACAAAGCCGTGCCGGGTGGCAGCAGTGTGGGGGGACACCTGGGCTTGGGGGGACAGCAGTCCCTGCAGTAGCTGGATAAGGTTGAGCCAGTGTTTTCCCTGTTTTTCTGAGGTTTTCTCTGCAAGCTGCCTTCAGCCAGGAGCTGCTCTGGCAGCTTCACCTGCTTTCCTTTCCCTAATTGCATGAATAATGCTGCCCTGCTGTCGGACGGACGTGCTGGCCCTGGGAGTTCGGCTGAGTAGTGGCATGGCAACAAGGCTATATATTCATTTGGTAGCACTTCACAGGTAAAACAAAAGATGATAAACAAATTAACTCTGTGTGAGGGTTAAGGCTGCCCATGCTCAAATGAAAAGGCTCTCACATGCCAGAGCTTTCCGCTCGCCCGGTCCAGTGAGGGGAGTGGTGCAGGTGCCAGGAGCCGTGTCCCAGCTACCTGGAGAAGGGAAACAGCCACAGGAATCCACCTGAGCCCCCAGCAGGGATGCAGTGATGGCATGAGACCATCACTGGTAAACTGTAAAGGAATTTCAGACTCATGCTGCTGTGTCAAATCTCCAGACTCGTCCTTAAAGAGCAGCTCTTCACCCAAAATGATTCCGCTCACTGCTAGAGACGTTAATGATGCTGCCCATCTGCCAGCACCAGTGCTTGGCCTCGGCTATGCAGGCACTGTTTAGCAGAGTCACTTAAAAAGATGGGGAGGAAAAAGGGAAGCAGAGAGCGTGGGGGGAGTGCAGAGGTTGCTCAGTTGCAATAAAACAGAGATTTAATGGTGCTGGGCGAGACCGCTGTGCGCGCTGCGGGCAGTGCAGGCTGCAGACCCGGCGCCTTCGCCTCCAAGTAATTGCCCTTCATAGATGAAGGAGCTGGTAACTGCTGTCCCCAAACAGCCTCGATGGCTTTGGGGAATGGAGGTCTCCTTCCTGGCACCAGGGGGGAGCCTAAATATCTTCCTTTACGCCTGAGGGCTGTCCTCAAGGGAGAAGTGTGGGATGGGAAACAGCTTCTAGGGGTAACTTCATCCCTGCATCACCTCTGATACTGACCCATGTGTTATCAGACTGAGATCCTGTGCCAAGAGCACCGCCACAGCAGGCTAGAGTCAGACCTTTAACTGCCACAGCAAGAAGGTTATTTATTTCTCAGATATGTGCTGGCAGCAGGAGGATCACACGAGCCCAGAGAGAAGGGAGGGTGGACAGCTCCAGCCTGGGCAGTCCTGCGGATCACCCCTGATTCCCAGTTACATAAAGCTCCTTATGCAGCAAACAATTGTGTTATTAAAGGCAGAAGGACAAGGTCCGATGTAATCCAGCGACTGTGACTAACTGGATTTATGGGCTCACTCCCACTGCTCGGTGCAGTAGCAGAAAGATCCCTCAGATCTTAAAGGAGCTAATTTTGGCAAAGATCCTCAGCAGTGATTGTTCCCCTGGAGAAGGGACAAGGGCATGGAAAGAGGTTGGCGTGGTTAAGATTTTCTCCCTTGGCTTTTCCAGCATCGCTGTTTGAGCAGCCCACACAGGTACAGAGGTGTGTCATAGCCTTAGCTCCAATATTTCCCCAAAACGACACCAGGGAAAAGCCTGCTTGGGGGGGGATCCTCACTGTGCCCTTCCCCTTGGATCTTCAAGCTGTTTTGGGGACAGCAGTGGGTTTGGCCTCCGGAGGCGATGCTTCCCACCCACACTTGGCTGGCTGCTGTTGTGGCTGCTCCGGGTTTGGCTCCAGTGCCGATGCCCCCTGCTGCCACCCAGTTTCAACGAGTTCCCTCTGGCTCAGCATTGGGATGAAAAGCTTTTTTTTCCTTTTATCCAAGCAGGCATTGAGGGGTGTCCATCATCCCCTGGGTGCTTTCCTAGAGATGAATGCATTCCCATGGTCCATGGCACTGTGTGTCCTCCATGTGTTCGGAACTTTTCCAGGTTTCCATCTCCAGGTCTGGCACGATGATCCTATGGTCTTCTGTCACCTCTGGGGAGGGAACAGTGTGATTCAGTGCATGGTCTGAAGGGGAAAGTGGGCTTGGTAGCAGGAGGCTTTGGTAACAGACAATATTTATAGAAAATGATAGCAGAGGCATTTGAAGATAATTTTGGATATTAAGGGAAAATAGCAGCATTTTCTTTCCCAGCTACACAAGGTATTTGTGCCGACAGCCTTCCCTGTCCCTCCTGATCCAGCACAGACTCCACTCCCAGCACTGACTCCTGAAACTGCTCATGACTTCAATCATCCTGAGACAGCACCAGAGTCTGTCTCACGATTCAATCATCCTTCCTGAGGCTCTGTCAGCCACAGTGCTGCCTTCAGATCCACATCCCACATCCAGAGCGCAAATCAGCACCCACTCCGGGCACTGGTGCAGCCTCCACCGAGGCATCTCAGCTCAACCCTCAGCCACACCTCCAGTGCTCCCTCACCCCCATGCCCAGGCTGTGCCATGCGTCGGAGGAAAGGAGAGCGAGTGGAAACAATTGGATTGACTCCAGCACCTGCCAGCCCTCCGCCTTCGCTCAAGTGGAAGAGAATCTTATAATTGTGAGACTGTGCTTTACTTACATATTTGCAGAACTAGAAGTTCAGCTCTGGCGTTGACGGGGAGGCACCTGTTAATAGACGCATTTGATTCACCCAGCGTGTGGCTGAAACTTCTCTGGGCTGGCACTGGGAGCACAAACGCCTGCCAGACCTGGTGCCTGTGGGGATGGGAGGCAGTGGGAGCATCCCGCTGGGACCAGGACAGGCGTCCTCCCTGGGGAATGCCACTCAGCTCTGCTTTCCTGGCCTTACCTGTGTCGATTAAACCTCCATACGCTGGGGTGCCATATGTCATCATTTCCTACAGCCTTTTGAAAGTCCAGAGGAAGAGACAACTGTGAGGCTGGCATCACCACGCTCGGCACTGCAGCATATGCTTTGTGGGAACACGCTCAGCCCATGATCATACCGGCAGCAGTAGCAGGACACATTGCTGGGCTGTTCTGGAGGCTTCAAAGTACAACCAGTGGCCTCTGAGCTGGCCCTTCCCAGCATGAGTTGGGATTGGGTCCCACCAGGGAAGCAGCGATGTCCTGTGGCTGCACCACCCCACAAGCTGTGGGTGTTGGGGCTGCCCCTGAACTGCTGTCACCATAACCCAGGGCACCACAGTCCCAGAAACGCAGCTCAACTCACCCACACAAACCATCCTTCCAGCTCGTGCAGCGGCGATCGCTCCTTGGCCCACGACCGTGAGAGATCTGGGGCTGGCTGTGAGCTCCCCACTTACCCCATTTCCCATTTCTGGTTTTTCCTCTCTGGAAAATCCTGCAGAAGGCTTCCCAGGCTCAGAGTGCCACAGCATCCCCACGGCGGCCGTCAGGCCAGCTGCCTTATGTAAGCAAGGGAGGGACCTTGCAGAACTCCCTCTCTTCCCAGGCTGATTTAATTAAAAGCCAGTTTTATGGTGCCTGTACTAATTATAACTTTTTAGCCCAGGGGGTCAAAATGAACTTGTTGCTTAGAATTCTGTTATTCAAATCTGCTGCAAAGGGTTTGGATGCTCAGAAATTTTCCAAATAATTCATCTCTATAAATGTGCTTTGCTGATAGGCGTTTTTTCTCACTTGAACTTTTTTTTGTGCACTCATATGCAAAGGCGACCGCCTGGGGATGTGCTCCTTGCGAAAAGTAGGGATGCTGATCCTTGAAACTATTATGCTGGTGAACAGTAATAATTATCCATGTTTTTTAATACCGCAGTGTAAGATATCCAGGCAACTGAGCACTCTGGAAGGGAAAACCGCCGCAGGGAAATACCGAGCGCTCTTCTCTGGTGGAAGAGTCCCATTGGGATGAGCTGCTGAGAGCACAGGCTCCAGAATAAACATCAACCTGCTGCACACGGGGAGAAGGAACCACTCCTGACTTCTCTTAAACCTACTTTGGAACACACTGAAAAAATTGAAAGAAAAAAATAAAAGACTAGTCTACATTCAGAGCAGGAGAGGGCAACATGGGATGCGTTCTGGAGCAGAGCTAGCTCTCCTGGGCACAAGCTGTTTTTTCCTGAATGCACAGTGAAAAACTGTGGCAAACTCTCCTAGGAGTTTTTAACTCTCTGTCCAATGATATCAGAGATGTTCACATCCTGCCTCACCAGCCCCAGTGGCCTTTATTCCTGAGGGTGAGATGAGAGACAGCTCAAGACCAGTGTTCCTGGAGCCCCAGACAGGAATCTGGTGCGAGTGGGTTGGCAGCTCCAGAACCAGCAGCAGGCTCAGCTTTGGGAACTGAGCTTGAGAAGGGTCCTGTTGATGGAGCAGAGCAGAGGTTGGGATACACAGCTCAAGCCCCTCTTCACAGGATCCCTTCCTTCCTGAGCATGAGGAGCTGGCATTTAAAAAGGGAAAACCCAGCAAAGTTTGTTGAAAAGGTTGCAATCTGTTAATAAGCAAATTGCTCACTTAATTACGTTAATGATGCTTTCACTGAGCTACTGTTACTGCCAATACAAAGGGAAAAAAGGAGAAAAGATAAAAAATCTCCTGGATTAGCAAAGCCTCAATTACAGACAAGTGAGGGACAGGACCCTTTGTAAAGCTCCATCACTGCCTGTTGTGCTGGATCCTTTTGGTGTTTTCCCAGACATGTGATGGTCTTTGGGAAGATACAACTCTGTGTTGTGTCTGTGTCTGGGATTCCTACAGCCACATGCTGGTCAGGATAAAAAAATTCCCAGGATTTCAAGGTGCGCAAATGTCGGTGTTCAATCAGCACAAGGTGACCCATGAGGGCAAGGCCCCATCAGCCCTTGATGGCCCCATGGGAATACTGTCATGGAGCAGCAGTGTCTCTAAGTGTATGCTTAAGCATGCTGCTAATTAGGGCTGGTGAGAACGAGTGCAGTAATTACATTTTTGTGCCGTTAAAACAGCAGCTACAATTGTTGGATAAATAGATGGAGCAAAAGCAAATATGTTTGTTTCTCCCTTACCTTGTACGTTACAGGAAGAAGCACCAGCTGCCTCACAAAACATATTTGTTATTCACTCAGAACACACTTTAAATACCAGGAATAAACAGCAAAGTCAAAATATTTGGTTTCCACATCAAGCCAAGGCTGCTGAAGGACTTGTCACTGCATGGAAGCTGAGGAGCAGCAAGCCACAAATTTGTGGCATTAAAACAAGGGAGAAATATTCTGAGATCAAAAGGTTTTTGTTCAGCTCAGGCTGCTTTGACATTGAGCTGCCACAGTATCAAGTCACATCATTCCACAGGCACGGATCCACACCCCATGAGGGAGGCAGCACCTTCACCACTCGCACGGGAGTAAAGCTTTTCTGAAACCCTCCTGTTTACTGGCTCTTCACACCTAAAACACCCCAACAACTCCTTCATTAGTGTCTCATTTCAGCAGCACATGGATAAATGATGACAGCACTGGGCAGCTGGGCTTTTGTGAAAAAGCCAACTGAAAAAACATCCTTTTGTGAAGGATGCTCCTCCAAGGTGGAGCAGATGAGCACTCTTGGTCCCATATAGATCCCATATATTTATGGTGATGGCACAATCTACCAGAGCAGGTTGCTCCAAGCCCCATCCAGCCTGGCCTGGGATGGGACATCAGCAGCTTATCTGGCCAAATTTTCAGGCACTTTGGAGACCCATCAGCTGGGGTGGGAGGTCTGGAGGGGCCGATGGGCACCAGTGACAGCCAAGCACATGCCGTGCCCACCACCGACCTTCCCCACACTGAGAAGCCAAATAACGTGGTTTTCTTCAGCCCTGGACAGAGCAAGCTCAACATAAATATTCATCTGCTCAAGGGAAAGCAGGAGCCGTTGTTTCCTCGAGTGGAACTAACTGAAAAGCGGTGATAGTTTTCTGAAAAATGTGAGATTATGTACACAGAAGAAATTACATACAAACTTATTAATAATTTAACAGCTTGTTAATGAGTGAGTTTCAGTCTCATAGCTGAGCCGAGCCACCTTTTTGCTGCCACGGGCTGCTGGGCAGGGGGAGCTCAGGAACCCAGATGCTTTTCACATCTTAAGCAATGAGCTTGGGAAGCCACGCTCCAGGAGGGGATAGGAGAGGCCAGCTGTGGGCTGGGATCCAGAGGCGCAGCAGACCCCCTCATCTCCAGCTCCAGATGCCTGCACACAGCCTGGAAGCATTAGCTGCATTACACGCTTTTGAAACTCTCATTAAACATGTATAAATGGAAATTATTTTATTTTCTAATGCTAGCAAAAAATTTGCATTGATAGAAAACGCCTGTTCCTGGAGCAGCGCTGGTGTGTGGCACAGCCAGGGCCTCCAGCCCTGAACCTCCTGCAAATGGAGTTTCTCAGTTTTGCTGGAATTCCCAACATCCCAAGCACTGAGATGTGCTGTCATAGTGAACTGTTTCTCACTGTCAGCTGCAGGAAGGCTCAGGTCAGGTTTCACAGGGCCCTTGAGGTGTCTCCGTGGAGGGGACAGCAGTGATAAGGCAGCTTCTCCATATTGGTGTGGTGCTGCTTTCAGAAATGTTTGTTTATATCATTCTGACCCATACCAGGATCACTATATGCTCCTGTAAGTAGGTGTTGGTTAAAGCCAGTGAGGTGTTTTCACTGAGGTTATTGGAAGATTTGAGCATAATAAACGCTAAAAGCACTAAATGCTGGGAAATCCCAGCAAGAGGAGAATTGTTACCTCTGGGGACCAGGTTACATACAACACCTAAAAAAGATTACTTACTTCTGGGTTAATGGACAGGGAAACCAAAATATTCCATGTAATTGTATATGTAGGTCCCTTTTCACATGGAAAAAACCCTGCCCAGCCCCAGCCTCCATCATGCAGCAGTGGGAAGGTGACAATGCCCAGCTGTGGAGCAGGATCAGCAGGACTGTGTGAGTGGGTGCAGCAGCTGAACTCAGCTGCAGAGGAAGCAGATGGCACAGGGTGAGGTTTTCAATTCCCTTGTCAGAGTCTGAGCTGCTCCTTGGTGCCTTCGTGCCCTTTCTCTCCGTATTTCGGAGTGGAAAAGCCTTCTGTCCTGGGTTGACACCTTCCTATTCTTCACAAAGCCAAGTCTCCAAGCTCAGGGAAAGCTGTGTCTGCATTGAATTGGTAGAGAAAAAGGCAGGAATATCTCTCAGAATGAGTGATAATGGGATGGAGCACCAGCCTTTCCCCTTGTGCCTGCCTCCTGGGGACATCGTTTCCCCCCAGATGGCAGCTGAGCTGCTCCTGCAGTTTGGGAAAACGCAGGAGTGGGTGAGGAATGTGCAGAACTGGTGAGCCAAGCAGTGGGGGAGCAGCAGTGGGGCAGGCACTCCTGTCTCTGCTGGGTCTGGGGATGCTCATTGCAGCAGCAGCAGCTCAGCCGCAAGACACCGATCGATGAGTTTGCACTTAATTCTCTTTCTCTTCAGACGCGAGGACAATTTAAATTGAAATGTCACCTAGATTATTCAAATTTGATGTAATCTGCTTCCAGATGTCAGGGCTGCATTGACGATAATCTTTTTTCCCCCATGAGCTAATTTGCTTATTCCTAAAGGAAGCGATGCAAGGTCTGGTTAACATGACTCTGCAGAGGCTGTGTTGGGATTTGGGCAAACAGGGTTTATCACTGGGGCTGGCAGCTCCTCCCCAACCTTCTCTGTTAAAAAGCTCTTTCAGAGGCATTGGCAGCAGGGATTTCCACGTCTCAATGGAAAGGCTTCCTGCAGAAGATGTGTAGGTTTAGAGGGGAAAAAGAAGCCCTATTGAATTTTTTCATTTGTGTGGCTGCTGAGGAGTTCCATTGCATTATTCATCCTGGGAACTGGGTAAACCAGGAAAGTTAAAGAGAGAAATTGCTGCTGTAAGTCGATGTGTTTTAACATGCAAATGACGGGTTTTTTATTCCTAACAATAGAACTGTTGGATTTTTAATTTTACACCCTATGTTCCTAGCTCACTATGCAGACACAGGAGTCCTACAGCTCTGACTGTCATCTTCCCTATTTCCATTGCTGTCGAGCAGCTCTCAGATCCATGGTGATTTTATGGACCTGCCCTTTTCTGCTGCATCTGTTGGAGCAGAGGAAAGGATCCAGACACCCAGGGAGTCACTTCTCGGCCTGAGTGACAACATCTTTGATACAAAAATCACAGAATGGCAATTTCCCCACTTGGAGATTTCATTGTGGGGTTTTTCAATCACAGATGTTTTTTTCACAGACCTGTGTCAACTGCTCAGGGTAAAGGCAGCGGCGATCCGACGGGATCCAACAGTGCCCAGTCGTTTCTGAGCTGCCCTGCCCGCGTGGCTCTGGGGGAGGTGACAGCCAGGTCTCCTGGCCACACACACCAGAGGTGTCTGTTGGAATGTTTGATATCCAGCTGGAGCAGCAAGGTGCTTGTGCAAGGCCAAAGGCATTTCGGAAGTTTAAAGGTACACGCTGACCCCGCCACTTGTCAGTGTGATACTCTGGAGCTCTAAAAATAGAGCATCTCTGACCAAGGAGAGATATTTTTGGAAAAGCTCGTTACTGCAGCCGATCCGTGGCGTTGCTGCAGCCCCTGCTCCAGCCTTCCCCTCATTTCCTTCTGCACATATGTTTTGTCAGGGTGTGTGCCCTTGCAGAGGGGCACCCCAGGATGATGAGCCCTCCCACTCCCAAACTGGGGTCCCTGTCCCACCTGATGGGATGTGCAGCCTGTTTGCCAGCTTTCCTCACCCCCCAGGCCCCATATGACTGGGGGAGCAAACTAACGAGGTGCTTGCAGTCAGGTACCCAGGCTTGAAGCAGGGGAGTGTCAGGAGATGCAATTAGTCACTGCTGCACCACAGGGAATCCTGATTTGAGCCATTAGAAACGGTTGTGTGTGTGCTGAACTGAAGGGAATACCCGCGGCAGGTTATTTACCAAAATCACTGCTCCAAACAGGATTTGAGAGGGATTCCAGCTGCAGAGGAGTGGGAAGAACTGATGAACTCCAGCTGGAAATCTGCTCGACAAGAGCAGGAGCACGAGGTGTATTTGTCTTTTTTGCAAATGATAAAAGAAAAATCTACTCTTTGGTCTTGGCTGCCAGCAGACAGCTCCGTGATCATGATGGAAACTGTCTCAGGCGGCTCTTACGAGCATTGAAATTAATACCCTTCCTCATTGGAAGTGGCACATCCAACTACTCCCTGAAAGGTGAACATTAATATTCTGATTTTCAGTCGTTAGACACGTGCTTTGGCCTCAGAGCTGCAGAGATGGGGGGTGAGGGAGGAAAACACATCTCTGAAATTGGGTACCCCAGTTCCACCCCCACAGCATCAGTGGAGGAACCTCTGATCCCGTTGGAAAGGTTCTGCCATGATGTTCCTACGTCATGTAGGATTTGCCATCTTGGAGCATTTCCAATGTGAGTAAAACAGAGAGGAACCTTCCTGAGTGCAGCCTTGTTATCTGTGGTATTTCAGGGTAATTTATGCCCAACATCTCACTGACTCTCTGGTAGGAAATTGTATTGTTGGTTCCACAGCTCCTGCAGGAGCTGTGTCAGAAATATTGAAATAAATCGATCCAACTTGGGGTTCCTGCATGATTTTATTGCCAATTTATCAATGCAGGTAAGGCAGAGCATGAGTTCTGCTGGCACAAGGAGGAGGGAGGTGAGGATGTGGTGGCCTGGTTGCCCACACTGTCACCAAGAAAGGGTTTGGTGTCTCAGCAATCCCCACTGCCCTCACGAGGGATCCGGCTGAATTCTCTGTGCCTCAAGGCAGCAGATCCAGAATCCCCTGGAGCATCCCACATTCTCTCCCTGCTCCCTGGAAGCTGTGCTGCCAGCAGCAGCTCAGTGCCAGTGTTTGCCTCACTGAGAGAAGGGCTGCTGGTGCCACAAGAGGCTGGTGGCCACAAACCTGTGGGAGAAGGTTCATTTGTCTGGGATCAGGATCAGGATCTCTGTTGAACCTTGGAGCTTCTCAGTTTCTCTGGGACACCAGCTTTGCTCAAAGCAAACACTGGCACGTGCTTACATGGGTGAGGTGCTGGGATGGAAATGGTAAATTCCAGTTTATGTTTATATAGAGCAGCTGCTGGCATAAGTTTCCTTCTCTTTTATTTCCCCTTGCAAAACCTGGGGCTCTATTTTCTTACCCTTGTGTTTGACTCTTTCTGGCCAGTGACTATTTTGGGACTGAATTTTTGGCTTGTTCTCACTTTGAGGTGTGTTGGCTGGTTGGCATCTCTTGCTCATGGGGAACTGGTCAATCCATACACCAAATCTTGCCTTGTGTGTGAGCATCTCCAGTGCTCCTTGTGCACATGTGCTTCCTCTCTTTCTCCATGGGCCATCCCAGCCTTCCAGAGGCATCAGCAAGTCAGTCCTAGTCCATGGGCAAGGGGTGTCATTGTTTCTTCAGCAATGCTTCTTTTCAGCAGAAACTTGGGAATTTGCCACAAAGTTTTAGATAGAAGGAACAGAGTTTTCTTGCTTCAGCATGAAGTGAGGAACCCACATGGAGACATTTAATGCCTTGCAGGGATTATTAGATACAAAATGCATTGGAAAGAAAGCATGCCATAAATCCCAGCCTTTCCATAAACTCTAAATCTGTTACACGTTAGACCGTAATCTTCTGAAACAAAAGTGACTGCACCAAATAGAGAGCATTATTGTTTAAATATTCCTGCTGGGAAATGCTGCCTAAAGAGCAGACACAATAGCTGCCCTGATGCAGGATTTATTGGAGCAACTTGGCACCAGCCTGTTTGTAGGGAGCGGAATATGCTTGTAGAGATTATACCAGATTTACAGTGATTAATAACGAATTGGACATGGCAGACTTCAAAGGGTTCGGCTCCCGCGCAGTTTGGTGTGGGTTGAGGCACAGTACTGCTCATCCCAGTGGTTCAAACAGCTGCCTTCCCTCGAAGAGCAGGGATTTGGGCTGGACAGCATCAGCCAAGCCCCACTCCTTGTCCCCTTGTCCCTGTGGCTTTGCCCAAGCAGCGGGATGGAGGCAGTGGCATGGCAAGGTTACACCTGGCATGGCTCTGTGTGGTGACCAGTCCAGCTCCAGAGTGCCCATCCAGCTCCAGCACCCCAGATGTGCCCTGTTGGGGTACCCTGTGAGACCCCCAAACCCATGACTGACTGGGAACAGTGGTGCCCTTAATCACGGGAAGTTTCCTCTCCAACTCGGAGCCGGGAGCTCACCTGCCAGGAGGATGAGCAGGGATTTTGTCATCAGGCAGAGGGATTAAGAGAGCTGGGAAATGTAGGACATCCCTCTCGCTCGCAGTGTGCACACACAGACCTCGAGCTATTTTTAAAAACCTTTCAGTACCCACTGTGGCCATTACTTTTAGTATGAAACATTTGAAATCTGCTCCTTGCAGCAGGAACTCCCTCTCCCACTTTGTCCGGGGGCTCCCAGCCGTGCTGAGGATGGCACTGCAAAAACAGCAAGGCTCTGAGAACTAATCACAGCGGTGTTAATTGTGTGTTGGTATAATTATGCTCTCACCAGGTCTCTGGCAGGCAGGTCAGTAGCCCCTGTGAGCACACCCTGCCCACCTACATCGCTTCTCCCCGCTCCCTCCCTGCTCGAGCTGTTGGAGATTTTCCTGTGAACACAGGATCCTTCAGACACTGGAAAAGGCCAGGGATCCTCAGACAGATGTATTTCATAAGTGGTAAGTGCTCTGGCGTTAATCAAAGGTTATTGTGTGTGAGGCTTGGGAGGCATCTCCAGCTAATGAAGATGTTTCCCCTGTATCTGCCGTTATCTGGGAGGCTGGAAGAGCTGCAGAGGCTCCATCCTGCTCCAGGCAGGGCTGATGGGATTTGCGCTGGTCCCAGTTGCCATGGAGAAAGTGTTGGATGGCTTTAATACATCTCTGTAAATTTCTCCCCAGAGTTTTCCCGTGACAAGCTGGACTGGAGGTAGTGTGTAAGGAGCTCTAATCTTCCAAATGTATGAAAAAATGATTGATGGGAGGCGAGGGGCATAAACAGCTTACAGGGCTCTGGCAGCACAGGGCAGGGCGGGCGGTGCCAGAAGGAACCGGCTGTGCTCCAGGGGCTCCCTGACAGGTGCTGCACTCACAGCCCTCAGTGTCCCCAGCCCCTGCTGTCCTAATCCAGGTGTCACTGATCTGGGGTGAGATGGGGATAGCAGCTGTCAGGCAGCCCCACACAGGACTGGGCTCAGCTCTTCTCATCGCTGGTCCAGATGTGTCTCCTGTTAACCCTGCTCTGGCCATGGAGCTCCCACCTCTCATTAAAGTCCATTCATTAGGAATTAAATGAAATTAAACCTTATCTGCTTTGTCATAATTTCAAAATCCTATTGTTTACATTTTCCTGTTTGCTTTTCAAGTTGCTGAAAATATGAATGATTCCAAAAAGCAAAGGAAATCTCCCGTTCAGTGTGCCAAGCAGCCACTTTCTCACCTGCACGGGTAGTCTGAGTGCTCCCTTGAATTCCCCCCTCGACTCTTCATCCTGCCTGGCCTTTAACTAAAGGGTCACTGGACATGGACCATGATGGGATCAGGTAAACCCAAGCTGGAGGTTCTCAGGGAGAAAGGAGACTGCAGGGAGCTTAGGAACAGCAGATAGAGAAGAGCTGAGTGTCAAAACCTACTGAGGCATCTGGAACCTTCAGGAACAAGCCCTGGCTGGCAGGTTTGGGAGCAGGCAATCCCTCCATCAGTGCCAGCTCCTTCCTTTGCCTTTTTGCTTTTTGAGCTTATTATTTTTGCCCTGGGTTTGCTTCCGGCTGCTTTAGATTCCCTAAACTTTTCCTCTTGGGCAGCTCATGGGCTTTTGAAACATGAAGTCCATCAATCACCCCCTGCCACTGTTCCTGCTCTGAGCAGCCTCCACCACAGCTGGGCACAGCAGGGCAAGGGGCTGCATTTGGTGGGCAGCTGCTGCCAAAGCCAAAAATAGGGTTACCAGGCTCCTTGTTGTCTCCTTCCTTCATTTCCCAGGGTTTTTGGTGAAATCCCTGCAAAGACAGTCACTTGCTGGAGCACTCTGCACGGAGGAGGTTTCCCGTGGAGTGCTGTGGAGAGGAGATGCTCTGTGTGAAGTGTGTGCTTCAGCTGATGCGCCAGGGCTAAAAAGTAATTAATTAGCAAGTTTATGGTCTTTTCCCATCTGAAATGAAAAAAAAAAAATTATGCAGAACATCCAAGGTAATTAAGAAGCTGCAAGCTACAACACACCTTTAAATGGGAGCTCTGGAAAACATGTTTGGCAGCAGATTTTTAATGGAACAGCTGATAAAGGTTCCTGCCTTCGCCTGTGTTCCTGGGAGTGCTCCCCACATTTCCCCCTCCCCTTATGGATCTGGTTTGGACTACAGCAACTCCCAGATGTTCTGTTCTCCATGATCAGGTTTCCCATGTAAAGTCTGTTGGCCAAGATGAGAATATAGGTCCATGTTTTATGTGCTGACTTCACTTGGAGTTTTTTCCCCTGGCGTTTACAGCTGGCCCCACCCCCTGACGCTTTGGCTGTGCAGGATGTTCCACCAATTTATTCTAGCGGAGAGCACAGAGCAGGTCACGCATATTAAATGTGAAGTTTTTGCTACAGTTGCTTCAATAATCTGAAAGAAAAACATTTTAATGTGGGGTTTTTTTCTTGTTTTTCACCGTGTACCAGCTGCTGCTTTTGGCAGGGCAGCTGCTCAGCGGGCGGGCGGCGGTGCGGACGCGCATCCCGGGGAGCAATGCCCAGTGTGCCAAGGGCATCCCCTCCCTGCCACGGTGGGGAACAGCTGAGATGCCTGTGAACATCCCACTTTTCATGCCTGTCCATTGGCACTAAAAGCTGAAAATTGAGGCTTTATGCTATTTTTGTTTTCAGCCAGGTCTGCGGTGCCAGCAGCATTGCCCAATGCGCTGTTTCCCTCTTTGCTACCCTCTCCCAAACCCACTTGCATGAAGGCTGGAGAAATTTTCCCATGGGTTTTGTGCCTTTGGTATGCATTTCCAAATTCTCCAAGGGAGGGAAAGGCTGCTTTGTGGAGCTGTGACTGAGGGAGCAGCTTTCTGGCCAGCTGGGTGATGGGTGGGGATGGCCAGACTCTGCCCTGCAGCCCTGGGATGGTCAGTGGCTATTAATCCAATCAGTTAAATTATTTTAGAGAAAAGGTGTTCTTTTTTCCACATTTCTTGATGAGCTTTCCATTTCCAGAAGTTTTTCAGCCATTTCCAGTGGGTGAGTTGAGCGCAGAGCCCCTTGCAGAGCAAGGAGGGGATCAACACAAGAAATGTTGATGACAAAAGGAGAGCCACCAAGGATGGCAGAAAAAGCATCCTTGCAAAAATGCCTACATCAACTCTGGCAGCAAGAGGAGAAGAAAAGAGTTTGAGGAGGAAAATGTACAAACCTCTGTGGGAATGGTGCCTACATGAGAAATAACACCCCAAAAAACTATATTTTAGGGGGGTGTCAGAGGTGGGGACTCCTCTCTGCTTTATCAGCATCACTGGGCAGTGCCTGGTTGTGTTTGCTGCTGCTTCTACAGTTTTCTCTGTATTTTCTGCATCTTTTTGCTTTCTCCTGTGGTTTCTCTTTTGCCCCTGTCTCCTGCTGCTGTCACCTGTATTCTCCTCAGGTTTCAGGCTGCTCTCTCCCACAGAACGTGGTGGGGAAGATGCTGGGGCCAGCTGAGTGGACACTGCTGGCATGAGGGCCTGCGTGCTGTTAGTTTGGCTTGGTGCCTGAAATCGATATGATCTTGCTTGGGGTAATTGTTTTGTATCTCTGGAACAGTTTATTTGGTTTCTAAAGTGCTCACTTTATAGAGTTATTTCTCAAGCCTTGTCCGAGCCCCTTGTCACGTCTGTACTAAGTGAGTTTCAGGGCTATTTGCTAGTCAGCTTTGTCATTTCTGTTTTATTTTTTGTTTGGCTCTCTACGTACACTGAAGTGTAATTCTGTTTGGCTTTGCTGACTTGGGCATGAAGAGAAACACGTTGCCATCTGCTGAAACCCCCTACAAGGCCTTCACCTCCCTGGCAGCCCCCTGAGCCTTGTGGGGTCTGCCTGTGGGGTGTACATTAATCAACAAATATTATTCAACTTTTACAGGTTCAGCTTGCTGACAGGCACATTCCCTGTTTATGAGAAGAGCTGGAACAGCAGATGACATTTCCCATATTAAAATACGTGGAGATGGAGCTCACTTACTCCATGTGAGGGTATTTCCACACTTACCTGCTCAGTCTTGAGTCCTCCTCCCGAGTCCTCCTCCCTGGATTCCCCTTTGTCAGGCTTGGGTAGGAATGCCGAGGGGTGTGGGGATGTGAGGGTGCAAGGATTGAGGGATGGAGGGATGTGGAGGTGCTGTGCCCCACGGCCACACCAGTCCTGCTCTGCCCTGAGCACCTGGAAAACGAGCAGTGAATTAAAGGGCTGCCCACGAGCGCGGGGGAGGGAGAAGAAAGCCTGATCTTTACAGATGACATTTACTCCTGCAGAAGGCCGATGTATTTTATCCACTGTCACATTTAAAAGGCACTGAATTCATTATACTGTTGAATAAATCATTATTTTAAAAAACGTATTTATGCGCAGAAGAGCCACAGCTTTTTGGTCAAGATCTGCTCCTGCTCGGATAAACTCTTCCACCACAGGAGTTTCCAGCTCTCCCCTCACTGACAGCACAGGTAGCAGTGGGTCCCACACTGCCCTGTGCATGGAGATGAAGATCCAGGCTTTGCCTGGGAGAGCAGCTGAGGGCTGACAAGATGCTGAAGTGCTTGCACGCCTCTGTCACTAAGGGTTAAAGTTGTTGAGCTGAAGCTTGGTAAATCAGGCAAGAAAATAATCAGCTCCCAGGTGAAGTGAGGAGATGCTTGATGTTTTACAGCTTCTTTCATACACTTTACAGAAACTAATGGTTACACAAATAATACCTGGGGGATGATAACAAGCTATAAATAATTCAGGGTTCTCTGGCACAGAGCTGATGAGTGCAGGTGTGAGGAGCACATAGTGCCTTGGGATGACTCAGGTCCTGGGAGAGCAGTGCCCTTTTACCATCCTACAGCTCTCTTAGCAGTGTCCCTGTCCTTTTCCCAGCTTTTCTGGACTGGCTCTGTTTTCTCCCCTTGCACCCCGACCCACTCCCCTGACTGCTGCAGGAGCTGTCAGCAGCACTCTGTGCCAATGGTGCTGGGAGAAGCCAGAGGTTTTCCATGGGTGCTGGGGCCACACAACCAACTGGCCAAGCCCATCACCCTCCAAAGAGCTGTGCATCAGCTGCTCTGCCCCAAAGCCACTGCTGGTGTCTATATCCAAACCGAGCTCCTTGGAGAGCAGCCGTCCCCGGCTGGCTGTGGGTCACGCCAGGCTCTGCCCGCCTCTGCCTGCCCTTTCCACAGACATGGGAGGTTTTTTTGAGAGCTGTTTGTGTGGAATTCCCCATCCTCGGATGGAGAGGTTTCAGTTTCTCTGCCGCTAAATATTTTGACAGCCTCTCGTCTCGCAGCCTAGCACAGTGTGACATGTTGTACGGTAACATCCCCTCGGCTCCTCGCCGCGGCACACCGCGTGCTTCGTGCCAAAACACCGCGTGCTCCCCGTGCCAAAACGGCTCCATCAGGCAGCCACAGCCCTCCCAGGGGGAATCATTCCCAGCTCAGACCCCAGAGATGGGAAAGGGGGCAAGGGAAGAAGCGCAGCTGCCTCGAAGTGGGAGGTGGATGGCTGCCAAGGCGGGCTCAGCCTCCTTTATCCCAAAGGATTCCCCACAGCCAGGTCCCTCCTGACTGCACGTCTGGCTGTCTTATCAGTCATGAACGTGTTGCTCTTAATGAGGAAACAACCAGGAAAGTTGGTGGCAGGACCCACAGCTCAATAAACTGGGAGAACAAAAACCTCCACTGCAATTTGGAATTGAGCTTTCTCTCCCAGCCCATGTGGCGGGGAGGAATTGATCTGTCTAATCTCTTATCTGTGACTATGAAATTGTATTTCCCTCTTAATAGCCCTACAAATGTTACAGATGGGTAGTTTGGAAGACAGGCTGCCAGTGGAAGGAATACTAAAAAGGATGTTGAGTTTTGCTTGCTTTGGGGTGCAGAAACCAGCATGAAATTCCAGGATCCGTGTTGGCCTTGGCCCCACTCCTCAGGGACCCAGCTCGAACACAGACATTTGCACCCCATTCCTGCTTAGCTCAGGCTGGGGGGCTCTTAGGAGCTGCCTAATTTAGGCATCACAAAGCTGCCCCATCCCTCCTCACCCTGTTACTGCATTGCAAAGGAGAGGAGAAAGCCTGGAAGACCAGGCTCTTTCTCTGCTTCTTCCTAGATTCCCATGTGAAAGCCTGGTTTTCCCACACCAGGATGGCCACCAAGTGTCTCAGGCACTTAGACTCCCCACGGAGCAGTGAGTGGCACTTTCAGGGGGTAGAGGGGGCTTTGCCCTCCAGAGCTTCATCTGCCAGGTTTACCCATGATTTTCCTTGCAAGTTCACAGGCGCTGGCATCCCCCAGATGCTTTGGTGCCTGGATTGCAGAAACATGAGGTGACAATGTCCTTGTACCCTCAGCCCCTGCCCTGTCCTTGAGGGACTGTCTTGTTCCACAGCATTTCCAGCAGGGTTGTGACGTGTTGATGTGAGGCCCCTCCAGTGCTGGCCCTCTGCTTGCAGTCCAGGAGAGTTTCCCAGGATCAAGCATCCGAGGTGAAGGAGAATGGGAACTCCTCAAGCCACTGCCGCGGAGCTGTTTGATGATGAATTTGGAGTGGTCAAGGTGACCTTTTCGGGATGGGGACTGTGCCTGTCCCCATGCATCCCCCATGCCTGCCTGGCCATCGAGCCCTTTTTGCCATCAGGACATTCATCACCAAACTATCACAGTATTTAAATGAGTCAGATTAATCACTTTATCATCCAAATACAGGTGGATTAATGCCGTCACTTAATACTCTGTTTAAGCAGCTATTTTTTTTTAAAAAAAGCTCAATAATTGAGGGAATTACTGCAAAAATTAGAAAAATTAACAGTTTATTTACTACTTATCGTCAGAGCTGCCAGCCAAGAAAAAGTGGGATCAATAAGCACTTATTTTACCTTTTTACACCTCTTTCCCCTCAAACAGGCCCTCTGCTAACACAAATCTGGAGCTCCTGCTCTGGCTGTCATGGCCAAGACTGAGCAGGTAAGCGTGGAAATACCCTCACATGGGGATAACTGAGCTCCATCTCCACGTATTTTAATATGGGAAATGTCATCTGCTGTTCCAGCTCTTCTCATAAACAGGGAATGTGCCTGTCAGCAAGCTGAACCTGTAAAAGTTGAATAATATTTGTTGATTAATGTAGTGAATGGATTTCATATTTCCTTTAAAATAGTTGCTCCGTATTTCTGTAAATTATTCATCCAGTTTATAAGGCAAAGCAAATATTTGTGAATAGATATGAATTATGTGATTTATAAGAATGAAATATTCATGAGTCATTTTCATTATTCACCTCGTCCTGGAATTGCTACATAAATCTGATCAGGCAAATAGATTTGGTGAAGCTCAGCCCGAATTTGCAGGTATCGTGGCTCTGGCATGGTGAACCAGAGCAGTTTTGGCTGCACTCCTGGGCCATGTGCTCTGCTGTGGCTGCTCAGGCTGATGCCCACAGCTCTGAGGAGAGGCAGGGCAGGACAGAGCTGAGCCAGGCTGTGCCCTGCGGCCCTGCTGCATGCCAAAATCTGCTTTCACCTGAATTTCAGCAGAGGCAAGGGCAGGAAGAGGAGACTAACACTTCCCTCCCTGACAAGGACGTGCAGCACCGTGGGGAAGGATGCTGGGGGAGGTGTTCCGACTTGGAGGGATGGCCGCAGACAGCGGGAGCGTGGGCTGTGCAAAATTAGGGAAAACTGGATGGAAAGGCTCGCTGCCAGGTGGTTCCAATCCGAGCACTCGCAGATGCCCTTTGCCAGCCTCCAGCCAGGCAAGCCTCAGTGCAGGTGTGAGAAGAACCCCAAAGTCTCCCTGGTTTCCCACTCACTCCTCCCCACCTGCACCCACTCCAGGAGGGCAGGCTTTGTCCCTGATGGCTCCCACTGACTGGCTGGGGAGCCTGTTCACCCCAGAGCCAGGCAGCTCTCCCATGTGCATCGCCCAGAACATCATCTTTTCCCCCAGCCTTCTCATTAAAAGTGATTTCTTTTCCCAAGCACTCTCCAAAGGAGATACCCAAACCACTGAACTGCAGGAGCAGCAGGAGAAGCATCACAAGAAGGACGTGCATGGGTGGGGGGGTGTTTATCTCAGTTTCTGCTTTCCAAAAACCAGAAAACACCTTGGTGTTGTGAAATTAGGACAAGTGGGGAAAATCTTGTTGGCAGAGACCAAGGAAGAGCCTCAGGATTGTGAGGGACAATGGGACCTCCAGCTTCAGCTGCCTTGCAAGGACAGGGTGAGTCTGAGAATGAAGCTGGTGCCAGCCTTGGGGTTAAAAAGAAAATTAAAGAAAACACCGACATTAAAAACTCTGACAGATGCTGGACTTTTAGGACATGAGTAACACATCCAACTACTCTGGGGCTGTGGGTCCACTCCAAGTGGTGTGCGTGCTAAGCACTGCTTGGACCAGTGCCACCCAGCACTTGCTGCTGCTGGCAATGAACCTGGGAGCTGCAAGATGAGCACTCTAAAATTCAGCTTTGGGATCTTCCTATTTTCCAAAGTGTTTGAGTGCTTTCTTCTTAACAGCAAGCTGCCATGTAGGGAATGCTGTTCCACAGAGAGCGCTGAGCTTCTTCTGCCACCATCGTGTTGTGTTCAATGCTGCGCAGGGACGACATAAAATCCATGTGCTTATCCAAATGGAATTGCTGACTCTATTACCCTGGTCAGAGAAAACCGTCTGTCTTCATCCTCCCTCTGATCCATCAGGAAGGGGATAGCAGTTCAGTGCCCTGGTGTACTGCACATCCTGGATCTGCAGCCAGTGCTGACCAAGCTGAGTTCAGTGGAAACTCTCTGGGGGTGCAGGACACGAGGCGTTCCTCCCCACGTGCTGCAGAGGTCAGATTGACACGTAGGATTATTTAAACCTATGGGAGGGATGCAGGTACAGCCCTTGTGCAGAGATCAGAGCCATCCAAGGCAAAGGAACCACGGCAGGTGCTGCTTTAATACACCTGAGGAAGGATGGAGAGGGGCTGCAGGAAAACAGCCAGAGGCCAGGAGGGATCTGCCTGGGATGCAGACCCTCTCCATCCTTCCTCAGGGTCACATTGCTGCCTCAAGCCAAAGGCAGAGATGTTTCATTCCAGCCAAGGCAGCTCCAAGAGTTGTCGTACTAAACTCGAGACCTGTTCATCCGTGGGATGGCATTTTTCCCCTTGCTGGCTCTGGAATGGCCACAGAGAAGCCATTTATCAGCCTGGTGTGCACATCCAATCTCCGGGGCGCTCTGCTTCGCCTCCCGTTATCGGCGTCTCCACCGTGCTTAACGAGGCAGCTATTTTGAGGCCTAATGAATTTGAAAAGTTTTTGAC
The DNA here is from genome assembly GCA_013396995.1 of Dicaeum eximium. Classification (NCBI taxonomy): domain Eukaryota; kingdom Metazoa; phylum Chordata; class Aves; order Passeriformes; family Dicaeidae; genus Dicaeum; species Dicaeum eximium. Next base: position 355,935 of record VWZP01006246.1, read on the forward strand.
CCTTCTATTGCAGTGTCTCAAGTAGCAGGAACCTGGAAAATAGCCTTAATGTCACCCAGAGCATTATGAGCCTGTGCAGTTATTGCAGGTGTTCTGCTCAGGTGTTTCAGAGAGGCTTTGGGAGAGCTGCCAGCAAACAGGAGCAGTGGAAGGTTCAGCAGAGAGGGCTTTTCCTTTGGAAAAAAGCTTTTCCTTCCTTCCATGAGGAAGTCAAGGGTTTGGTGACTTAGAGATGACCAGAGCTGTCAAGGACAAGGCAGTAAATTGTCCCTTGGTCACAGCCCTGCTCCAGAGAGACTCAGCTGTGTCACTGCTCCCAGGCCAGGGGATGCTTGTTGAATTATTGCAAGCTTGCCTCAATAAATCCAAGATCCAGCTCCCATCGGCACAGCAGATCAGGGAAATCCCAGCTGCTTTCCGTGTGCTGCATCCTCTCCCCTCACACCAGAGGGTTAGGGAGCACAAAGTGCCTCGAGCATTCCTCTTTCCAACTTTCTTCTTTTCCCCCATCCGCTTTCCCAAAGGACTTTATTCCTCAGTCATTTATTTTTTAAAGAAAAACCAAGATGAAAATCTCCAGCCCTCCAAGGGGCATTAATTGCTGCTACTTCACAGTGCACAGGCTGGGAATTACTTTTTTTTTGCTCAGCAGCTGATGGAGTTGGAAACCTCCTCCAGGGCAGCAGGAATCCTGTAACAAGGGCTTAGATGGGGGAATAAAAGGCCAAAAGCAGCCCTTCTAGGAACGTGGCCTCTCTCCATTCCCCTCCAGAACACTCCAGCAGATCCTCCTGGACTTCCCTCACTGTTGCCTTGTGTCAGGCATTTGTTTTGTCAGCACCAGGGAACAACCCCAGTCTAAGCCATCATCAGCCCACAGAGACATCAGCCATAATTGTAAGGTCTGTTAAATATGACTTAAATATTTTTTTACTCATTAACAACAATTTAGACTGAATCTCTCTCTTTTTTTCTGGAAACTTCAAGTATGACTGTAATAGCTTTGTAATTTTGGGCTCTATCATTAAAATTAATGATATCCTAATGCTCTATGTGCACTAGAAAAGTCTGATCAGTTTTTTCCCCTTTATATATCATTACTAATAGAACATTTTAATGGCTGTAATTTCCAGCCCTGTAGATGAAAACCTAAAAATAGGAAGAAAGCCTATTTCATCACGCCATGCCAGCCCCTAAATAATTCAATTACATAGACTGGAATATCTGAAGCTGGGTGTGTTCCCAGCTGCCGATAACCAAAAGTACTTGATACTGCTTTTAAAGTGGGTTGGTTATTACAGGGTCTCCTTCTCTGGTCCTGGTGAAGCTGCCACCAGGGATGCTGGGGTGCAGAGCTCCAGCAGCTTCTCCTCCTGGAGCCAGGGCTGGAGTCCCTGCTGGGGTCCAGGTGGATCCAGGGTGGCAGCAGAGCTCCAGAAACTCAGCCCAACCTGTAGTAAGTACAACCCACCCATGCCTGGCAGGCAATGCCTGCAGCCAGCATCTGCAAAGGCTCCTCTCTACCTCCAGCTCCATGCTGAACTCTCAGATCCCTCTTGCTGTGTTTTCCCTGCAAGCAAAGTCTGTCTCTCCCGGCTCTGCAGGGAAAGGCGAGAGCAACACCACAACCAAAGCCTAAAGCTCCCCTAAACCTTTGCTAAGCGCCCTGTTTATTATTCCCCACGGTCTTTCTCCTGCTGTAGGTACTTCCAAAGCCTTTCATCAACCCACACACTCCCATGTGAAGCCAACACATTTCTCATCTTCCCCTCGCAGAGCTTATCAGACGCATTTCTACCATTTATTGGTTTATGCTTCACCTTCACCAGCAAGAGTTTACAATTAAATTCTCCCTGGGTTATTTTTTTTCATCTCTCTTTTTTCCTTGCCTAAGGCTGAGGAATGGCTCTGGTGAGCTCGTTACAGAGCTGCTCTGTCCCTGTGGTGGCTGGACCCAGCCGTGGGTGGGAGGGGAGGGACGTCGCGGGTCAGCTTCCAGCCCACGCATTTTCTCACCTCAATAACTTGCTGTTTTGCTCCAGAGCAGCAGGGTTTCGCTGGGCTCCAAGCAAACAAGACACAGCCATATCACCTGCTGTTTGTTAAATACAAAGCTGAGATTTTTTCCCTTTTTTCCTGTCCCTTTTCTAGGTTAGCTTTGCCTGGTCTCTTCATCCTGACACAGCTACATGGGCAGCCCCAGCCAGGTTGCACCAAGACAAGGTGAGATGCTGAATATTGGCTGTTGAATGCTGATGCTGAGTATTGGTTTTATAATCGTGGCCTGATCTGAGCTTTTCAGGCTTTTGGCTTTTCTGTGGCACCCCTCAGGTGCCATACCTCAAACATCACCTTGTGCCACTGAGCAGGGAGGGACAGCAAGGCTTGGAAGGAACAGGGCAGTGCTGGCACCAACCCACTTGTGCCAGCAAGGAGCCCTGTGCCAGTGCAGGGATGGCAAAGATGAAGCACTGAACATGGAGCTTTTTGTAAGTCCTCAGAGCTGGCCACATGTTCAGGAGAGAAAGAAAACACTTTTATTCCACCTCTTCCTTGGGTTCCCAGTGTAGCAATGCCATAGCAGCAGTCCATGGTTCGGTTTACTGTTCATTGTTGTGGTTTTTGGTCCCAACAAGGGTGAGAGCCCAACCCCCTGGGCCCTTTGGAGGGAGCTCCCCTGCTGAGTTCTTTTCTAAGGGTGAAGAATGAGCTGGACACTCCTTCTCTTGGTCTTCAGGGTTTTGTTTATTCTTATCTTATCTTAAATTCAGCACACCATCTGCACCAGACTTAGCATGCGAAAAGCAAGGCACAAAAGGGACCCCAAACACCCAAACCAAGGCACAAAATGGACCCCGAGCACCCAAAACCAAGGCCTTTTAAAGATATTTTACCCAATTACCTTCTAATACGTACTTTGTTTCTACTTTTCTACCAATAACTCACACTAACTCATACACATAACTTCCACACTACTGCTCACACTAACCAATAGTCTTCTACAACAAGTACTACAAGAAATGGAGGTGAAAAGGGACAAGAAGGAAGAAGGGGTGACACCCCAAATCCTCCATCTTGTATCCCATTCACTCTCATATTAAAATCCTAAAACCCTAATTTCTACACTCGATGATACACTGTGAAAAACTACTACTGCCACATACTAAAATCCTGTGTGCTCTAACTCATCCCAAAGTCTTGGCAATTTTTCCCAGGGATGAAGGTTAAAAGCAGTGTTCTGCTGAGGGTCAGAATTTCTTAAAACAGGCAGAGAGACATTCTCTGTGCCCTGGATCCCAGCATCCATGTCTGGGTGCCAAAGGGAAGCTGTTATCGCCCAGAGAGCCGCTTCCCCAGCAGTGAGAGGTAGAACTGCACATGAGTTTCAACCTGACGAGAGCAGGCTGAGTAAAACAAGGTGCTGTTGTGTCAAGGCTGATTTACAATGCATCAGCCCTGACCCTGCTGACTCTTCCCATGGAAGGCAGCATTTGCCTGTTCCAAGTCCTCCACTGGAGCATGGCACAAGGAGTCTGAGCCATGATGTCCTGGCCACAATATTTAAATGTTTGGACTTGTTCCCAAACAACTGCCGCATCAAAAGATGTTTAATGCATTTACGGATGAAGATTTAAAGGCGCAGTTACTGAAAGGTGCCAGGGTTGTCTCCTTTTGTCGTTTGAATGACACAGGTCTGAAAATGTGGTGTTTTGGCTGTGGGAGAGGGAGCATTTTCCTTTATCATGCTCACATTGGGACATCTGGTGCTCTTTCCTACCTGCTCAGGTGTCAGCTGAGTTCCTCCCTGCAGGAGGTTTATCCCATGAAGCTGGGATTCCCTGCTCCCCCAGGGTGCTGCCCACACATCTCACCCAGGCCAGGGTGCCCGGGCTGCCCCTCAACCCTTCTCTGTGCTGCCCTGCCAGTGGCCAGAGGCCACATGAGGGAATCACTCCCAGCACTCCCACCAGCGTGTGGGAAACAGCTTCGGATATGCAGACCTCTCCCAAGGCTCAGGGGGCTGAACTGCCCATTTCTGAAACAAATCCTCAAGTGTTTGCAACTCTGTCCCTGTGTACAAAGACCAGCATTCCCACAGAACGTAAGAATTTCTCATCACACTTTTCTGTTCCTCTTGCAGTGGGAGGTTTTCCTGCCTGGCATGGGGGGAGTGTGCTGAAGACCCATGAAGAGCTGCTGTGGCCCTGCTGAGCTCTGCAGTTGCTGGGAGCAGGCACAGGATGATCAGGATGTGAGTGTAACACTTCTCTGCAGCGATAAATCCAGCGTCCGCATTCAGAATTGATGCACTTTTCTATCTTCAAAATCCTAATCAGTTTTTATCAGTGGCATCACGCTTCTCTGTATGAGAGCTGCTCCACTATCAGCTGGAGGAGTGCTACAGTGCGGTAAAATATCCTGGAACGTTTTCAAAGGTGTGTTTGGCTGCTCCTCTCCCCCTTGGAAGCTCCATTCCCAGTGGGTTGTTGCCTGCAGTTGTTGTCCGCGGGCGCTGTGACACAGAGCCAGGCACAGATCAGGCAGAGATCCACTCCCTTCACAACATTCCCAGCTTTCAGACAAGCTCTGTGAAGGCAATTCCCAGGCACAGGCACTGCCTGTGACCCGCAGCAGCTGTCCCTGTGCTCACTGTAACTCTCCAAAACTTCTCTCCTCACAAGGGTTTTTATTTGTGCCCTGGGTGGCAATTAAAGTGTGATCAATCAGTGTCAAATAAAAGTCATCAGAATATGGCTGCGAGGCTGATTGACTGTAACCAGTGTAATTAGACAGCAAGGATTTTCTTCCTTTTCTCTTTCTGCAAAGGGCTAAAAGCCTCCCACATTGGAGCTCCTGTGTCTGCAGCAAGGTGAATTCACGTCTGACCTATTGTTCAAATAGGAATCCTCCTCAAATCCAACCAAAGACCTCTCCAAAGAACAGCAGAGACACATAATCCCTGAAATTTATTGCCATTTTAGTATGTGTGGTCAGGCTGACTTCACAGATGATGGGCAGGAGAGCAGCTCTGGGTCTCATCAACCCTGGTGTGGTGCTGGCACTGCTGTCCCCAGCCTGGGCGTCCCCAGTGTCTCATATCATAGAGATTATATCCCTCTATCCCTCTTCTTTGCATCTCCAGGAGCTCTGATTTCCTCAGGCTGACAAAAGTCGGCTGTTTCTGTATTCCCTGTCACTGCTGCTCTGTCCCTTCTCACTCTCCAAATCCTCTTTCCATTTCTATTGGCATTAATGAACTGCTGCTGTCCCCTAGCGCCGCCATCCCCTCACCCACCCAGAACTGTCTCATGTTCCCGTCAGCTCCACCAGCTCCTCAGCATCTCTCCAAAAAGTCCTTGGCATGAACAAAAGGTCCCTGGCATTACCTGCCATGGGATCCTGCCTGTGCCAAGCATCACCAGGCTGCCACAGCCCATGCACTGAGACACTTTCCTAAGTGCTGGATAATTGAAAAAAAAACCAGCAAATGGAAGTAATTCCCACTTAGGAGGAAGGACCTGCTGGAATTCACGCTGGGAAGGAGGATTCAACAGCTGTGCATTAGCATAATGTGGAAATGGCGTGGAGAGCAGAGCTGAGTGGAGCTGCCCCCCTCTGCCTGAGGTTTTCCAGCAAGAGGGGAAGGCAGGATAGAGCCCAGGAATGGGGGGGGGATGGCTGGGAACCCCCCCAAGGCACCAGCCTTTCTCCCAGGACTCGTCAGCTCAGCATGTGCCAGGAGAGGTTTCCTTTGGAAAGGCGAGCTGGGATGTGGGAGCCCCCCCTGGCACACCCAGCCCCCAACTCCTGCCACCCCCTGACAGCTGCTGACATTTCTCCTTGGACTCTGGCATTTATTTTGATCCATCTTGGGTTTGCCTCTCAGGATTAACAGGCAAAGTGGCAAGATGTCGATACAGAAAGGTGAACTCACCCAAACCAGCACCCCTGCATCAGCCACAGCCTCTCACGGTGGGGTGAGAGGGAAACTGAGGCAGCTTCGGCATCCCATGGGAGGGATGGGAAGCCCAGAACTCCTGTGGGGCAGCTTTCAGTTCCCTTTGAGCGCAGGCAGAAGTTACCATGCTTGGCGCTGCCTTACCGTGAGATGGCATCGCTGGCCTTAGGGCTGCCTGGTCCCCTCTCTCCATCACTGCCTGGCACCGCGTGGGACACAGACAGATGGACAGACGGACAGATGGACAGACAGACAGACCCCTCTGCATCGCTCTCAGGGCACCGCAGGGGAGATGGACAGATGGACAGACTCTGCGGGCATCGCCTGGGTAACAGATGGACGGACAGACCGCGGTGTGTCGGAGCGGCCGGACGGACAGACAGACAGACAGACAGACAGCCGCGCGCTGCCCAGCGCCCTCCCGGCCGCACATCGTTTGCCCACAAGCTCCATCTTGTGGAAGATGCTCCCTGGAGGAGCTGAAGTGGGAAGCCACCCCCTGGCATGGGAGCCGGCGTGCGTGGATCCAGCTGGCACTGCCAGCGTGGGAGTCCTCACGGGGTGGCCGTGCTGGCATCGGCTGGCACCCCGATTAACCCGCTCTGCCTCCATGGGCTGAATACCATGTTCCGCCCCTGTACAGCTAATGAGAGGAGCAAATGTGGTGGAATTTATTTCAACAGATGGAGGACAATTTTCTTCCCATCATTTATCCGACACGCTGCGCCGTACCAGCTTGCAGAGCCTCGGGCTGTGATGTGGAGCCACCAGGGCTCTGCTGGCAGTGTCACCACCAGCTCCCACCATCCTGGCAGAGCAGCATTTCCCCGTGTACCTCTCAGCTGTGGGAGAAAACCAGGTGGTTTTCAGGCTGCTGGATGTGCTGCCTTCCTCAGGTTTATTTACCATATAATGTGACACAGTGGTTTCACTGGATGTAATTTAATGAGACATTAGAAGGGAGTTAATCATGGGAAGCAGAGCTCGTGCTGAGTGTTTGGCCCTGGTCTGGCACAAGAAGCCTCATGCCCAGCCCTCATTGCCTGACCCAGGGTGGTGCAGACCCTTGGGTGCAGCAGGTGGAAGCTCTGTCAGCACCATCATTGCCAGCTTTCTGTCCCCAAGTGGCCCTTGGCAATCCTGCACTGCCCCCAGGCTGGGGACACAGCTGGAGGGACACGGTCAGAGACTGACGCTTGTAGGAAAATAAGACACGCAAAACTCTCAAGAGCACATCCAATTTCCACTCATTAAGCCATAATTTCCATCATTTTAATTACATAAAAGGCAGATAAATGGCGAGTATGCTCCTACTTGTGCCTTTTCTCCTAATTATTGGTCCTTTGCACGGGCAAGTTTGCAATGAATCAGCCTTTAAGCGGCGTTCACTCGGAACATGCTCGGCTTTATTTGAATTATCTTGTTGGACGATCATTCCCCAGAACATAATAAAACAAACATTAATTACTACTTCAGCGAGTGTAATCTTGAAAGCACTCAACACTACTCGAATGCCACTGTAGCCTCCCGCTCCGCACTTTGAGGCACGTGGGTAAACAAACTCATCCTGCAGGTCTGAGTGCACAAGGCTGTGGCTTCAGGAAAGGATGGCTGGAAAATTGAGGTAAGGAAAAAGCTGAGTCTGCTGTCCTGGGAGCATGGAAGATCTGGTGGCTCAGTGGGATGCAGCAGGTCCAACCATGCCACATTGGACTGTGCCACGTTTTGCAGCGCTCGGCACATTCATGAACATGTAAATGGCAATTCCCAACTTCCCCTCCATTCCTGATGGCATTGCCAGCACTGTCACTAGAACACCCTGGATGTCATGGGATGGGTGCTGCCCTGGTGGGTGCCAATTCACCCCTCAGCAGGATTGGCATTGCTGCTGGTGTTTGGGTTTGTCCACAGGCAAGGAGAGATTTAGCTGGATGCAGCCCAGCCATGTTTTAGCCAGGAGAGGGAAGAGACACGGCTGCAGCCAGGCAGCAGCATGACATTCTTCCAGCCTGTTGATGTTCAGCATCGTTAGACATTCCTCATACATGTATCATGCAGGAAACTACTAGTGAGGTCTTTCCCTGGCAGTTCTCCTTCCTGCTCCTCCACCTGCACAAACCCAGTCCTTGGGTTTGCTCCTGGAGTTACCCAAACCTTTAGAGGTGAGGATGGCTTTCCTTGCCCATGGTCTCACTGCCTCCATGGTGCATTTCCAAGAACATCCCTGCATTTCACCAGATGCAAAGTTGGGAAGAAGGCAGCTGCTGCCTGAATCTTAGAGACAAAAATCAAGTGAGGAAAGGGGAGTCCTTTCCAAGCACTCATACGTGCACAGCGACTGCAGCATCCAGCAATCCTGGCTCTGGAGGGTCTCTACTCAAATCCAGGTACATGCCAAAAAGAAAACAGCTTTCAGTGTCTTAAATATTCACTACTGGTATTTTAAAGACTGCTTTCACATCTGCGAAAGAGAAAGGAATTGAAATACACTTTTAATAAGAACATTGCTTCATGTAATTTTGTTACCATCCCACCCATCCTAAAGGGCTTGTTTCCCCAAGGATGAACAAATCCAGCATGAAGGGCACAGGGAGTCAGGGAGAGCCCCAGTCCTGCCCCAGNGGATAGAGCCATATGTTGCCAAGTTAATAAAAGACCTTGAAAAGCATAAATCCTCGGCATCCTGGCTGCTGGCCCAGGTGCATAATTTCCTTGCCATGGGGGGGAGCAGGCAGCATCTGTGTAACTCCAGCATGGAGCACTAATGAAAGAGCCCAGGATGAAAGGCTCAGTCCCCAGGGACAGCGAGGGAACCCGGCTCTCTCCAGCAGGGCCGGTGTTTGTGTTGGAGGGGAGTCTGGCAGGCTGGAGTGAGGCTTCTCCCTGCTTTCTGTGCCAGGGAAAGAACATCCACCACTCCAGACCATCCACTTTCCCCGAGCACCGAGGGCCTGGGGGTACAGCATGGTGGGGGCATGGCCTGGGTGTCCCCCAGGAGCACGGCCAAGGACCTTGCCTGTGGCTTAGATGGAAAGGACAGCTCCTGCAGAGGGGAGAAAGCTGCATTCCCACTGCACAGAGCTGAGCTGCAAACCTCACTGCTCAGGAAGGGAATACTGGGATGTGTTCAATGGGGTAAGTGGGGAGGGGAGGCAGCAGTGAGGGGTGCAGGACCCCACAGCTCTATCTCTGCCCAGTCCAGTGCCCTGTCAGGAGACCCCAGGATCTGCCAGGTGTGGGCATTTTCCAAGAAACAGCTTTTTCTCAGTAAAGCAAATATTCCTTGACCCACAAGAGGCTGAGAAGGAGTAGGGAAGCAATTGTGTGTGTGACTCAACACAATACAAAGCTATTTGCCTCCGCATTTGCCAACCTGAACATCCAGATGTACACAAATTAATGAGCATTATGATGAGCCTCATTAAAAGAACGGTTCTTCAGGGGGAAGCATCTTCCCCAGCTCCAGCGCTGTGTTCTGTTTGCTCAGCTATTAGCTGATGGCAAACTCTGAAATCCTCAGTTTCATTCTGATGCTGGTGCTTTGGTGCAGTCCGTCCCTTGCTGGAGCAAGAGGTGACAGCGCTGGATGTCACAAACAGTGGTGGTGGCAGAGCTGGCTCCAACTCCCAGCCATTCCATAGAGGCCAAGTCCCCCACGACTGCAGCTTGCCTTTGCCCAAAAACAGCCCTACACAAGTGGTGCTGGGTGAATTCATTTTATATCCCACAGTGCCAGCAAAGATGCTGGGCTTTTCAGGGAAACAAATACTGCAATGGTATTTTTTGCCTGTTGTGGACTGATCCAAGGTGTGTTCATCCTTGCCTTAAGTAGGGAACCAGGGCTGCTTCTCAAAGCCTCATTTGCCTTTTACCATTACATTATACTAAAAGGGCTTTCAGGTTATCTCTTAAATAGGTGCTTTTCTTTCCAGCCACATTCCCTCTCTTCTGGCCAGGCTGCTGTCCCTAGAGCAGGAACTTCTCTTGCCTGTGCAGAAACATCTCAGCTCTTTCTCTCATGCAGGTTCCTGGCAAAATCAGGATGATGGGGTGTTGTAACAGCCCTATCCCTGGGGTCACCCCTTGCTGAGCCCAGGTCCCCCCTGCCTCCTGGCCCCCTCCATCCTCTGGGAATGCACAGTGATGGAGAGAGGAGCTGGATGCTGCCAGGGCTGGGGTCCCACTAACCTGCTGAGGGCGAGATCCATGTTTTCTGTGAGGGGGCAGTGACACTGGGACCAGTGCTGATGAAATGGTGGTGAAGAGGAGAAAAAGGAGAAGGGAATCCAGCTCATGATCCAGCAGTGGAGAAACCACATAGACAGTCTCATCAGCCCCTCAATTCTGATCACACCACTGACTAACTGGAAGCAATGCTTAGTCCAGGCCCCATTTGAAATCTGAAGCAGATTTTTCTCTTTCAATGGATGAAAAAAAAAAATCTATTTCCAAGTGCACCGAGCTCTTAATCAGTGTTTTAATTCCTAAATGGCAGTGGGTGCAGCAGAGCTGGTTATTTGGAGAGCAGATACCCCCAGCCCAAGGAGTGCAGCCGTGGCTGCATTGCAATGAGTGTCTGGCAGCCCCCAGAGCCAGCACTGATTCTCTCTTGCATCTAAAAGCAGACGTGAGTGGTGCTTATTAATTTGAGTCCACCTCTGAATGCACTTAACGATTCAAGTCCAATTAGTTTTCAGAGTGCCCAGGTAGGAAGTAATCATTAAAAACATGTAAATTAAGTTACTGGGGAGCTTAATAGATTAGTCATTGACTTTCTAGCTTATGTTGGCTCTTAACCTTCAGCTTAAATTCATCACGAACAATTTCTCTGAACTGGCTGCACTAACTGCAAGGTTAGAGCTGAGAGCTGTGGCTTTGCCAAAAAGGGAGCTGGCCATGCTATGGCATCTCCCTTGGGAGAAGGAGCCCATGCCAGAGCCCCCCTGTCCTTCCAAAAGTGAAGACCTCTGCTGCTGCAAGTGCTTCATCTGCAGGCACGAGGCCACCTGGGGGGATCCCACTCCCCTCTTGCCCCACTCTGCCTGGATCCAGAGTCCAAATCCCTTTGCTGTGTGGGAATGAGCATCTGATTAACCAGACTGATGTGTATCTGGAACGGGAGCCTCAAGGATGAGATGCTGCAATTGCAGGTCCCTGCTCAGCTCTCCCACTGCCATCTCTCTTTTCTGTCTGAGCAGCCCCATTCCCCAGTAACCAAATTTTAGTTGCAACTGGAATTGGTAAGAGTTAATCTGAGATTAATAAATGGACTCCCACCTAATGCCCTAATTGATTAGGAGGGGCCTAATGGAAAGATGGAGTCTCCTGGGGCAACACAAACCTCTCCATCAGTGGTATGAGGCACCTACAGAGCCCCCTGACCTAGACCCTCTCCCCATCCCAGGAAGCAGCTTTATTACAGAGGGGAAAATGAAGGAAAGATATCAAAAAATATCTCGGGCTGGGAGCATTTGGAAAAGCTATTTCTAAAATTGCAATTACCAGGAAGGAGAACAAATTACCACTTCAGGGACCGTCGCACATGGAGAATCAGAGCTTTGGGAAATAACCAGAAGAATATATTCACAGAAGTGCATTATTTATATTGAAACATTTAGAAGTAAAGGTCACAAGGAGAAGTAGAAGATTAGTAAACAGGAGAACACAAGGATTGCTTTGCTGCCATAATGATTATGGTCCATTTTGATTATGAGTCACCAAGATGCCCAAATCACCGCAGAGCAGCCACAGGTGTGGCTCTTGAGGAGTTCAGGAGTGGGGGATCCTCCTGCACTCCTCTGATCCAGACCAGGCCACTGGCCTCATCTGCAAGTCCCCCTTGGCAGAGCCTCCTGGTGCTCTCCTTGAGCCCTTCCAGAAGTTCTCCATTCCCTCAACCTTTGGACTTGGCTCCTGGCACCTCAGGGGTCCTGGCACGGCTCCAACACTCGTGGTGACACTCAGGGACCCTGTGTGCATCACCTTGCTGCTGCTCAGCTCACCAGGTGCCAGGTCCTGGCAGCGACTGACGGCACCAACCTCCCGCACACAGACATCCCAAGCACAGAAGTTTTCTCCCCAGACCAAGCAGCACGTGTGCAATACAGCAGCACTGCTAATCTTCCATGCCTTCAGACTCCTGGTGAGGCAGCAGCCTCTTTTCCTCCCCCTTTATTATCACAGATCATTTTTAATACAGCGCCGACCTGTCAGGCTTCCCCTGGCTCCGTGTCAGCTCTTACAGAGGACTCAGAAGAGATACACGGAGGGAGGTCTCTCTGGGTGGTGCAGAAGGCCAGGAGAGGCAGGAGATAATGCTGCTGGGATGGCTCCCAAGCCCCCTGGATGCTGAGCAGCCCAGGCAAGAGCTGGGGGCTCACAGCCACTGCCCCTCACGCATCCCTCATGGAATGAGGAACCAGCAAAGCTGGACCGTGAGGCTGACCTGGCCGTGCTCGTCTCTGCCAACAGCCTCTGGCTCCTGCACTCCTCCCTCCTCAGCAGCCCTGAGAAAATATTTGCAGCTTATAAAAGCAGTGAAAATGGGATTGATTTACTGTAGTGACATCTCAAAGCATGAAGTGGCACTTTTACACTCGCATCACCCATTAGACATCTGAAGGCATCAGCACAGCCCATTTCATTTTTAAAGACATACAAAATGCTTGGAGGAAGCCATTTGACATCCCCATTCTGGGAGCTGTGATAGCATGCTGGGAATAATACAGATGCATCAGAAGTCTCACATCTCATCATTCCAGTCCCCGTTGTGTCAATACGCTGCTAAAGAGCTGGCAAGTGTCGTTCTGTAATTTTCCTGTGTGTCACAGCTGCTGAAGGAGCTGCCCATGGATGGTGCCTCTAAATCAAAGTGGCAGCCATGGCCACGTCTGGTGGGTGCTCCAGCAGTTTGTGGAGGTGGCGACAGCATCCTCTGGGAGATGCTGGAGAACCTTATGGGAGGTGCAGTGGCTCCCTCCATCCCAGCCATTTCCAGAAGCAGTGTATTGGAGCAACCCCTCTTGCCGAAGAGAAGGAAAAGGCAAGGAGCAAGGAGCTTCCCTGAAGATGGGCTGTGCTGGCCTCTGAAATCACTGTCTTGCACTGGGCATCCTGTCTGCATCCAGGAGTGGGGAGCACAGGGTCCACCACCCCCAGCCTTGGGTATCTCAGCACTCACCCTCCAGCTCCATGGCTCTTCCCCAGAGGCAACTCCATGTTGGAAACATTCATAATTTTTAATGGGATTAGCCCATCCCTGGTGCCAGGGGAAGGAGCCTGACCATGTCCTGCACTGCAATCATTGTGCACCAACAGCGCCAGCCCTGATTTATTAGCCCAGAGATTTCACTGCCCAGCCCCTGACAAATGGCCACAATTTTACCAGCCCCTGTCCTCCCAATCAATAGCTTTTAATCAAATCCAATAACACCATATTAAATTAAGTGTCCAGAGTAGCCCCAAAGTGCTGAGGGTGCTGGTGCTGGCACAAGCCAGTGTCAGGAGCTGTGGGAATTAATCACATCTGTGCTGCCAGCATGAGGAGCCCAGAGCTCAGCAGGGGAGAGAGAGAGGTTAGGCATACAGGAACTGTCTCAGGATACTTCTAATCATGGATTAGAATCATGGAAGCTCCTGGATTGCTCCCATACTTCCGCCAAATTTGTGCCGTTTCCTTACGGCTCCTTGGGGTTTGCTCTATTCAGCTCTCACGCTTCCACTTAGTTTTAGAGCTATTTCTGCATATGAATTATTCCCTGACACAATTTTGCAGCCCTGGTTATATTTAGAGAGAGCTCATTCATTGGGTGAGGCTCCTTGTTTTCCGTTTCGTTGAGTGAGATCCTCCGGTTTCTCTATCCCATCTTTCAGGCTCCAGTTGATCTGCACTCACTAATTACATAGTAGGACACCAGATGAGGTCGAGCTCACACTTCCTCCGTGTTCTGCAGCAATATTTATTTGTGATAAGGCAGAAGGCAGCCGTGGGGAGACATCCCCCTGCGAGCATGTCATGGCTGCATCGGCTTTCCCTGCATCAGCTGTGGAATAAATTTCCACCGTGGAAAAAGAAAAGCTGCTGCAGTGGGACCTGGAGCACTTAATGATGTTTCTGTGTATTAAGAGCTTGGTTCTGTTTCTGTGCTGCTACATCTTCTCCAGGTCTCTCCAGATGTCTTTGTGGGACAGCCAAAGCCTCGTGGTCCCCAGGGAGTTCCCTGGGGTCTCTGGCAGTTTGTTTATCCATCCTCACCTGGCTGAATGTTCCCCCTCCATCTTCCTCTCCTCTGTACCCATCTCTCCTCAGCCAGGCTCTCATTTCCCAGCTCTGTACCTTCAGATGTTTTTAATGCAGCCCTGGGTTTTTCTCCTCATTCATCTGCCTTACAGCAAACACTTGACTTTTCATTGCATTGTTGGAATTTTCCAGGTACTCCTCTTGCAGGTGTCCCAGCAGCTCTTGGGAGAATCCCAGCAGCCCCCAGCTGCTCTCCCAGCTCTGGGTGCTGCTGATGTGCCCCCATGGGCAGCATGACCTTGGTTCTGTCACTGGCTTTGGTGACAAGCACCTCTCCTGGAGCTCCTCACCCATGCCCAGCATCCCCACACGCCTTCGAGAGGACGGCAGCGCCGCTGGAGCTGCGCCAGCTGTGGCAGCTGGAGCCTGGCAGATTTAAAGTCTTAATTGCCTGTGATAATTAAAAATCTGAGGAAGTTTCCCCAAAGCAGGGAGCTGTCCTAGCCCAGCCACAGCTCTGCCTCCCCATCAGCTCTGCCATACTTTGGGGAATTCAGGGTGCATTTGCTCCCATTCCTGCAGCTGACAGTGAGGCAGAGATGACTGAGCTCTTTTCCCAGGCAGGAATTTGATCCAAGCCCTGGACTAGGGATACTGAACCTTGTGCAAACTGCATCACCATCCCATCACTCAGCCCATTGCAGGGAGGGCAATGCCAGGGGGCACAGGATCCATTTTGGGATCTATGTGCAGTTGGCTCCATGTGCCACAGGGAAGGTGCCATGAGGAATGAGCTTGACCAGCCACCAACTGGGGAGGAAGAGCCAAGGCAGGGACAGGTTCTGGCTCTGTCCCTGTCTGCATGCACCAGGACCAGTAATGGCCACCAGTCAGGCAGACAGGAAAGACTTCAGTGCCCATCTTCAATCCGGTGTGTACAGTAACTGCAGCTGCAAATTTATGGTTCAAATTAATTGTGAGAGCAAATTAGAGGCACTCAGGTGAAACCACAGACAGAGGCCATTTCCTAGTGCTGCTCCTTCCTTGGTACTGGCCCATCCCTGCCCACCCTGGGAGGGAAGGGGGGCCCTGGCAGAGCTTGGTCCCCTCACCAAGGCAAGTGTAAGGCACTGGTCTTTGCCCCCAAAGGCTGATGCTGCTCCTCTGTGTGAGTGGCCTTTCCCAACACCACTTTCCCCCCTTGAATCCTGCACTTCTCCTGTCCTGGTGCCCGCACCTGGGCTGCCCATTCCATCCTTGTTTGGATGCATGGCTCTCCGAACATCCTCTAAACAGCACAGGGGGCTGCACACTCCTGCCCACAGCCCTCCTTGAGGGGCTTGTTTCTCGTGCTAGGGTCTCCACACTCCTCCACTGCATCTCTTCACCAGCCCTCCAAACCACAGGCAAGCCACTGCTTTCCCAGAGAGTGCTCCATCATCCGTGCCGACAGCACATCCCAACTCCCTGTCATCAAGCAAATCTCATCACGCTCCCTCCTAACCTTTGTGCAAAGGTTGTGAGAAATGCCAGGGGCATATTTCAAAGGAAATACGAGCCCGAGCAGTCCTGAGCTTGTACCATCTCCGGAGGGGCTGAGCAGGGCAGGCGGCTCTGCCTGCAGCGGGCATTCCCAGCTCTAGGGATGGCTCGTGGGGACGGGACCGGCGCTCTGAGGCTGGCTGGGATGAATTAGGAGAGCCAGGCTTGCCTGTGCTTCCTTATCTGCCCAATAATTGAATGGAATAAGCTCTCTTATCTCTCTGGCCCGGCTTTTCCCTGACAGCCGCCTTATCTCTCAGCCCTCGGAGATTGCGAGCAGCCGTGAGGGCGCTGCATCCATCCACTCCTGTCGGGATTGGGCGTTCCGGGGCACGGCCCCTCCTCTGCCCCCCGTCCTGCCGGAGGGGCCGTCTGGGAGGATGCTCCGGCCAGCAATCGAGTCTGCTGCGGGTTACCCGCGTGGGGGTGGGTGCCTCTCCCCTCGGTGAAGGTGCAAGTGATCCCCTGGTAACAAATGCAGAGAAATTCTGCATCCCTTGTGTTACTGCCCACCTCTGCTTTGCCTTGGGCTGGCGCTTTTCAGCACAGCACCTCCATCAAGCGCAAGGATTATGGAGAAAAACACGGAACATTCGGGTTTGGTTATTTTATTATCAATTATCTTGGGTTGGGTGGAAAAAATAAGTATAAAAGCATCTGTGAGTGAATGCCACTAGATGGCAATGAGAATGGCAGTGGTCCAGAGGGCTCGAGGCCAGGCTACCACTGGCACAGCCTCTGGCTTTTGGGACAACCCCTCGGAGAGTGATCCTGGCCCCTCAGTCAGGGCACCCCAGTGCCCCACAGCCTCCTGCCATTCCCAAGCCTTCCTGGGTAACCTAGTGAAGCAGAACACGAGCTGCTCTTCTGTTCTTCTCCTTGTTCTGCACCTCGAACCCTCGGGGTGGTTCTCCTGGCCCAGGCAATGCCGGAGGGAGCTCCGGGGTGGCTGCTCCGCGATGCTCCGCGTCAGCCGCGCCGAGCCGAGCAGTAATTGGGTCTCTTAGGTAAAACACGGCGGATTGCAGGAGGCTGCAGCTGCACGGCTGAGGGACCACAGAGGAGACATTAGCATGTAAAATGATGACCATTAACTTGATTAAGGAAAGGACACAACACGCATCTTGTTCTCGTATTCGAGCCGCTTCTTTCCACGAATCGTTGGTTGGGGATTTTGATTTCCTTGTGCAGGAGACAAAACACCTCGGAAACACTGGATAATTGCTTGTGGGCTGAGTTTTTCTAGGCTAATCTAATCTTGCTGGGGATTTGCTTTTAGCCCCAATGTGAGGATGGATTTTCTTTAAGATCAGGATGAAAAACACTGTCATAAATTAGCAGCAGAATAAACGACTTGTGAGCGCTAGATTTACACAGGATTTTCCTAAGCAATGGCTAACCCGAAAAAGCAAGCTCCAGTCCTACTCACAGGACCCAAGGGCCAGCTGGGACAGTGCAATCCTGAGCATACCTGCTCCTGGGAATTGGACTGTGGGAAAATAGTTGGGTATCCCAACACAGGACTACAGCACAGGAAAGTCGGCACGCAGAAAGTTCTCCTCAGGGATGTCCATACAGCATCCAGGGCCAGAGGGATGTCCACAGGTCCTTGGAGAGCAAGTCCTGCTGTCCATACCTTCTTCATCTCTTCTCCAGCCCAGATGCTGGCACAGGTCAGCCAGAATGCCACAGGAGCAGGCAGATGTGTTCATAATTAGGATGCATCGAATCAGTTAAGGCTGAAGACAAAGAAAATTAGAGAAAATGAAGAGGAAATGAAACGGCTTGCACAGATGCAGGGGAAATATTTTTAGTCCTTCTAAGTCCATGGCGTCTGTTGTTTGGAAGAGTCCACGCTGAATCCTCCCAGGACTTGCTTCCTTTCAAATGAGGTTGCCATCTCCCAGCGCTGCAATTAGTCATGTCCGCGCAGCTTCTGTGGAGTACAACCAAAGCACTTAATTTTCATTAAAAAGATGACATTGGGAGCAGTTATGAAGGACAGGCGCAGGAACCGGTAACCACGTTCCTGAAGATGGAACGGGACACGCAAATGCATAAATTACTGGGCTCCTTTTCCACGTTCTGTCTTCTGCTTTTCTGCAAAGAAGATTGACTTGATTGTAGGTGCTTCTCTGATATCTCTTTGTAAATCCTATTCACATTTGCATTAGATAATTTGGTATATCCATAAATTAGTGTTGAACATCAGTTGTTTTTACAGAAGCATTGCGTAATCTCCGCCTCATAGGTGTTCACAGCCCATCCCAATACCCCAGCAGAGGCAGGGGAGGCTGGTGAGTGTTGGCAGCAAGGACCTGTCCTTCTGCCATCCCCAAGGGTTCCCATCAATTTATGGCTGCCCCATTGCACACTGGGTGCTGCTCAAATCCAAAGAGGCATTGCCTGCTCCACTTCATTTAACTCTGCATAAGGTCAGAAGTGATGGGGCTCTGTGCACCTCACTCAGCATCGTGCTGGGGCAAGAATTGCCCTTGATCCAGGAGCAATTCTCTGCACTGGAGCAAGCCAGGGATGCTTCCAGGGCCTGAACACCACACTCCACATCCCACTCCATCCCATCCCATCCTGCCACTGTGCTCCAGCATGAGCCCTGTCCTTGAAACCAGGGCTGGAGAAAATAGGGTCATTTTTATTTTTCAAGTTTTCCATGATCATGAAAGCAAAGATTCATGTGGCTGAGCCTGAAGACAAACTGCTTCAAAGAGCAATTTTAATTGAAATTATAATGATGAAAATTTTGCAGCCAAAATTGAAAAGTGTGTTACTGTATCCCTTCCCTCCTCCCGTGACACATCCAGGCAAAGCAGCAACAAAAGCAGGGGCCTTTTGTGAGACTGTCTGTATGACTCAGTTTCTTCAGTCCACAGATTATATTTATCTTTGTAAAAGACAATAAAGCACTACACTGTCCCTCTTCTTTGCAGCTTTCCTCATGTTCCTCCTTTCCCTGTGCTCCATGTGCAGTGTGGGGGTCCCGCTGGTGCACGGAGAGCCACTTGACAGAGACTGCGTGGCTTGAAAGGGTGAAATTTAAGAAAGAAATTTCAGAAATTTTAGAAAGAAAAAGGCAGAGGTGTCCTGGGATGCATCCCCAGGATGGGCTGGATGCCAGCAGGGTTGGGATGGAGCCCTGAGGCCACATCCCTGGCTGGACTGCTGCCGGCTCCCGGCAGGAGCACAGAGCCCCAGGGAGCAAAAAGCTCATCCTCTACCCAAACAGAAAGCGGCTGCTGGTCCCTCTCTCCTCGGCATTAATCTCTGTCCCTCCTGGGAAATTATGCCACGATAAATCTTTATTTCTCATGATGGCTTGCCAGCTTTAATAACGATTTCGTGGGGGATGGGAGACGCTGGCAAACCGGAGTGTGGGCTGGAGGATGCTCCGCTCCCCCAGCACACACTGATGGGCTGGAACTGATTTATCCTCCTTTCCCGAGCCCTGTTTGTCCAGCTGCCAGATAAGGCCAAGTGAGTAACTGTTTCCTCAGTAAATTCAGTCTCTTCTTAATCCTCAGGTACCCCTGCTTTCCTGGAATTTACTCAGTACTCACACAGAGCTGTTTGGTGTGAAAATGTGGGTATTCAGACAGTCCCCTCGAAAGGGCTGCCTGGTCACTCCATGTGCTGGAACACAGGAATTGAGCAGTGCTGGGGAGTTACTGTAATACTGTTTGTATTACTCAATACAAACCATTTGTAGGACTGTGCTTAAGAACAGTAGAATTTGTGCTTAGCTCCTGTGGCATCCAACTGGTGAACGTGAATAATCGAGTTTTCTGTTATTTGAGGAAATAACTGAATGGCCAAATCCAATTACTCCTGGAAATTCTGCTGTGATGCAGAGACCAACCTGCAGAGCTCCGAGTGCTTCTTTCCAGCCAGAGTGGCTGCTGCTCCTGGGTAGTTTCAGGATGGTCAGGAGCCTGCACTAGGCTATCCCACTCCTCTCCTGCTCCGAGGAGGGAGTTGAGAATACACACTAAATTCCCAGTGGAAATGTGACCCACAGCTGAGGAAGATGAGAAGAAGACACTGCAGGGAGAGAGAAAAGCTGTTGGGTTTCACCCCAAGGGCTGTGACAGTCACTACATGAGGCTGCTGCATGTACCCTTAGTGAGCAACGTCACGCCAGCAGGACCCCACCTCCTGTCCCACCTGCTCAATGGGGTTTCTCAGAGAAATGTTGCCAAATAAACCCCAAAATTACAACACTGCTGCTCCTGCATCTCTCATATGGAGCCCATCATATGGGTGCTGTAAGGGATGAAGAAACGGGAGTGCAGGGCTCCCTGGTCAGATCTGAGCCGGGGCTCCTCCGCTCGCCCGGCAGTCGGGGCAGCAGAACAGCTTCGGACGGTTGAGCACCAAATGTTTTCACAGGGAGTTACTATAGAAACTATCTCAACACCTTTTTCTGTGCAGCCTCGTTGCTGCTAATAAATAGCCTCATTATTTCGTAAAAAGTGCTCGGGAAACCAGGAGCAGCACGGCTCAGGCCGAGACAGAATTAATGGTCGAAAATAGTGGGACCATTTTTCCCTGTGCCACAGAAAGCAGAGAGGCCAGGGCTGCATTAGGAAGAGTTATGGCTCATTTCTCTGCTTTTGCTGTATTTATGTTTTATGTATTCAAAAGTGATTTCAGCCACAATCCCAAATTACCAATTCCCACATTACATTAAACGGCTGTGAACAGGAATGGCTCCTGCCTATCAAAATAAACTTGTGAGTGCCATGCAGGGAGCCAGCTCCTTCCTGACGTTTGCAGCTGGCACTGCTTGCAGCTAAATGCTCCAGGGCCTGCTGAGGGGCTGCTGTCCCAGCTGGTACCAGGGTCATCACCAGTGCCAAAGGCAGAGTATCCGTGATTTCCATCATGAATTTCTCCCTCTCTGCCCCAGCACTCACAGCTACTTTCACTTCTCTGCCCAGTGCCTTAAGCCAAGCCCTTTTTGCTTCCCTTCAAACTCCAGTGCCCCTGAGCAGGAGAGGATTGTTTAAAATATTAACAGGTATAACACAATAGCAGGAATAACACAGTAACAGGAACAACACATCCCCGTGGCAATGAATACATCACTCGTTATGTGTGATTCATTGATATGGATTCATTGGTCCTGTTGATACTGTGTTAATGCCATGCCTCTCCCAGCCAGAAACATGCTCCATTCAGGCAGGGCTGGGCTCCAGGATGTGCTGGGAAGCACATGGGTTTGTAGGATCTGCACTGGGGCCTTGGATCTTTGTGGATATCAGCCCCCTTACTGCTTGGAACCCTCATCATGCCACGGTTCACATCCAGACCTCACTCAGCACAGTGGTTCCTTGCTGATCCCATCAGTGCTGGAGTCTCCCACAGCTTCCATGAATCTGCATGATCTTCTCTGACTTATGTCCAAAATGAAGCTTCTTCGTGTCATCTGAAAAACTTCTGGATTTGGATACAGACTTCATTACAAATATCACTCTCACCCTCCAACCCGTGTGCGATCCTACTCACAGTCCTATGTGCAGTTCAGCAGTGGGTCACTCTGGTGAGTGAAAACGGAGCAATTTTAGCCAAAATCTCCACTGCCAGCACTCAGACCATAGTTTCCTGACAGATCCTTGCCTGCCTCTTGCTGTGAGGAGCACGACAGCTCAGACAGTCGGGATGCAGTTTGCACCACCCTGCCTGCAGCTGCCTGACTCTGGCTAAATTGAATACTATCATCCGTGGATCTGAGAGGCAAATACTGCCCAGGAGAAGATGAGTTGGATATTTATCTTCAGGAAGGCTGGAAGCTGGCAGTGCCCACATCAAACCCTCAGCGTGGGCAGGCTGTGACCATCCCAGGCTGTGACCGTCCCAGTCGTGCCTGCAGGCAGGGGCAGCTTCCCCATCCACCTGCTCACAAAACCTTTTGCAGCCACAGTTTCCTCTGCTTTGCCCAGGAAAAGCTGGACGTCGCTGTGGCATTTTCATGCCATATCTGTGTGTTGGCATTTTTTTGAAGATCTGAAAGAAAACCAGAACTGATCATGCTGGTTTGCCCCTGGCAGGAGCCACCACAGACAAATAAGGAACACGGCTCTCCACGGCTCTTCTTGGGGATCACGCTAACGACTTGCGTGGCACAGGCCCAACATCTCAACAGGAGGCAGCCAGGCATCAGTGCAAATGGTGGGAAATATAATGAATCATTTGTCTTCCCTGAGAAGGAAGAGTGGCGGTGGAAAACACAGACCCTTAACTCTTCCACAGCCGCCTGCCGCTGCTGTCAGCGTTCCCAGGGCCCCCAGTGGACTGGCAGGAGAGGAAAAACGAGATGAAAGGGGACATCACCACGTTGGCATGTCCCAGTTTCTAGGGTGGATGAGGGGTTGCTCTCCAGAGCAGCCAGGCTGTCAGCAGTTACTTATTTTGCTGTTAATGACACAGAACCGCTTATGGAAAAGGATTTCACTCCCTTGATAATGCTAATAAAGTGGATTTAGGTTCATGCACTGCATCCTTTGTCTGAGGGGCTGGAGACACCAGAGGCATTGGGAGGTCTGCTCCTCCAGCACACAGTGGTGGCAGAATCCAGATGTGCTGGGAGGCAGCTGAGCAATCCAGGAGGGAGCTCGATCCCTGCCCCGGGATGCTTCAGACCATGATACTGCTTCTCCCTGGAATGTCCCTGCTGTGACATGCTTCCTCACCCAGCTTCTTGGACAGGGAGTGATTCGTGGAGCACAAGGAGCCACACCATCAGCCATGACCACAAACACAATCAGGTCTGATGAGGGGCACCCCAGACCAGTCCCAGAGGGGACAGGACTGCTGTGGCTGCCCCAAGATTCCAGACCCCTGAGGGTGCCAGAACTGTTGACAGCTGAGAATAAATTACAGTTCCCATCTAATCAACTCTTCTCATCGTTTCCAGTTGAGCAAATTAAAAATCTTCCAGCGGCACAGATGAACTGCGGCCCAACCTCGCGCCTGATAAATGTTCCTTTTGAACTCATGCACAACGGGGGAGCCGATTAAACTTTTAACTTTTTTAATCCTATAATTTATTTAAAATGCATTTGCTGAAAGAAAAGAATGTGGAAGATTTTTTCCTTTGTGATTTCATAGGGGGAGCTGATGTAAGAGGCAGATAACGCAGTGCAGCAAACTCACCTCTGACGTTACTGCTCAAACGGAGTCCTGCAGCTCAGGCTGAAATTCCTGACTTTCAGTGAAATCTGGGATTCAGCTGGGGCAGGAGTTTCCTGGGAAAAGTCCAGCAGTTTAAGCCCCATTGGAGCAGGCAGGACAAGAGGAGCTACTCACCAACCAGCTCTGCTCCCAATACCATCAAGCACTGTGCCTTGCCAGCCCATCAGCCCAGGACTCGCTGTCCCACAGGAGTTTCCCAGCCAGGCAGACAGGTCCCATTAACAGCCACACTTCCCAAGGGGAATTTCTATGGAACAGCACAGCATATACACACAGGCCAACAAGCTTCTGGGATTATTGTTATTGCTGCAATTACCAAAGGAATTAGTAATGCTAAGCCATCAAGAGGTTAACTGCACCAGAGGCTAATGAGCCATGTGACACATCGAAATGCTGGGAAGCATTTTCTCAGCTCAGAGTCACACAATATTAACCTGGGATAGCCATCCCTGGAAGGCCAGGCTGGGTGGGACTTGGAAAAACCCGGTCTATTGGAAGGTGCCTCTGCCTGTGGCAGGGGTGTGGAACTGGATGATTTTTAAGGTCCCTACCTACACAAAACATTATGGGATTCCATGATTCCTTGCCTCCCCAGGAAGCAGTGCTATGGTTTGCTTTTTTCCAGCCCTGTGCTGAGCTGGCAGGGTCACTTTGACAATCCAGCTCTGTCCAAAGCAGGGGCACATCTTCCCTCCAGAAACTCCCCCTCTTTGCACAGCTCCTGCCAGGGGCAGCAGCCTTAACCCGGCCTTTCGACAACCTCCTCTTTATCTGCTACTGACAATAAAGCTGTAATTGCAGCCCTCAGCAGAGCAGATAGAAGGAGCTCTCCAGGCATCACGAGGAATAAAGGGCATCACATGATCCAAGACTTGTCCTGATATAACTGTGACTCTGCTCCAACAGCGGCGGATGACAGAGGATGATGCTCCTGGCCACTCACTCCCTAAGCCCAGCCCCCTCCTCAGTGCTGACCTTCCAAAGCCATGGAAAACTCACATGACATCCTGCGGCCACACAGGATCCCTGCACATCCCATTAGTTCCAGCAGACACAGGCACGGGGGTTCCCTGTGTTCCCATTTGTGGGATGAGGAGCGGGCGTGCTGTGGATGTGGAGCAGTCGCCGCCTCCTGCAAGCCACAGTGCCATCTCAGAATCAACACCCTGCCAACAATGATGGCAATAAGTTTAATTCTTGATGAATGACAGACATAAAACTGAGCTATTGTGTTGCTGAAAGAAATTGAATTAAGGGTGAGCAGAAGGGACACATCACTTGGCAGTGTGGTTGATAACGCTGCCTGCTTGGCCAGCTGCTGCCAGCAGCCCTTTGGTTTCTGACACAGTTCCTGATGGTCCTGGCAGGTCTCTGGGTGCCCAATACTCCCCTAAAACCAACCCATTCCCATTCCATGGTTCAATTGTTGCTGTACAGGGAAGCAGGTCTCCAGCCCCCTCAACATTCTCCTCGTCATCCCCTTCCCAACATCCCTCCCAGCATTACCTGAATTAGGGCACATCTTGGCACTGGGGACTAGGGCACATCAGTGGCCCCTTCACCCCATCCCCCGGACATGCAGCAAAGAGTTTGGTCTTTGCAAAGTTTTTTTGTTTGGACACCCTTTTCTTTGGGATGGACACTTACTTGTGTCTGATTATTTTTCCCAGCGCGTCTGTGACAGACTCCAGGTTTCCTCTGCATGCACAGGAAGACTTTCTTCATTAGCTGTTAGACTCCAACTCCCAGAGAGCAAATTAGGGGACATGAATATGCAAATCAATGCTTCTAAACTGATAGCAGCATTGCTGCCTCCAAGGGGATCAAAGCTGGGGTGACATTTGGCTTCCAGCTCTTCGCATTCGGGAGCGGGGTTTGACACTTTCTTTAATTGTTTTTTACACTGGAGAGAGCTAAAAATAAACCTTCCACAAAGTTGTTCTCTTGCTCACTCTGTTGGGCTTGGGTTGGGGTTTTTTTAATTGTTTTTGCCCCATGTTGCCAAGCTGGCAGGGCTGAGACTTTTCTAGTCATGCAGGGGCCATCCCAGTGATGGTCTGCCCAGTCCTCATGTGGAACTACAGCAATGGCATGAGCACAACAGCCATGGCGAGATGCTATGGCACCAGGGACAGTCTGGGGACATGCTGGACAGCAGAAACTGCGTGGAGTCACAGATGGCTGAATTTGGGCTGCAACTCCCCCAAAGAAGCCATTCCCCACCTTCAACGCAGCTTTCCAACAACACCTGAGACAATCAGCTTCCCACCTCTGCAGCCAACCATGAGCCCCAGGAATATGTCCTGTGGCCACCACCAGCACCCAAATGTTGCAGGCTGACAAAAGTGCTGGTGCCTGAGGGTTTCAGAGGCAGAGAGGGCTCTACACCATCACATCCTGCATCACCACAGGACATCTCCATCCTGGAGCTCTGCCCCATCACTAACTCATCAATAAGTATTTGAAATCAGGGGGAATAATAAGGAATTCCAACAAACTCCTGCCAGAAGCAGCTGTTGCTCCACGTCCCACTGCCCTGGGCTGTAAATGCCCTTGGCTGGCTCTCTCCCCACTCTCCGCCAGCTCAGCCCCTGCTTAGAAGTAATTAGGAGATAATTAACATTTGTAGCAAACAGCGGGAAACATCTGGGCCTGATAACATATGAGGAGCCCTCGAGGGTGATTAATGGGGCTGGAGGAAGGAGAGTGGTGGTTGGTGTGGCAGAGTGTCATGCTGTTGGGGTTGGGACCAGATGGGATGGGATGGGGACGTCTCTGGGGGATGCTCCAGGGATGGTGATCATTCCTTCCATCCTCCTCTCAAGCAAACTGGGGAAGTAGCACTGTCTGACCAGGAAGTTTCTCAGTAAGGAGCCCATAACTTGGAAGTGACCTGGACTCAGAGGAAGAACAGAGGGCATTTGGTGGAGCTGTAATTTATTTTGTATGCCTCCTACTTAATTAAGTACTTCATTTGCATAACCCTGTGCAGTAACTCACTTCTGTGATCATGAAATTCAGCCATGTGCAAACAGTCTGCAAAAATAACACACATAATTCAAACTTATGTTTGTTGTAAGAAATGGGTTTACATGATGCAATTAAACAGGCCTGACAGGCAGCTCAGAATCCCCTTCCCTTTCTTCTTCCTCTCTCTATCCCCTTTCCCTTCTCATTCCCTTTTCCTTTCCTTTTCCCCTTCCCCTTCTCTAAACAGAGGAATAAACCTTTGCATTGATTTCTGGAGAAGTATTTGGGATGTTGCTGGGCTTCATTAGCTTGTCTCCAGCAATTCCCTTTCTGACCTTCCTGCTGCAGAGGTCTGCAGTGGAGAGGAAGCCTTGGGCTCCCCTGAGCAACTCACACATTATTTCCCTGTAAATCAGCAAAAGGCCAAGCCAAGGGGTCCTCAAGGCCTCCCGTAACCTTATTAAACCTTTCCCTCACTTGTGCCCTGGCCTCTCCAGCCTTTCACCAGCAGTTTGTCTGTTGGATACTGAAGAAGCCAAAAATACAGCTGTGCGCAGGCTGAGACATATTTTTAGGGCTGAGCTGACCTTCGTCATCTTGCTGCTGTCCTCCCCATGTGACACCAGGAGAAATATCCCCGGTGACACTCGATGGCCGTGCGCGACTGGCCCGCGAGCGAGCGGCTCCACGTGCAGCCAGTGCAGCCGGGAGGGCTCAGCGCCACGGGATGCTCAGCAAACCTGGCTGACAGTTCCCACTGTGACATTAATAAAGGTGGGCTGCAGCAGGGCAGGGAGCTCCTGAGGCGCTGGGGAGAAGCCAGAACATCCCTGAGGAGGGAGACTCCGAGGTCTGTCCAATCCTGCCCTGCTTGTTCCTTATTCACGCCCGTGCCAAAGCGATGCTCAGCACCATGGCAGCAGCCCCTGGGTTCTCCCACCCACTGCAGCCCTGCTGCAGCCTGGCATTTTTGGGGCACACGTGTGCACAGCAGTTTGAGCAGCAACTGCCAAAGGACACACGTGGACCTGGCGTGGGGAGCAGCATCCTCACAGGTAGAGCCTTTTTGCCAGTATCTGAAAGTTTCCGAGGTGTTTGCGAAGTTCTGATTTGTTAAGCACGAACAGGTTGGGTTGGCTGGTCCCTCTGCCTGGGCAGCTGTTGCAGCACTGCGGAGCCCAAAGATTGGGAGGATTTCCAAGCAGCCAAATGCCAGATGCTGGTGGCCCCCAGGACAGTTTCCCTCAGATATACACACCACAGAGAATTCGTTTGGCCATGATCCAAGAGGCTCTGGGAAGCAGCAGAATGCATCCCTCTGGTGAGCATCCCCTGGGATTCCCCAGGGCCACAGAGCTGGAGTCACTGCTGTCCCAAACCCCACTGTGAGCAATATTAGCAAAGAGCAACAAACCTCCCCATGCCCCCTTCAGCTGCCAGCCCCACATGGCCAGGAACATGCACACGTGCTCCTCACAGAGAGAATAATTCCAAGTGTCTATAAATACCTAGGAAGGTAAATACATTAACCTTATCATGATCCCAGAGTGTAATTACATACAGCCTGGCTCCCAGGTAAATTAGTACATTAATAATAATTTTGTTCCATAATTACTGTCATTCCTTAGATCTCGTAGCTATTTGCCCATTCACTTACACGTGCAAGGGCATTCCCACCACTGTTCCCACTGCTGGAGCAGCCTTGGCCAAACAGCTCCAGGCAGTGCTTGGGAAATCTGTGTGTAGACTACAGAAATCTACTCATAGTTTAGATAAAGATGCTACAAATAAACCAACCTGGTCCTCATCCAGCTGTGGAGCTGATTCCCACCAGGAAGAAGAGTTTCTGCTGGCCAAGCTCCTTGGGGAGTCACGTGGGATCAGCTCCAACATGGGAGGAAAACTTAACTGGGAACCTGTTCCTGGCATGCCTGGGATGCATTCTGTGGAATGGCACTGGGACAGGGTCACTAGCACACCAGGACTGAGGCCACCAGGTCTGCCAGTGGCTACACATGGCAAAGCCAGTTGCAGAACTGCTGGATGCTCAGAGACTCCCAGGCCCTGCAAGGGCCATCCCCAGGAGGAGCTTCTCCATCGGCTCAAGAGGAAGAAGGAAGGGAGCATCCACTCGGATCTCCATGGAAACCAGGGAGAGGTGGGGAAGATTTTAATTTGAAGTGCTGATTTGGCAGAGGCCCTGGGAGCCATAGGCAGGAGATGAGCTACATTAAGGAGCAGCAGGGGGAGGCTGTGGCTCTGAAAATGGGTGCCAAAAGGGTATCTGATACCATTAGGCTTGAAAAGTTGCTGTGAAAGGCAGGGAATCAAATGGGACCAGTGTAGCAGCAAATGATTTATTTAATTCATTTGGCCCCTTTTCTGTGCACAAATTATCCATAGAGAGACTTTTTCTTTTTTTTTTTCTGAATTTGCTTATTAATTTGCAGCAAGGGGGCAGATGGCTGACGCAGGCAGAGCTCAGAGTATCCTGCTGCCCACACCCTGGGTGAAGGCAAACCCTGACACCATCCCCACACCACAGGGACTGCAGCCACCAGCACCTCCTGCTCCCAGCTCCCTCCACACCAGAGTTTGGAGATAAACAGAAGGCTGCAGCCTCCAAGGCTTTGCTTCCAGGACTTTTCATTTACTGTAATTACTGAAGGATGTTTCCCCCAAGATAAGATCTGCGTGACATTTGTGCAGCCAAACCTCCTGCTCACACGCGCCAAACATTCACAGCAGCAAATAACCAGGTCCTGCAGCAGGAGACAAAGCCAGCATCTCAGGGAAGCCGTGGGGCAGCTCCCTCCAACGTCCCAGGGATGAGTGCAGGGTTCAGCGAGCCACAGGAAAGCAGGACAAGAACCTGATGCTAATCTGGGCTGAGAGGCGATGAGCAGCTGTCAGTGCCCAGATCGCTGTGCCCCTAAAATCAAGTGCTCTCTAAGCATGAATTTGGGGTGCAGTCTGATGTACCCTCCTGCTGACAAGCCAAGTGATCCGCTCTTGCTCCCACAAACCCGTTCTCACCACTCAGAAGAATCCACTGCAGCATCAGCCTTGCAAGAGGAGCCTTCGTTGCCGACAGCACCCACACGGTTTATTTAAAAACCTTAATAGTATTTGGAAATTACAGGCAAATGTTCCATGTTGACCTTCACTAAGGTGGCTGCAGTTTCCCACCTCCGTACAGTAAATCAGTGGGTAAATGAACACAGAGACTCAATTCATCACCAAATGTCAAGCCTGAGACAGAAAGACGGGAAATGATTTAAAAGCAACCGGCAGTTTAGAACTGCTGCAAATTTCTCATTATGGAGCTGCGAATTGTTATGAAAAACTAATCTGTGTTTTAAGTTTTGGTCTGCTGAGAGCTACCAAGGCCCCTCTCCTTCTACCCCTCCCTTTGGTTGGGGTGAGTCCCATCTGACACCCCCAAAAGCCTTTGAGCATCACCCCCTTGGATGCCCCACTGTCCATCAGGAGTTGAGGTCTATAGGATGGATTTTGACGTGTGTTTTGTGAGCACCATCCCCAGATGAGCATCCTTCCCTGGGGGTTTTTCTCCCCCGGGCCAGCTCCTGCAATGTCACCACAGCATGCCTCACCTTCCTCTCTGCAGGACCAACCAGGGAGTGAGGGTGTGCTTTGCAAAATCCTACACATCCCATCCATGGCAGCTGAGCGGGAGCACAGCCACTGCAGCTCAGAGGCTCCTCATCCCTCCTGCCATAGACCTTAATAAAATGCATTTCCTCCAGCCAGTGTCTCACTTAGGGAACCTTCGCCTGGGTGTGATTGAGTGCACTTAATACAGTCGCTCTCACTGTAGAAAGGATTCTGAGCCTCCTATTTGACAGCCTTGATCTTAAAGAAATCCATTAAGAGCAGCTTTATCTCTGGGTTTTGTAACCATTAAATCAGGTTTTATCAAGTCGGTGACGCGCTTTCAGAGAGACAAGAGAGAGAAACAGGGAATAAACCTCCCAAACTCCCACACTGGGGCTGCTGGGCTGGATTTGGGTGGCATGGAAATAACCAAGAAAAGGTTTGTCTCAGTGGAAAGCCTCCCAGGATGATGTTGCCTTGCCAGCAGGTTGCAGGAGCCTTTGCTGGGTGCTGCCGTGCTGCTTCCATGCGCCTCAGTCAGCTTTCGGTTTGGCAGAGGCGCTAAATACTCATTTCAGCTAATAAAGAGGCTCGGTAATGTCATATTACAGGGCTGGCGAGCTCCCAGCAAATATTATGGTGAGGCTTTGTTTAATTAGAGGGTTCTCAGGCAGTCGCAATTTCCTCCTCAAAATGGGGAAAACAAGCTGGGTTTAAAAGTTTGGGCTGGCGGCAAACCCTGCTGAGGCTTGGGCATCCTGAGAGCTGGTTTCCCAAGGGCCCTCAGCTGCTGCAGGAGCTTTGCCCCCAACTATGTTGGTTTTTCTTTTTTTTTTACCTTATTTTCTCATTAATACTTGCCATTTTTTAGTTGCCCCTCCCTAGCCTGGGTGCTGGGGCCAGGTCTCCCCGCTCTCCTTACTCCTCTGTTGCCGTTCCAGCAATGCCTTTGCCAAGGCAGTGACACTTCAGTCCCCAAAAGGTCTCATCTGCATCTGCTCCAAGAGGGACAACACCCCTGAGAATCACTGAACCCATGGAAAGGGCTTTTCAATCCTTCCCCTCCCTGGACACCTCGGTGATGAGACACAAACTGAGATTTTTAGGGCAAATTAATTCTGTCATTACTGGAATCCAGTTTCCTTCCTGACATGAATGCAAATAGGAAGAGCACACAAAGCTGCATGCCAGGCACGGGTGCTCAAGTTCATTGTCATTAGCAGGGATGACTTCATTAACAAGTGGGAACCCAGGAAGCTGCCCCCACACTTGTCTTGAGTTTGAGAGGCAGCAGCAGCAGCAATTCCAAGGGCCATGGCCATAATGCCAAGCAGCTGGGACACAAGGCATTTGCATTTCCTACAGGTAAAGTTTTATCAACTTTTCTTAATGACAGCTCCATAGATTTTGGGCCACAGACGCGTGCTGCAGGGGAGCAGGCAGCACCATTCAAGCACCAGCTCAGCTCAAGTCCCTGTGCTGGCTTCCCCTGAATGCTGGCACATCATTCACCACTCGAGCTGCCTGTGCTGCAGGTACAGTACCAGCTCATTCATAAGCCTCAAGAAATATCGTTGTGTGAAAATGTAATAAAAATTATTCAGCTAATCTACTTTAATAACCCAACTTCGGGGCCTCTCTGTGCTGCAGACAGTATAATCATTTCTAAAATATGAGCTGTCATTTCCCATCAGTGCGAGGGAGGCAGAAGAACTCGGCACCCGACTTTATCGGGGCCACTAATTCACCAGCCTCAGGCCTGTGGAGAGTGAGGCAGCATTTCCAGAGCTGGTGGGCTGCCCTACCCTCCCAGTCCCACTTATGGTCCCTGCCCTGACCCCCAGGATGCTCCAGGGGATGGAGGTGATGCAGGGGACCTCCAGGACTCACCTCCATAGGAAAAGGATGCTGAGGATTTCCACCTCCCCAGGAAGAAAATGCTGCCACACTCTGACAGTTGTGCACAGCAATTTTTATGGATTAAGGATAAGTAAATAGTATCAAAAATCCCGTAAAACTGCCTTAGTGTGTACAAAACTCACCTTTGAATATAAAATATTTTTTAAATATTCCGCAGAATCAAATCTGCAAACTCTTTAAGTTAAAAAAATATTAAAAGGGCCTAAAGTATCATCATCCTTAACAAAAATACAGATCCTGCAGTCACAAAGTACCGTAACAAACATTCAGTTGCCTTGATTTGTGCAGATGGAGCCATGTGGCACCACCAGCACTCATGGCAATGCCCAGGGATCCCACTGACAGAGACACCCCCCAGCCTGGCAAGGGGACAGCCAGGGGATGGGTGTCATGACCACCCTCAGACAGACACAGCCACGCCCGAGGTGGTGCTGATGAAGTTGCACAGGAACCTGCAGCTTTGCAGCTTCACTGGTACAGGACCTTCACACAGAAGGTCTCCTCGTTCTTGTCCTCGTGGTCATTGATATGAATGAGGATCTCCTCCTCCCCCACAGTCTGGCTCGGGGCGAAGCGCAGGCCGATGGTGTACACCTCCCCTCCAGCCACCTGAGGGAGAGAGGGCTGGAGGAGGCAGCAGGACCTGGCCAGGCTCCTTCATGTTCCCACCTTCACCCAGCCAGGGTGGCCCTCACGGCCAGCAGCCACCCAGCATCGCCTGGTCTGGCCAGATGAGGGGCCTGACAAGCAGGGAGTGTTGGCAGCAGGACGTACCTCGAAGGAGTCCTCCTTGAACTGCAGCAGGTCAGGGCGGTTGGTGCACAAGAAGTAGAGCCGGGGTGAGGGGTAGGGGTTGGTGTAGGTGATGCGCTTGTTGCAGCCTTTCCCACCTCCCGCAGGCAGAGAGATCTCAAAGGCCTGTGGGGCAAGCAGGGGCCGTGGCACAGATGGCAGGGTGAGCAGCAGCGACGAGCACTGCGCCAAACCCACCACAGAGAATTGCCTCCCACACACTGCCCTCCCCTCCCACACCTCACATTTGCTCTGCCAAGCCAGCAGAAAGAACCCACTTTTGATCAAAAGCAGCAACAATTAATTACGAGAAGGACAAAGAGCTGGGAGAGCAGCAGAGACTAGCCAGCTCCTTCTCATTCCTAGGAAGAACTGTGGTGCTCAGATAACTAGATGGACTTGATGACCCTGAACAGCCCCTTCCAGCTCCAGCTACTCTGATTCTCTTAAAACCCTATAGCACAAGCAGCATGTGGCAGGACAATGGGGCATTGGTGTAAATGCCAATCTGAACCTTTCCCACTACCAAGGGGTTCAGGAAAACATTTTTAGAAGGAACACATTAGCCAGGAAATCTAATTTTCTGTCTTTGAGGCAAGGCCTCTGCCAGCACAGCGCTAATCGAAAGCAGCATGCTGCAGCTCTAATTTCACAACTGGGAATACTTCCGAGCTGCCGCTCCTCAGCATGGGGCTGCCTCCAAAACAGCCTAAAAGACATTCTACCAGGGGCTTCAGTGAGATTATTCAAGTACCCCAAGGGCTAAATGTGTGTTTATGATGGCAAGTGCCAAAAAAAACACAGATGGAAAGAGAGGAGGAAGCAGAAGACAGCCCCAGGTTATGGGCTGAACTGTGACCACTGATCCAGCGTCATCACTGTGTTTCACAGTGGCGAGAGCTGCCATACCTTGGAGATGAGAGGCTGCTTGCAGGACAGGCAGAGCAGCCAGGAGGACACCAGCTGGTGGGACTCCACATCCACGAGGTTGAGGTAGATGAACTTGCTGCCAGCCCGCCGTGGCCTCACACCGATGTACAGATCCTGAATGCCATTGGCAGGGAGGAGGAAGGCACCGTTCGGATCCACCTGTGGAACAACACCTGGAGGTACAGCCACCCACAACGGCTGATCACAGCCCTGGAAAGTCCAGCTTGGAGCATCAATTAGACCCAATTCTCCTTAAAAACCTGTACCTCTATTCCACCACTACTGAATCCCATACCTCCCAGCCCCAGGAATACTCTGGGACTAATTCATGTCAGGAAGGACAAGAGCCACTCGGGAACATCCAGGACCTCCCCAGTCCAGAGGTTCTGACACACAGGCTTTGCCTGGGGAGCCTCTGCCTTTCCTTTACAGGACAGCAATGGAGTTTTTCTGCCTTTTATTATTCACATTTCCAATTACGGACAAACGAATTCTAAAGAAATTGAGAGTCTTCAGACAGTCTCATTAACGCAGATAATTTGCCCTCCGGGGTTTCGCGCCAATGATCCTACACATGACAGCTCTAATCAAAAGATAATTATCACAAACGCTTTACGGCTCTCAGTTGCTCATAGTTCTGCGTGGGTTGCCTTTTGCTTTCTAGAGGGGTTTTCTCTGGGCTGACCCAGGCCAGCCAGCCCCCAGCCCAGCACAGGGGTTACCTCCATCTCCTGGGGGTGGGAGGTGAAGGCCCGCACCCTCCGCGGGGCCGCGGTGCCACGCAGCAGCAGGGACAGGCGCGTGAGCTGCCCGGCCGTGCAGGCGACGTCCAGGCGCTGCAGCGAGTGCAGGTAGAACTGCCAGATCTGGACAGGTGCTGCTAGCCAGGCATCCCTGTGCATGGACAGATGGACAGGGCTCGCCACACACCATAGGAGTCAACACTCCCCACCCTTTTTGGGTCCTGGTACTTACGTATAAATAGCAACAAAGAACTTTTTGATCTGTGGGCTTGGTCCTCCGGCTACTTTGAGGAAGATGTCCTGTGGCTCACCAGGCCCCTGCATAGACAACATAGAGCATTGTCCCAGCAGTTGGCCAGCTAATGAGGACCCCAGGGGTGTCTTCCCATTAATGGGGGAGCTACCACCAACTCTCTTACGAAAGCAGATGCTTTCAGTACGTCGTTAAACTATGTTATTAAGTTATTATACAGCTTGGCTGAGCTCTCCCAGTATTTTTAATTACAAAAGAGGACACAAATGACTATCACATTCCAGGTCTGTATCTGTAATCAAATTTTGGCAGATTTTCCACAAGTTTTCTAACAAGCCCTAATCCAATTACCATACTAACGCATTTCCACAACAGCAATTAGCAACTATCCCTCGTCACCCTTTGCATGGACATGCCCAAGCTTATTTTTCCCTTCCACCCCTTCCTGCTGTGGAGCCAGCCCAGGAGAGCCTCCTGCTTACGGAGGGAGTGGGATGGTGCAGGGCTGGGCATGGAGCTGCCCCACTACCCCAGCATCCTTCAGCAGGGACAGGCTTTGCTGTGCACCCCAAGGACACACTGTCCCCCCACCCGCTGCCAACGGCTGCAGATACCCCGAGCAGCAGAAAGGTCTATCCCAGCCCAACAAAAGGCTGCTTTTCCCCAGCATCTGAATCATCTGGTACTTGCTCAAAAGAACAAGCAAGCACAGGCTGCTGCATGATGCGATAAGGGGCAACGCTCAGCCTCCCCCGCCAAAACAATGCAGCTCCTTTTAATTGGGAATAAAAAGCAATTCCAGCTTCATTGCTGCCACTGTGTCACTGCCATGGGCTGGTACACAGGGATGCTCTGTGGTTGCACCCACATCAGCAGCTCTCTGCCAACCCAAACAATCTGCAGGAGAAGGACGTGAGGAACAGCGATGCCAAAGTGTAGCATACCAAGGATTTGGTTTCACAAATGATGTCAGGGTCACTGCAGCGAACAAACATCTCAGGCTGCCCTCCCGGCACCCCCACTGGCGTGCCTGTGGACAAGGGACCAAGGAAATCACCTTCAGTTTTTCCCCTGCACCCCATGCAGCTGCACACAGAACCCCTCACACTAGACTACCAGCAAACCACACGGGTGTGCAGGTGTAGGGAATTCGGGTTGAAGTTAACAGAGAAAAATGGATGGAGAGCAAGCAAGGAGCCCAGGGCTGTGAAGGTGTGAGGAAGCAGCAATGTGCTCTCTGGATGCTGCTGCGCCTCCAGAAAGGCTCCATGAACTGTGGATGATGACTAACAGGGAAGAGCCCAAGCCCCGCCAGGCACGCCACAGACTTACCAGGGAGGGTGTGCCAGGGAGGCAGCCGAATGGTTTTCTTCAGGAAGGTGAGCTCTGGGTGGTAGAAGCGAAAGGTCTGGTCCACCACATGGGGCTGCGGCTCCACCTTCACCCGCAGGAGTGCTATGGGCTTCCCCCTGCTCACCTGGAAGGAGACCTGTCCCGGGGGCCAGCAGGAGAGGGATGGGGTTTTCCAGTGATTCTGCTCCTCCCACGCAGCCCCTCAAGCAGTGTTTCACCTGGCTCCCTAACCTGGATGAGCTTTGTCTGCTTGGCCCCACTCTTCCCAAGGGAGTGAGTGTTCTCACTGGCACCAGCGCCCAGCCCAGCCGGCCCCTACGGGGTGAAAGAGTGAGTTCCCTCAGGGTGAAGCATCATTGCTGCTCCCCATGGCTGTTCCAGCCTGCTCTGCATCGGTAACCACAGCCAAGGGGAATACTTCGTACTGGGAACAGCTCAAAACAGGGGCCCGAGCCCACCTGTGCTGCAACCACAGCAGGGTCTGCGGAGAAGGTCTGGTATTTGAAGGGGATGTGGACAGTCTCACTGGGGCGCAGGTAGACCTGAGGCTTGAGGTCACCACGGAGATGGAACATATTCTCTTCCACCGGTGTAACACTCTTGGTCAGCTCCTTGAAGTGGCGCCACTCCCTCGGGTCAAGTATGACACTGGGGGAGCGAGCAGCAGAGGTGCTGGTGAGGACTGGGAGGGAGCTGATACCACCCTGGCATCCCCCCATGCACACAAGGGAGCCCCCACCTGAGCTCAGGGTGGTCGACCTCGATGGTCACGGTGTGCTGGACGCTGTAGGGGTTCTTCAGGGAGAACTCGAAGAACTCAGCTGTCCCTAGCACAGCGTGGACAGTGCGGGTGGCTGTGATGGCCTGGCTGAGCATCTGGTAGATGCTCTCTCCCTTGATGTGATCCCGGTAGGCATCAATGACCTGCAGGTCCCAGGCACGCTGCTTTGGCCAGCCCTGCCAGAAAGGAAGGAACCATAAACCCAGAGACACCACAGGGGTCTGGCCCCACACCCTCCTGCCACCAGCACCCTCGTGCAGCCACATCACCGCCACATGCTGCAGCCATGGGTGGACATGGCCTCACTGAGGGTGACCAGGAGGCCAGGCTCACTTCTGGCCGGTGACTGCGCAGTGCAGCCTCCAGCTCATTGTCCACATCCACCAGCCTCCGTGCCCACGCCGTCCTCCTGCCTGTGAGGAGAGACCACCATGGCACCAAGGAAGGACTCCCCAGATACTGCAGCCCCCAAGAGCCCCGCAATACTGCAGGGCTGGAAAGGGGAGCACCAGAAGGGCAGCTGACCCACAGCTGGCACTGCACCAGCAGAGACCTTGCCCACCTCAACCCGCAGGGGAACAGGCCAGGCCCCAGCAGGACTCACCACCAGGAGTGTTCAAGGAGCACCCCCTGCCACCTGGAGTGGTGACAGTGCTGCCTGGTGCAGTGACAATGTGGGAATGGGATGGCAGCTGGCCTGGGGTCTCCTCGCATGGGTGACCTGCCACAAGCGGAGACCAGAGTGAGTGGAAACCAACCATTTTCATTGTCATAAAATCTACTGCCAAGTTTTACCTCCCTGCAGCTCTGTTCCACCAATTTACACAAGCAGGAGAGACTATCTGGAAATCAGTGATGCCCTAAGAGCCCCACATGCTCCCTGGAGCCAGTTCTGTCACACAGTCACCTGCCTAGGGATGGAGCAGCACTGAGAACACACACCATCCTGAGCTCCTCACCAGCTCTTGCTTTCATTTCTGAGTTCTGCCTCCCCCAGCATGGCCACGTGCTGCTGCATCTCCCCACTGCCACAAAGGCTGTGCCAAGTGGAGCCACACAAAGCTCTAAACCCACCAGGTATTTGCCCAGCCTACACGTCCCATCCCCATCCTTTGGGAAAGGTACCAAGCTTTGCCATCCTGTTTCTAATAGTATTTTTAAATTTAAAGAAAAAAAGAGGATGGGAAAAACACCAATCATAGGGCAGCTGCTGTCCTGGCACAACAGCTCTACTTCTTCCCCCCCTCCCTCTTCTTTGTCAGGGTGCAAGTTAAGCCACTCCCTGGGTTGTGGATCTCATATTCTCCTTCCCAGGAGCTTATCGACCCTTTGCAGGCAAAGCATGGAAATGACGATTTAAGATATCTTATATGGAGCTAATCTCTCCTCTGAAGATAAGATTTTAAAACCTGGAGTCACTGCACATTTATAGGACACAGAATTAAATACATAGAATAAAAGCAGCCAGCAGGTTCTGGGCAGGATGACGTCCCCGCTAGCCTGGCTCTCACTCAGGTACAGCCCCGCACATGCTGTGTGCCTCACCCGAACCTTTGGGCCACATGAGCAGTGGGTTCTCACCAACATTGGCCAGGCAGAGGTGGAGGCGGCCCCTCACAGCCACACGGACGCCGAGGGGCCGCAGGGCGCCGTGCCGCAGAGCCTCCCGGCCCATCACCGTCCCGTCCGGCTCGTACTCAGTCGTGGCCACCTCCAGCTCGTGGTAGGTCCTGACAGCCCTCTGGCCCTGGCGCAGCAGGGGCTGGGCACAAGGCAAGGACAGACAAGGTGCAACGAGTTACTGGGGAATCTGGTCCAGAGGGGTCAAAGGGTCTGGGTATGAATGGCACTGGATATCCTGGCTCTGCAGGGCTTAGTGCTAGAATACTGCCAGAGTTCCAGAGAAGGGCAAAGAAAGTTAATGCTTTGTCATCACTTTGGAGGAAAAGATAACAAATCCTGTGATTAGGGGCTTGTCAAGCTGACACCAGATTTGGTTACACAGAGGGGCTGACAGCATCTCCATTATTGAAGACACAAGGACAATGTAACAGCATCTCAACACAGAACCAAAGGGAGAACTGGGCTCTTCCCTAGCAATCCACATAGGCAGGGGCCCCTTCAGCATTAGCAGCCATGGGAAAAGACCTTCAGTCTAACCAATACCTCCAGTTTAATGGCAGCAGACCCAAAATGGAGCAGGGAGTCTCCATCCCAGACGTCAATCTGAAGGCTGTGCTCAGCCAGGTACCGCAGGAACCAGCGCTGCTCCCCGGGCCGCAGGAAAGCCGGATCCACCATGTACTTCAGCTGCAAGCCTGGTGGTCCTGCAAGACACCACACCATCACAGACATGGCACTTGGCTGTGTGGGAAGCCTCAATGTGCACCTCATGCAACTGATTCTCTGTGTACTACTTCAAACACTGGATGTTTTGAATGTTTTTCATGATGAGCAAACCAGCAGAGGTTAGCTATTAACAGACACCAGCCCATCCCTTGCACCAGAGGCAAGCCATCATCCACCCAAAAGAAGAGGAGCAGCCACACACAGATGCTAAAACCAGAGCTTACTGGTTAGGGTCCCATCCTCGTTGACACGGACAAGGAGCTGTGCTGGCACAGCCAGCCCGGTTGCCAGCCCCCCGTCCATGCTGACCAGCTGCAGCCGGGGCGTGGTGACCGGTGGGAAACGGTAGAACTGGAAGGTGAGGAAGACAGTCCTCGGCCACAGCCCTTCCACACTGCTCTGGGCATCCCTTGAGGAGAGAGAGGGGTTTGGGTTATTTGTGGCATGGCACTGCCACTCTGTCATGAGCTCCTTGTGCATTTGGCACGTGCCAAAAGTGAGAACAAGAGAAGATTGGCAGCACCACAAGTATTTGGACTTTTCTGAAGACAGCAGCCATACGGTTTGCCTTAACTTCCCAAAAAGCTTCGTAATTCCAGCTGTCTCCTGCCATATGCTGTGATGGAGGTGCCCAGCAAAGACAGCATGTTACCTTACCACAGCACACTGCCAGCCATGGAAAAAACAGAAGCAGGGCCTTATCCAGCCAAAGTCACCCCTTGGGTGCCAACTTTCCCAACTCCATTTGCACTTCTGGAGAAACCCTGCATTAATGAGCTCTGACATCACATTGTGGCTCATAGATCCAATTTAAAAAACTGGATTATGACTTAAAAGTGCCTGGGGAGGACAAAAGCAGGTGCTAAAAGAAGAGGCACCTCTGCAAGGACATCTCCTGCCCAAGCACAGAAGAGGGTTAGGGGAATTCGGAAAGGACTCTGTCCAGGAGGCCTTTGGGATCTGCCCACACAAGACCACGAGCTGTCATCCCACCTGCCAAAAGTCAGGAACTGCAGGACTATTTCATTGCCTTGCAGAGGGTCAGCTTCCTCCAGTCGCAGGTTGAAACTGCCCAGCTCCGTTGGCTCCGAGATTTCCACTGGCTCCTGGTTGCAGTCCAGGATGTCTGGAAAGCCAGCAGCGTGCAGGCGTGCCAGAGCAGCACGAGACAGGGACACACGGGAACTGATGGAGAAATAGGGGTGAGCTCCACAAAAGGGGCCATGGGGACCCTGGCAGGCCAGGTGATGGGGCCACAGGAGCCTGGGGAGGGGTAGCTGAGCATCACCTGCATGCTTGCAGTCCCACAGCAGCCATGGGCAGCTGCAGTGGGGTGAAGGGCAGCGCCCGCAGCTGGTCACTGGCACAGGGCTCTGCGTCCGGCGAGCCCAGGTCAGCCTCCAGGTGGGTGATGCCCCCATCCTGCTGCAGGGTCTGGCCTGTGCCCCATGGAGAGGCCATGAGCTGGGACACCGACAACTGGTGAGAGAGCAGCAAGCATGAGCAGACACAACCCCAGGGCAGCCCCCTGAGGCAGTCCTTGTGGCAAGCTGAGCCAGCAGCCCCTCTGTGCTAAAGGAGCTTGGCCACCACGTGCCCCAGTGTTGTCATTCCACCAAGAAGTGGTACAACTTGGCCACACAAGGGTTTGCACCTCTGCTGCCATTTCCCTGCTGCTCGCTCCCTGGCAAGAGGAGGGATGAGCACATGCAGCAGGAAGATCAAACTGCTAAATGCGGCCTTATGAGGCATTTCATTTCATCAAAAATATTTGTGTGCATTGATTCCTGCATCAAGATATAAAACAGCATAAAGAGGGCTCTCAGTATTCACAGCTCTCCTTAAATCCTGGGAGCTCTGCACGAACAAACCGTCTGTCTCTGTCAGCACATACCGGGGACAACAGCAACCAGCAAATCTGGGCTGTCAAAAGCCAGAGCTGCCCTCACTCCTGTGGTGTGAAAAGAGCACAGGGAATCTCTCCCAGCACATCACAGGCAGGAGCTGGTTTGCTGCCTGGAGGAGGTGGAGTTGAGGACACTTGGTGCCTCTTGGCTGCAGCAGATAGGAAAACAGGCAGTGGATGGGTCCAGAGGAACATCCTACATGTGGGCCATACCCTGGGGAATGCTGCTGCCCACCACCCTCATCCACTGGTGCATGTGGCACTTACCCCTGGTCCCCGTGGGGAGACTGGCACTCGCCGTGGGGCTGGCACTTCTGTGGAGAGGGACAGGAGAGATGCTGTAGAGGAGCCAAAACCCTCAGGCTCCATGCAGCTGCACCCACTGCTACCAAACTGCCCTGTCCTCCCACCAGCCCTTTTCAATTTTAGAGGCGAAGGCAGCACAGTAAAGCAGTTTACCATCACCCAAACACTTCTTTTGACTTATTTCCCAATAAGACTGCTGCCTGGGGGTTAACACAGCACATCTCCAGATCCATCCGTTATTTTGCTGTGAATCAGGATAACTCTGCCACAAACAGCAGCTCCCCCATCCCCTGACAGCACCGCGGTGCCTCACGGCCACGCGGTGCTGCCTAAGTGGGATGCTTAATGAGACGTGAAAGTTTTAGGATACTTAAGGTTTTCATTGCTTCTCTGTTATTTTTTGTCACTCCCTTCAACTGCTCGAGCATTTGTGCCCCGGAACGGCAGGAGCTTTATCGTGTTTATATTCGGCTGCTCTCTCGCGCCAGCACAGCTGAGCTCGCTGCGCCGTGGAGCCGCAGGTCCTTCGCAGCAGAGCAGGGGCACAGATGTTCCATCTCTGCATCCACGTGATGCTTAGACCTCAATTTGCTTTCTCCCACCACATATATCCCAGCTATTCCATGCTGGCTGCTGTGTAAAGGAAACCACCCTCTGTTTCCCTCATGCCTAAAATACTGTTTCCTTCCAGTCAGGATGGCTTTGGCTGGAATTAAAAAGGGGATGGACAGATACAGCAGCAACACCAGCATCTGAGCTGACAGAAGAAGCTCTTGGCCTCACCTGGGCAAGCACGTTTCTCATCAGAGCTCTACAAGAAGTTAACCCAATAGTCTCTTTGGCACCTTGGAACACAGGCTGGAGAGGCACAGCTCTGGGACCACTGCTGCACTTGCAAGCCCTCCCTGGTGCCATAAGCCCCCGGGAGCTGGGAAGTGCCAGGGAGTTTGTCCCTGAAAATCACCTTGATGGGGATCTCACCTCACCGGGGACACAGCCCACAGCCCAGCATACTCCTCCAAGACAGAGCACTCCAGACCCCTACCAGGCTGGAAGCTCAGTGTCAGCACTTGCTACCCTCTCCCCTCACCACAACTCCATCAGCATCCCAGCCACCTACAGCTGAAAGGCACCAGGAAAAGCTTTTCAAGCAGTACCAGGAAGGTGCCAGTCACGATGCAGCCTGTGCTGCAGGGACATGAACCCCACATACCCTGACATCACAGGACCCCTTCATCTCCCACTAAAGCTTTCCTCTCCAAAGCCCCTTCCAGCAGCAATCCTGGCTCCTCACCAGCAGAAACACAGGATTTGTCACAGCAAAGCCATGGTGCCACTGCCATCTCGTGGAACCACAGCACTAGAGCCGGCATGGAACAGCAACCCACCGTAATGAGCATTGCCTGGCCCGTGGGCTGGCACCAGGTGGCTCATCAGAGAGCTGGGGAGATATGACACACACTGAAACACTGTCTGGTGTCTGAAGCATCA
This sequence comes from Dicaeum eximium, assembly GCA_013396995.1. Taxonomy (NCBI): domain Eukaryota; kingdom Metazoa; phylum Chordata; class Aves; order Passeriformes; family Dicaeidae; genus Dicaeum; species Dicaeum eximium. The sequence goes on from VWZP01006246.1 coordinate 398,293, forward strand.
CCCCAAAAAACAGCTGTGACCTCAGCAGGAGCAGCACAACAAAGAAAGGGGAGTTTGCTTCCCACCAATCACAAAAGGGGGATGAGAGATAAACAAGCCAAAGAGGATTTTTAGGAGCACAGTGCATGGACACAACCTCATGCCCAAATTCAAGCCCATAGCATTTTTCCTTCCATCTCCAATAGAGAAGAGGGGTGCTGGAACCTCAAACACACAGCCCTCCAAACTATAGACAGATGCACCTGTGCACATGCAAATGCTGCCTGCTCTTCCCTAGCCAGGCACCAGCACATCCTGCACACATCAACCCAACCTAGGCTGCTGTCACACTCCCTCAGTGGTGGCACAACCAGATTACTTTTCCCCAGCCTATGACTGACATCTCTCTTGTCCTCATGTCTGGAGAGACTCTGAGTTGAGAGAGATGAGCAGGAGTACCTGCAGCAAGAATGTGCTGCTGGTGTGGCCACTGCATCCAGTGACCCGAAACGGGAGCAGGCTGGGGCAGTGCTGGCAATCCCTGGGGATTTTGCACAAGGCTCAGCAATACTATCACATGGGAATTTTGCAAGTTAAAAAGTAAGAGCTGAATTCAACTTGACAAAATCTTGCTTCACTCCAGTAATTCATAACCAGCTTGCTGAAACTCACTGAAGTCTTGTTTTCTCTCCCAAGCAGACACCAGTGCCACACTCTATATTTTAAATGTCAGCGATCTGGAAAACACTCACTCAGCGATGGCGTAGGAGGCTTCTTCGACTCGTCCCTGTCTTTACATTGGATCTCCGCAGCAGTTACAAGATGTTCTTCCGAATCAGTGGAAACATGGAATTGGACAGTCCCAGACTCCACGTGCTTCCCCTGAAGTTGGCAACGAAAATGCTTTCAGACAGTATGTTACACGCAGCCTCCCTCGTGCCTCTGACAGCAGCTCTCTCGCCCTGACACCAGAGGCAAAGCTGCCAGGGGCCAGCACACCCTTACCTGCCGGGAGCTCGGTGGGGTCCGGTAGACCAAGGTTTGGCAGGGGCCACGGCGGGTGCCACCACGCAGGGGCAGGACCACGTCCGTGTCACCGGTGCCCGGGACGGGGCTCCAGACAGCCCAGCGCACCGAGCGCATGTCGGCCGCCTCACTGCGGGCACTGCCGGACAGGGCCTGGGGGTGGGGGAGCGCAGTGAGCACCAGGCAGCCCCACCTCACTGCCAGGACCCGGCAATGGGTGCTGCCAGAAAGGCTCTCATCCCCCACCGCGCCTCCTCACACCTGGCTCTGGCATCACAGAAGCCACTGCTCTTCATCCCGTTCTGGAGACATTTCACTTTCCAGGGCCATATGCCTCTGTAACCCCTCCCTCAAGCAGCTGCACAAAGGGATATATGTTGGACCCCCATCCCTGGCAGAGGGGAAAGGTTTCCACTTACCCAGCACATCCACAGCCTCTCTCAAACCAAAGGAGAGGCACAGAACCAAGAGAGGGCTCCGCCAGCACCCACCATCCCCCTCACAGCTAATTATGGCACCGAGGACAAGGACAAGGTGATCAGCTTTGCAAGCAGCTTTGGGATTAACCACTCTGCCCCAGGGCTGCACCACAGGGACTGGCTCCACTGCTGGCCCAGACAGCACTCCCCACAGAGCCAAATGGATCTGCCTTTGGAATCCCAGATCTCTGTAGGACCTTGGGCTTCAACTTTCACACAGAGTTGGACCCAACAACAACTTCCAACAGCACAGCTCAGGTGTCTCCCTTCTCAGTACAAATCCCTCTGCATCAGGCATCCTGCTTTATAAATGCCCATTTCCCCTAATTTGGCTCTGGACAGCTTAACAAGAGGCATTTGCTACATTTTCAATGAACATCTTAGCAAGACGATTAAAGCCTCCTAACAAACGCTTGGTCATCGATTCAGCCAGCCAGGAGCTGATGGCTCCAACAACACAAGGTCTCTGGAGGGGATACACAGTACTCATTGAGCTGGGTTTAACCTGCAGAAAGGTTAAACTAAGATGTGAGTAAACGATCAGTAAATAGGTGAGAGTATATTGACTGCAGAGACCACCCTCAGAGATTTCTCCTGCCTTTACAGTTTGAGAACATCAGGCTGAAGCACCTAGAAAAACCTCAGCATTCAGGGCAAAAACAAAAAAAAAAAGGAGCAGGATGGGTTAACCTCTTTTCAGCATAAATGCCAAATTCTAAAGAAAAGCCTTTTTGATATTACAAAAAAGCTGAAATTTTCCAGATTAGCTTGCCAGAACATTATGGGAATGCTGCACGCTACACTCCTCCATCTACATATAAACAGTGGAGAAATGCAACCACATGTTATTAAAATAATTCACCAAGCCATGCAGGTTGTTTTGTGCAGTGCTGTGGAAGGCACCCACACACTTTGCAGGGCCCTGCATTAACAGCCATGCAACAAGGAGCTTGGAGAAGCAGGATGGTGAAACGGGCAGAGGAAGGAGTTCCTCAGCAGGGCTCACTCCTCCAGAATAGATCCCTGCTCTTTCACAGGCACAGAGACAAGGCGCACACTCTCTCAGCCCTACCTTCCCACCAGCTCTCCCCGTGCTGCAGAAGACATATTCCAGCTGGAAGCAGACCCTGAATGCCGGGTGAGGGACCATTTCACTCAGCTGGATGCGGCTCCTCAGCACTAGGGCTCGACCTGCATCCCTGTGTGGGGTGGAGAAGCGGCTGTGGGAGGCATCCGAGGCAGGAGAGAAGCAGCACCAGTAGCAGAGGAGCTCCCCCTCACCTGGCTCCAGAGCTGGGCATACCCTGGCAGCCACCTGGTGACAATTCCACCTCTGGCACCAGCACAGCGACCTGCGGTGCCTGGACGAAGCGCAGGCCATTGTGGACTCCAACGTGCAGCCGCCGCTCCCGAACCATCACCTCTTCACCATCCGGCGCAGTGTTAGCCTGTGATGGGAATATTTTCTACCTTGAGCAGCACTCCCTGTGCTGACCACAGCCAGAAGAACACAGGCAACCCTTCAGAAAAGCAAAAAGCAGGACCTATTCCCCCAGCAGATGATAAATATTAAAATCTTTTGTCTTTACGGCAGAGTTGGTGCAAATCTGGCAAGAAAGGACCTGGCCAGTGGCTGCCACTCCAAAGACATGGACTCGATACACACTGCATCTCATCTCTGCATTTCCCACAGCAAAGCAAACCCAAATTCTGCTTATGAGTGTCTGGATGTTCAAAACAAAGCCCACACAGAGCACACACATACTAATCCAATAGCAAAACAAGCTAAAGGTTTCCACAGCAAAAAAAAAAAAAAAAATTGGAGACTCCAAGAGAAACAAATGCATGAATATCACTTACCTGACAATTTTCACCCCATCCATAATTCCAGACACTAAAATTACTGCTCTACACTGTGCCTTTCCCTACCCCAACCACATTGGCAGTACCTAGAATCATGGAATCACAGAATGGTTGGGGTTGGAAGGGACCTTAAGCATTATCTGGTTCCACCCCCTATCATGGGACACCTTTCTACTAGAGCAGGTTGCTCCAAGCCCTGCCCATCCTGGCCTTGGACACTTCCAGGGATGGGGTAGCCACAGCTTCTCTGGGCAACCTGTGCCAGGGTTTCATCACCCTCACAATACTCTACTTACCTGAAGTAAGCGATCACTGTTCATTAAATCCAGCAGTTCCTCCTCAAACTCCTCCAGGGAAGGGTACAACTGGATGAAAAGCTGCTCCAGATAGCAGGTGACCGTCTTCATCAGCCGGGGCTTCTGCAAGCAGTCACCTGAAAGACAAGGTGGTGGCCACAGGTTTCCCAAGCAAACAGAAAGCCACCACCGCTGTGCTGGGGTGCCCTGCAGTGCCAGCAGTGGCTCTGCCCACTCAGCTTCTGAATATGGGCTTGAACACCTGCAGGGATTCAGCTGCTTTCAAGACGTTGCTCAGTTTAAGTACCAACAGTTACTGCTGATGGCTTTGGTGTAGTAAGTTTTCCAGGCAGGAAGCTGAAGAATAATTCAGCTGCAGAACTCTGAAGAATTTTTTACCCTCTGAGTCTTCAGCTCACATTTTTTAATTGCAGAAACTTGAAGGGCAATGTGCCGTAAGGAGAGATTAACAAAAGCCAAGCGGGCAAGAGCTCATCCCCCCAAACCTGCCAGGCCCCAGCGATGCTGAACCCACCTCCAAGGAGTTTCAACAAGCTGCAAAAGCTGTTTCTAAAACTCTGCTGAACTACTGTAATAAAACCAACCATCACTTATCCCTAGCAGCTTCCCAGGAGCAAAACAATTAATGGACAGGAAACTGAGCCATTTTAACAGATTCCAGACTGAGCTCTGGGCGTGAGGACTGTGGCCCCACGCAGGGGAGATGCTCCTGACAAGGGGAGACTGCAGAGAAACCAGTGTGCTCCCACAAATCCCATCCCAGTGCCCTGCCTGCCCTGCCCACAGCCTCAAAGCGGGAGCAGCACAGGCAGAGGGAAAGGGAAAGAGCCCATACCTGTGTCTCCATGTGCCGGCAGCAAGCCAGGAACAGTCTGCAGCCCAGATACCAGCAGGTTTTCAGGAAGGAGGTGAAATATCGCCTCCAAGGGCTGGTGGGACTTCAGGCCATACTGCAGGTGGCTCTTCTCCATCACTGTCATGTATTTGTTCTCTGAAGAAAAGAAAACATCTCCGAATGACCAAAACTGGGGAGACAGCTTCACAGCCCCAATGTGGAATGAATCATTATCTGTGAATACACGTGCTAGGAGCAAAGGAAAACTTATGTTTGCCCAGCCAGGCCATTCCCAGCTGGCAGTAAGGCACATCCACTGAGCATTACCAGGGCACGGATCATGTCTCACATCAAGCAGACACATACAACACACTTTGGGTAAGAGAAGCCACCAAGAAGGGACCAAGATGCAATGTCTGGCTGCTGCTTACTTTCCACAGGGTCCTGGAAGCGTGGGTGCAGTAGAGCTCGTGGTGTCCCATGGTACAGCTTCAGCCTGAAAGCAAAGAGCACGTGTGTAGCAGTCAGTATATCCACCCTGAAGCACATCTCCATCTTCCACAAACCCCTGCTCAGCAGCAAAACCCACCCAACTCACTCTGGAAAAGCCCTGTCCTTTAGGGAAGGGACAGACATTTCTTCCAAACCCATCACTGCTTCCCCAGAGTGAAGAATTAAAGGTTTCTAAATGCTGGCTCTGTTTCTGCAGCCCCAGGACCACCCCCGCAAAGCAGCCACCCACATTGCCACCTCAATTCCTAGTGTGGCCTGTCACACAGCAGCAGGGGAACCTACGCTCTGTCCTCAGTGGCTGGGTCTGTCACCTCTGATCCACCACGGAAGAGGGGGATGATTCCAAAGCCACGGGAAAGATGCTGAGAGCCCCCATCACCTTTCCCAGCCATCATTACCACTTCCACAACAACAGCAATGCCAGGGTGGTTCAAGGAGGTATGGAAATAAACAACCTGGAACAGGAAAGGAGAGAGATGGGCTATTTCAGAGCTGGCAGCAGCAGATGCAGGCAGAGCAATGCCTCTTGTGCTGGGACACTCAGTGGCACAACCAGAACATCCATTAAAACTTCCAGACAGAAGCTAATGGCAAATTACTTTCAACACTGCTACGAAATCTCAGCCCTTAAGTCTCAAGCATTCTTTTTTTTTTCTTTTTTTTGTTGCCAACACCTGTTTTCCAGAGTAACTCACAGGCTGCAGACTCCAAATGAGCAGGGCTTCAGTGCATCCCAGACCTACAGCATTAGAGCAGCAAAAATGAGCTAGAAACCTTCCTGAAGAAGGGAGGGACATGGAAGTAGCCTGGACCTAAGGGCAGGAGGGGACAGGACACAGGTCACCTCCCCAGGACAGAATTTAACTCTAGGTTCATCTTTCTATTAAAAACTCATTACTGCAGTGTTTCAGGGAAAATGTTTACTGCAATATGGGCTCTCAGGAAGGAATAACAGAGAGAGACATTCCCACATCAACCCCAGGACATAAATCGTTATTCCATTAGCCTTTATTGCAAGGTGCTGATTAATGACCTGACCGCTGTGCCTGCAGAGCAAGGCTCACCCTGCAAAGGCACAGGCAGCCCTGACAGGGAATCCCCTGTGCCATTGAGCTCCAGGGCCCCTCCTGAATGCACACAGCAGTTTCTGTCACTGCATTCCTCTGCCCTAGACCCTGAGGACAAAACCCACCACACAAGCAGACTCTGATCCCTGTCCTCACACATTCCTGCTCTGGTGAGGCTGGCTGCACACAGTACACACAGGCAGAGGAGCAGCGACTTTCCTCCTTACCTCACCTGTCACAGATCAGTTCCAGCTCCACCTGAACTGTTCCTAACAATGAGCTGCTGACTTTCCCGCAGTTGGAAGATCCCACCCTGCATGCAGATCACCCCTCCTCTGTCAGACACTGAGCCCTGCAACTGCAGGGACAGGCAATGCAAGTTCAGCCACTACAGAAAGGCTGCAACACAGTCCCCCAACACCCCAAAATTCCTGACAACTGCTCCCAACCACATGGCAAACACCCAGGAAGCCTGCAGACGCAGGGAATGCATTTGGAAAGGCATCTCCTCCCAGCATTCAGCTCTCTCTGCAGCACTCTCTGCCCTAGTTTTAATCCATCCCTCTTCAAAACAAGCTGGGGTGGGATGGTACTGAAACACCTGGGAGAGAAAAGCACACGTCAATACCCCTCAATGTCACTGTCAGTGTAAAGGAAGGGAGAGCACGGGCCGAGCTGTGCTTCACTTCACCTGCAGCTGAGGAGGTGGAAACAGGAGCTATGAATTGGAAAACATGAGTCATGCTACAGGGCAGTGGGATCTCTCCATTAAGGGACACCCTGGTTTGCTGGTATCAGCAGCGGATGGAAGCATGGCTTTGGGAGAGTTTAGTTCCCAGATAAGGAGAGAGAAGCGCTGTGCAGGAGGGTGGGCAGCTGCTCCTTCCCTTCCTTCCCACTTGTGGGGAAACACTGCTCTCTGCCGCCAGCTCCGAACACAGCAGGTGGCACATCGCTGCTCCCACGGTGGCACCAGCCTCAGAGGAAACCCAGCACCCCAGTTTCCCCAGTAAACCCTACATAAAGCTTAATAAATGGGCGGTGTCTGGGATGCACCCCGTGCAAAAGGTCAGGGAGCGCTGGGATGGAAAAGGAAAAGGGTTTTGTTCTGTGTTTTCCCAGACCCTCGGCAGCCCCCACCTCATTGAAGGTCGCCCTGGCCGAGCGTGGCAGCGCAGCGCTGGCAGCTCGCCAGCTGCTCCTCCACGTCCTCCCAAAGAAGTGGTGGTAGGTGGCATCGAACAGGGAGAGGCGCAGCTGGTACTCAGCTCCCTGCAAGGCACAATGCACCGGCACTGGGGACACTCAGGGACCGGCCAGCTCTGTGTCCCCAAAGCTCAGAACACACTTTGATAAGAGATATAATTCCCGTTTTCTAAGGGATGCCCAAATCAGGCACATGGCCACAGACAGCTCCATGCATTGCTGCAGAACCTGCCTCCAAGCCAGAGGCTGATGGAGCAAAGGAAAAGCGGGAAAATTGAGCATTAAGCATAGAATAAAGAGGCAATTGATGTTAAAGTGCTATCCAGAAAATTTAATTTAAGTATAGTTACCTAAACTAACAAAAAACTAAACGAAAAATTAATTAAATGCTAACTCTGATTTACAGGTAGTAAGGCATGGGATTGAAACAACTTTGCGCTTCTGGGAGATCTCCAGTTAGTTCCCCCCAAAACCACCTTGTTTTGTTCCCCCCAAAACCCCCCTAAAAGCCACCGTGGGTAGCTCAGGCACACACATGCTGACAATAATGCTGAAAGGGGCATAGGAAAAAGAGAGTGACTTTGTACATACACAGAAAGTGACAGAATAAGGAAGAGGGGGGGCTAAACTGAAAGAAGAGCAATTTAAGTTTGATCTTAGGGAGAAATTCTTCCTTGTTAGGGTGGTGAGTCACTGGCACGGGTCATGCAGAGAAGCTGCGGCTGCTCCATCCCTGGGAGTGTTCAAAGCAAGTAGGTTGGAAAGGGAAACCTGGTCTAGTGGAAGGTAGCAGGAAGGTGGAAGGAAATTATCTGTAAGGTCCCTTCCAACACTAAATATTTCACGGTTCTATGAATAGCGAGACTCAGCAGAAACAACGGGCACAGCAAGACATTGCCGGGATGCCCTCGGGGGCCGATCGCCTGTACCTGGGAGAGGGCAGCGCCGTGCAGGTACTTGAGGACGCAGCGGAAGGCGGCGGAGCGGGGCGGGGGCCGGGCCCGGCCCCGCTGCGGATGCGGCGGCACCGTCAGGTGCTGCCGGAACACCCGCTCCCACTCGCCCATCGCCTCCCGGTGCCAGCTACGGCGGGCGCGGGGCTGGAACACCGGGGGACACGCACCCTGTGGGAACACAGCCACACGGACCCCGCACCGTCAGGACACGCAGCCCCGCGCAACAACCACACGTGGGCGGGGACAGCCCGCCCCGCGCCCGCCTGTGGTTCACACGGGTACGGCCAGGGCAGGGCCGGCCCGTGCCCGCCCACGCACCCACGGGATCCCGGTGTGCGGGAGCGGGACTGGAACCGACTCCGTCCCTCAGCGTCCGCACTCCCCCTGCTCACTCACCGCGCCCCGACGCCATCTTCTTGGGCCCAACCAACAGCGCTCCGGCCCGAGGGGGGGATGGGCACGCTGCCGCCGCTCGCCGCCCCACCGCCCACCTCTCGCGCCCCCTCGCCGGCGGAA
>VWZP01006246.1:407936-454550 GCA_013396995.1 Dicaeum eximium
GCAGTGGCACGGGGGTGGCAATATTAGATTTTCCCCCGAGCCCATTTGCGCACAGCGAGTGGAACGCCGCGGTTCCTTCAGCTTCCTTCAGTTTGGTGCCGTTTCTTAGTCCGTTCGCTTTGCTGCGCTGACCGGAGGGCTGCGGATGGAAGGAGCCCCGAGCCCCGTGGCGGGTCCCCGGTCCCCTCGGAGCCCAGATGCTGCTGCTGCTGCCTCACCATTTCTTCTGCCAGGCCCGAAGTTTTGCGAGCCTCTGTCTCACCAGCCTCCATTTTTTGGGGGGCTGTTTTCCTCGTGATGAGAATCCCCATAGGCCCCCTGCCTGTTCAGCCTGCGGCCAGCACGGGACTGCTCAGGCGGGCACCCAGGCTCTCGTCCAGGTGAGACGTGGTCTGTGGTGCTGGCAGGTGTAGGCAGGGCACCCAGCCTGCCTCCCAAAACCACCGGTTTCTTCCCCAAGCGTTCCTGGGAGCTGCGGCGCAGCACCGTGGGTGAGTGCCAGAGCAGGCTGGGCGAGATGTATCCAGTCTCTGTCACATCCCCTGTACAGGCCTGTTGCATATATGCAGTGATTTTCCAGCTAGTGAGCAGAAAATGCCTCTACATGGAGCTGCCAATGGCAGATTCAGAAGAGCTGCTGGTTTTATTCATTATTACTATTATTGTTTTGATGAGGAGGGTGGCAGGGCCAGCTGTCACCTCCTGCTCGCGGCCTGCGGGTCCGTGGGTCAGATGCATCATGGAGCAAGAGCAGATCGACTTGGCACATGGCTCCCACCATCTGTGGAGGTAGCAAAGCCACTGATGGGCTGGTGCTGGGAGCATCCCCAAATGGGACAGGGTTTATGACCTTCCCTGCCTGTTACTGGCTGTTCCTGGAGGTGCTGTGGCAGGAAAAGTGGGCAGCCTGCTGGGATCACCCACGCTGGCAGTGCTGAGTGGTCCCTGTCAGTGTCAGCTTGGTTTGGAGAAGGCAGTGTGCTTATTGGCCCCATCGCTGCCAGGACCGTGCTGAAATGGCAGAGGAAGTGCCAAGATGCTGCCATGAAGCTGAACAGGACTCGGCTGAGGGAGAGGAACCAGGTTTTCCTAATTTATAGCTGCCAGAGCACCACTGCGTGAGCAGCCTGTCCCAGACCCTGACCCCTTTTGCTGGCTTGGCCTGTAGTTTTCCTGTTAGATCCAGCTGCATTGGTGTTGTTATCACTGTGGGATCACTGAGTTGCACTGCCACAGGGACCAGCCTGCTCCAGTTACTGAGGTGGCACGCTCCAGGCTGGTTTTTTTGCCCAAGATAGCCAAAAAGCCAAGGGCACTGAGAAGGCGTGATGGGCACAAGGAGGATGGGTGGCCAGTGGCAGAACGCGGCAGCCGGGTGACCCTGGTGCTGGAGGCAACCCCGCAGCATCACTGCCGATGCTGTATTTGATTATCTTAAGAGAAACAAACCCGGCGCGATTTAAGGAAGCGATGATGCAGCTCCTGCCCAGGCTCCCCGTGGCCCCGGACGAGCCTTCCCCCGCGTGAGCTGCGCAGGGGCGGCTGGTGGCAGCCGCTCGCTCGCCCACGCGCTGCCGGTGCCGGGCTGCGGCGCCGACACGGTTAAGGCACCGGCGGGATCGGGAGCCGGCTGCAGCCACCGGCGGAGCCAAACTTGCCGAGTCAGGATGTGAGAGCGGCAGGGACGGCTCTGCAGCATCCTTAGGTGCTGTCGCATCCCGGGGAGCGGAGGGCTCGGCTTCCCCCTCCGCCAGACGCCTTTTCCCGGGGACAGAGCGGGAATGGGGTAGGAACCGTCATCCGCTGCGTTTGCCGCCGGCTGTAGCAGCTGCTCTGCGCCGGCACCGGCGCCGCTTCCAGAGCCCCGCGGAGCGCGCAGCCCGCCCGCAGCCGGGTTTGCCTCGTTGCCTTGTGCCTCCCGAGCTCGCATCGCCTCCGTCCGAGCACCGGAGACAGGTAGGTGCCGTGCTGGGCGCCGGCGGGGCCGCGGCCGTGGCTCGGTCGTGCCTGGCCGGCAGCCACGGCACAGTAGGGGACTGGCAGTGTCACACAGCGGGGACCCGCGGGCAGCCCGATGGACCCCGTTACTCTGGCTCTGGTGTACGTGACGGCAAAGCCGGAATGAGCCCGGCCGAGGCGCCGCGTGTGCTTTCGGGCTGTGTCATTGACTCGGGCAGCGGAGCAGCGCCGGTGCCGGAGCTCCGGCGGTCACGGGCGACCTCACGTGTCGCAGCTGAGTCCCCAGCGCCCGCCTGCCGCGTTGTGGTGATGATGGGCTGGAGAAGGCGCGGGAGCCCACCCGGGCGGTCAGAGGCCCCTGGTGGGCTGGGAGATGCTGCGCCGCAACAGAGGCTCCCGGGCCAAAGGAAGGGGCAGGGCTGCTGCTCTGCGGATCCCTGCGGCGCCGGTGCAGCCGGGGGAAGGGGGGGCATGGGACCAGCACGGGGCATGAGCACAGAGGTGACGGCAGGAGGTGACAGGAGGTGCCGAGGCGACAGGGCAGAGCAGCGTGAGTCATTGAGCTAAAGTCACCTTCCCCGTGGCGTGGAGGGGGGAATTTGCTGCAAACACAGTGAAAAAGGGGGAGAAATATGAGGACAGGTACCTGGCGTGGGGAGATGTGACATTACCTGCATTCCTCACTTGACTTGGGCAGGATGTTGACATGCCCGGGGCAAGGGTCCCACAGCTCTCCCTGCCCCAGGGCCTCACTCTTGGAGGATCGGGCTCACCAGAAGCTGCAGTTTCGTCCCTACATTCGCATTAATTCCATGTCCAGTTTCACCTGCTCCTACTCTGATGGCAGCATGTCTGGCAGGCTGCAGTATGTAGTTCCCCCCATGCTGGCCCAGCTCCCGGGGGCTTCCCAGCCATAAACCATCCATGTCGCAGCACTCACACTCCTGTACTCCACTGTGCTGCCAGGGACAGGAATGGACCTTGGTGGGAGCACAAATCATGAGGGTGTCCTTCACTTGGCTCCTGGGTGCATCCTGCAGAAGAAAACACTTTTGTTCCCACTCGGGCCACTGCTGAAACTCCCGCAGTTGCAGACTCACAGCTGAGTTGTGCCATGAGGAAGCTGGAGGTGCAGGAGCAGTCTCAGGGAAGCACCAAGCTGCTGACACAGAGGGGATTGGACTTTTGGTGGTGCCTTTGGCTCACAGAGCTCAGAGGTATGAATTGGCCCCAAAGGCTGGGACATTTTGGCTTCTCAGAGTGCAGAGCCCTGACCCGTGTGCCCGTGGTCCAGCTGTGCTTGCCAGGAAAGTCCCTCTAGCACTGCCGGACACTTGTCAGCCACTGCACTTGGTCCCCGCAGCATTGCTGAGAGGCAGCAGGAAGGGGCATCGGGTTCCGCTGAAAATTGCGGAGATCTGTGCTCCTGGCACCACAGCCCCCGGGATACAGAACTGGCGAGTCCTGAGCCCCGCGGGAATCCGGGATTGTGGCAGTGCAAGCAAGGAGCTGCACGGCTGCGCTGGGACACGGGGGTCCGGCTGTTCCCCCCCCCTGCAGGCGTCCCTCGGCTTTGTTTTGCCGCCGCTAACGAAGTGACACTGAGCTGGCATGAGCGGGCAGGACAGTGCCCGGCCGGTGGCTGCTGCTGGCAGCTGCGGAGCCAACACTCGCAGCACCCGGGAGAAGCCGGGGGGTCACAAGGGTATGAGAGGCTCAGCCAGGTCGGCAGGGTCCTGCTCCGTGCTCAGGTCAGTGCTGCGGGTTCGGGAGACAGCGGCTCCCTCCTGTCTTCTCGAAAATAAATCCGCTTTTACTGAGGCTGCCTGGGCTCCGGCTCCAGCGCGGCTGCGGCCAAAGGAGACGCACTCATGCAGCGCTCAGGAGGAGGGCGATGAGGATCTGTGCCGGGGGCTGCAGCCCGGCCCGGAGCTGCGCTGGGCGGGTGGGCGGCTCCGCGGGGATGGGCTCGGCTGCCGCAGCTGCTGCCATTGGGCTGCGTGGGCTGCAGGGGCTGCGCCGGGATGCAGGCACGCCGGGCCGGGATGCCAGAGGGATGCAGGATGCGGGAGGGATGCAGGATGCTGGCACACTGTGCTGGGATGCAGGATGAAAGCACGCCCTGCTGGGATGCAGGCAGGATACGATATGCAGGCACACCGTGCCGGGATGCAGGATGCAGGCATACTGTGCCAGAATGCAGGAGGGATGCAGGATGAAGGCATGCCGTGCCAGGATGCAGGCGGGATGCATGCCAGGACATGAGCACACTGTGTAAGGCCATGCTCCCGCTGAGCCCAGGGCAGCCAGGAGAGAGCCCAGAGATCTCTCAGTCCCCATCTGGGAAACAGAGCAGCTTGTGATCTGCAGTGTAAAGATGGCATCTCACTGGCCTAAAGAAAGAAGGGATAAATTTAAATCCCAGCCCCAGTTCTGTAAGGAAGTGTCATTGTTTTCTGTGATACTAGAAACTGCTGACAGTGTTGCAGGAGCAGGAGCACAGCTCCCAGGGAGTTATGCTGGATGCCCCTGGCATGGGGACAGGGACAAGGAGGGTCAGGGGTGCCTAGGGGTGAGCCCTCCTTTCCCTCGGAGCTCCCTCACCGCTGTGCACAAAGTCAATCACATGTGGGCTGCAGGAAAAGCCAGACTGTTTTTCTCCCCATAGCTTGTTCCTTTCAGAAGGACCCTTAGGGACAGCTTCAGGGTTTTCAGAATGTTTCATTTTTCAGGCCCGTGTTTCCAAACCATTTCCTGAGATCTCGGGACCCCCAGAAGTTTGGAGAGAGCAGCCAAGCTGGGAAGTCAGAGGAACAGGGCTGGGGCAAGATGGTTTTGGGATCAGTGGGTCAGGGTGTGAGCCCCAGGGTCTGAGGCTGGCAGAGCTGCTGTGCCCACACCGCTGCCAATGCCACGTGCCCATCTGGCTCAAGATCTCCTGCAACAGGAAGTGCCGTCATACGTGTGCCCCAAAAAACTAATTTCTTCCTCTCTTCCTCTTCCCCTGTGGCAGGGGTGAGGCAGCGAGTGGCTCCGGGGAGCCCAGGCTGGCTCCATGTATCCCGAATCCACCACTGACTCCCCAGCGCGACTCTCGCTGCGGCAGACAGGCTCCCCAGGGATGATTTACAGGTAAGGGTGCAAGGCAGTGCTAGGGGGACTCTGTAGGGCTTCAAACCCACGCCTGTGGCAACCCAGAACCACCACGCTCCCCGAAACTGCCCTGATATTCCTAAATAGCCCCAGCATGCTTCATGCAAAAGCTTCCAGCACAAAATCCCCCCACAGTAGCAGCAGCAGCAGTATTTTGGGCGCTGGTGCCTGTTATGGGCATAGGGGGCACTTTCAGGGTCATGCCAGTGCCTGCTGCAGTGTCCCCTGTGCTGTGACATGGGTGGGTGCCGCTGACCCTTCCCACAGCCACTGACTCTGCCACTCGCTCCCTCTCCTCCTTTCTAACGGGGTTTGTGGCATCTTTCTTCTCTCTCCCCTTTGCTGTCGGAAGCGCGAGATACGGGAGCCCCAAGCGCCAGCTCCAGTTCTACAGGTAACCAGGCCCTTCCCTCTCCCCAAAACCCCCCCAGCAAGTGGCTGTGGCTCCTGCCCATGCCCAGATAATGCTGGCACAGCACTGCCCTGCCCAGTGTGCCAGGGTTCCTCTGTGTGGGATGGGCATCACACATGTAGCATCACCTCATCAGCTGCTCACGGGTTTGGAAGTGCAGTGTGGGGACCCTGGGGTGTGGCTGGGTGGGGGGGACATTCTCATGGGCTGTCCAAGCAGCAGAGTGTGGCCACATGGCTGTGGGGGACAGCCACTGTGGGGTGTGGGGCTCAGCTCAGCTTGGGGGGAGTGTCCCATGCCAGTGCTGTGCCTGGAGAAGCCCCTGGCTTTTCCCAAGAGCAGCTCTGGGAAACCAGCCAGCTGCTCCCTGGCTCCTGCTATTAGGAACAGTCTCATTAAGTGGCTCAGGAGGCAACAATCGCTCCCGTCACCCTTTTACTGTCTGAAGTGAGGGCAACACTTCCGCACATACTCTGCCAGCAGCTGCTCCAGTGCTCCCAGGGCCACAGCAGCCCAGTGGTGTGGGACTGGGTCTGGCCTGGCTGCCGTGGAGTGGGGGACAGGAGCTGCGCCTCGACAGAACCGTGGGCCCCCAATCCATCCTGCACATGACAGGAGGAGGTGAGACGGGCTGGCAGTGGGATGGCTCAGTGGCACTGATAGTGTCCATCCCAGTGGCACTGCCGAGCCCCAGCTACAGGCAAGTTTTGGCTGCCAAACTGGCCTGAACCACTGGACATATCTGGTGCAAAAGGCTCCCAAGGCCAACAGGCAGGAGCTTGTCCGTAGGCTGCCTTCAGGCAGCAGCCACCTGTGTTCATCACCCAGTTCTGTTTCGGGGCTCCCTTCTGGTAGAGGCTGCCTTTCAGTCCTGCCACAGCCCAGCTCTGACTCCACTGCCGCGGGGACCACAGGAGGGCTGTGCCTGCCGCAGGGCACCGTCTCTGCTCCCTGATGGCCCCAGTGTCCAGCTGTCCCCACCGCCCTGTGTGCTGGTGACGGGGGACCTGTCACCGCGGGGCTCGGGGCGGCAGAGCCAGCGTTGATAAAGCAGCGGCACATCCCCGGGCTTTTAGTGAGGCGCCATGAATAATTTAACTCCCCTTCGCGAAGAAGAAAATCCCCTAATAGGGCTAATGGAGCGCGGCGAGAAGCCGGACGCTGGGGGCCCGGCGCAGCCGCCAAGTGCTTTGGACGCCAAGCTCCGACACTCCCCTAATGCAAAACAACGCGGCCACCGCGGCTCTTATATCTGCCCTGGGGCAGCCCAGCCGCACAGAGCTGCGCTGCTGCTGAGCAGCTTCCCTGTCGCGGTGAGTCGGGGCCGGCGAGCGGGGCTGGGCAGGGCGGGCGATGAGAGGGGACGGGCACCGCCATGGGGCAGCCGCTACGGGCAGCAGGGAAGGTTTTCCGTACAGGGTGGGATTGGGATTTGATGCCTTTTAGGATGGTTTTCTTTTGGAGTTTGGGGTCTTCCTGGCTTTAGGCAGGCTGGTGGCTGCGATTTCCCAGCTTGGCAAGCCAGGCTGGCCAGACATCTCTCTGGGCAGCTGCCCTGCCTGTCACCCACTTGTTGTCCCCCTGACGCTGCTAACAGTGCTGTTATTCTGCAGAGCCTGCGCTCTGTGCCCCATCCCTGCTCCTTCCTCGCAAAACAGCCTCTCCTGCTTGGGCACGGCACAGCTTATCCTTGGCAGATCCAGCAGCCCTGCTGCTGCTCATCCCAGGGGCACTGGGATTTCTGCTATCAAATGGCCATGAATGTACCCACCACCTCCATGCTCTCTCAGCCATCCACTTGTGTTCTGCTGAAAATCAGCGAAGTGTCAAGATAGGACAGCTGGTGGATTCCCACCCCATTCCTCAGAGCAGCCCAGATCAAACCCCCAGCTCTGCTTGCTGCAGCCATTTGGCTGCTGTAGAGCAGTGGTGCAGCCAGCTCAGGTTTCTCCTTGCTGTTGTCAGGTCAGGGGATCCTACCAGGGCAAGGAGACCCCACTGGGAACAAGGGGATCCCACCAGGTGTCTGTACCCAGCAGGAGCCATCAGCATTGCCCTAATTAAAGCTACCAGCCACGGAGAAGGGCCGGTGCTGGAGGTGCTGGGTCCAGTCTCCAGCTTTGAGGTGTGGCAGGAAGAGGCTGATGACCAGGATTCTGTTTGACTTTGCCACAACAGAGGGAAAGGTTTCCTTTCCATGTCTCTGAGCTTTCCCAAGGCCTTGCTACAGAGCAGGAAGAGCACAGAGCAGTCTCTGGCAGCACTGGCTGTCAAAGGAGACCCCCACGTTTTTGGTCATACCTGGCCAGCTGCTACTCCATATCCTCTGGGCTTCCTTCTCCTTTCCTCTGGAGGTCAACACCTCAATGGCAGAGAGCACATCGCTTTTGGCTCCTGCAGCTGTCAATTTGATCTTCATAGGGAAAGAAAAAACCACCAGCGGGAGCCTGGCTGGAGCCTGATGCCGGTGTAGATCTGTCACAGTGCATCCCCAGTGGCCACTCCGGCACCAACACCACAGTTCTGGCCCCAGTCCCTGCTCCCTGCAGACACTGAAAACGAGAAGTTGCAGCAAGAGGCACAGAAATGGAGCTGGTGCCACCGCCAGTGAGGTCCCAGCCACAGAGACAGCAAGGACTCGGGTGTGGAAGGAGCCCACCCTGCAGCAGGCTATTTTCGGCAGCCGCACCGGCTGGGAGGTCGCTGCCGCGGTGGTGGGGAAGGTGTTGGCTGGTGGCGCACATTGCGGCAGCGTGACGCAGGCACAGTGAGCACCCCGTGCCCACAGACCGATGTCCACCCCTTCCAGTGAGCCCCACGGGGTCCCCTTTTCCATCCCGATTTTCCTTGCCCATGGCACACAGTGCCAGATTCTCACCAGCAGTACTTGTGCCACTGCTCACCAGTGCCTCGGCCAGCTCTGGGACCCACTGCGTCCCTCGCAGGGATGCAAACCAGTGCAGCCCAGACAGTGCAAGCTGGGAGCCAGCACAGCCAGGCCACAGGCCACACTGCTGCATCGTGGCAGGCACCACTGCAGCCTCAGACACAGACTGTGCCGCATCCCTGTCCTGCTGCTTCTCCTCTTGTGCTTCAGCTCCCACGCCAAGCCTTTGCTCCGCTGAAGACGCTGGCTTTGCTAGGGTCCCCACACGTCCTGGCAAGGGCGGGTTCCACCAGTCTGGCATGGCAATGCAGGCAGGGCTGTGCCCTGAGCGGTGAGGGAGCCCATGTTGTGCTTTCCCAGCTCTCTCCGTAGCACCACAGAGTGTTTGGTGGCGTGGCTGGCCGGCAGAGCCCACACTCGGGTGGCAGGATGCTCTCCATGACCTACAGTGAGAGCCTGCGCAGCGTGGCCAGCCGGCCCAGCCCTGAGTGGGGGCTGCCCCCAGCCCCCCGGGTGGCCGACGGGCTGGAGCTGCGGCGGCTGCGGGATGTGCGGGCGGCGGCGCGGGCGAAGACTCTGGAGGAGTTCCTGCGGATGCACGGGCTCTCCCTGGCCGACAGTACCGCCCGCGCCACTGGCATGAAGTACAGGTAAGGCAGCGCCGTGAGAGCGGTGAGGGCCGAGGTGAGAGGATGACACAGGGGACGCTGCTTGGCGCTGGTTTGACACCTCGTCAGGAGAACGGCTCCCAGCTAAGCTCACCTCGGCTCCCCCGTGCCGCGCCGAGGCTGAGAGGAGCCGATGCCCTTGGCGCGACATGCGCCGGAGAAGGCGGCAGCCGATCAGCGCTCTTAGCACTTTCCTACTTGGTGATCTTTGAGCTTCTCACTTGACATTCCTGTTTGCTGTTTGGGCATTTGGAGATGCAGACACTCTCTGAGCTTTAAAGATTAGGTACCTGGAGCAAACAGCCTCCAGGTGAGGCAGAAGAGCTGTTTCTGCCTCAGAGGTGTAAATCTCCATGTGATGCAGGTACATCTCTGCCTGACTGGAGGGGTACATCTTTGCCTGACAGGGGTTCATCTCCACCTGATGGGTGTAAATCTCCATCTGACGGGGATACATCTCTGCCTGATGGGTGTGCATCACAGAGTGGGTGCATCATTAATTTTGCATGTGGCTCCTGGTGCAAGGTGTATCAGGATTTCAGCCAATGTCCTTGTCAGGAGGACACTCCAGGCAGCTGGAGAGGTGGCCACAGCCCCTCAGAGCAATAGAGTGCAGGGCCCAGCACCCCCAGTAACCCAGGTCAGTCTTTGCAGGGCACCAGGGGTGAGGACAGTGGCTGTTCTCCAGCGACAATACAGGGGTGCCCCTTGTCCCCCACTGCAGCGAAGCCCCCGGGAGCTGGCAGCTCTGCTGGCTCCTGCCATGCTGCACTGTGCCGTGCCGTGCTGCACCGCGGGTCAGGTTCCCCTCTGCTCACAATGACCACGGTAACATTTACACAGTGGCAAGAGCCCATCTAATATTCATGGGGACATTATTTATTGATGGGAGCAGCTGGCACAGACACCCCAAAGGTGCTCCTTCTTTGGGCATGTCCCCACTGACACCAAAATCTGTGGGGTTTCTCATCCGCTGGGAGCTGACAACTGCTGCCAGGTTCTCCCCGCACTGGAGCCGGCGCTGGCGGTGGTGCTGGCAGGATTATCAGCTAAGGAGCTTTGCGAGAGAGGGAAGCGGAGGAGATTACAAGATTTTTCATTAGGTTTGGGGCAAACGTGCATAATTTCCTGCAAGCCCTGTCGCTGCATTTTGCTCCATCCTGAGGGGCACGGCAGGTGCTGGCAGCCGGCACGTGGCCGCGGCTGCAGGACGGTGCTGTAGTGTGCTGATTGTGTCCTTGCTTCGGCAGGAAGTGCTAGGCTGGAATTCACCTCAGTCGACTTCGCTTGCACTGGGAAAAATAGGGGAATGTGCTGCTGGGGCTGTGGCCCCGAGGGCGACAACTTCGGCAAAGAGCTGGGCTGTGCCGCGGGAGAGCGACCAGTGTCGCCGTCACCTGCGCTGTCGCCCGGCCGTGGGGTCGGCGATTTACACGCGTTGCTACCAGAGGGTTTGGTTTCGGACCCGTGCAGGGGAATCTGCCTCTTCACTCCGCAGTGTCAGCCCTCGCTGTGCCCCAAACCGGGGCTGGGCTAGCAGCCGTGCCCGCGGGGGAATGCCCAGCGGGCCGCGGGGGAGTCCTGCCCCGCCACGGCCACTCCGGAGGGTACCGGCGGCGGCTCTGCCCCTCCTGCCCCCACCTGCCGGCGTGCCGCTCGCTCTCTTCCTGAGCTCATCAAATATTGAGGGCAGGAGGGCTGACGGGAGCGCTCCTCGCCCGCCGCCTCGCAGCCCCCCGCCGTCACGTTGGCGGCGCGCGGGAGGAGCTCCCCGCCTCGCCCGGGGCGCCGGCTAAATTTAGGCAGCTGGCGCTGCTGCCCGCCGGAGCAGCATGCAGGTCTCCTTTGTGTGCTCCGAGCACAGCATCAAGAGCCGGAGCGCGGAGGACCGGCTGAACCGACAGAATGCCGGCAGCCCCAGCCTCGGCACCCGCGGCAAGTTCCGCGCCGTGGCCATGGTGGCCCGTAGCCTGGGGCAGCTCTCGGTGCAGAACGCGCCCTCCTCCAGCGACTCCAGCGTCAAGCAGCCGGGGATGAAATACCGGTAGGAAAGGGGCACTCCTGGGGCTTCTCCTGTTCCTCACTGCGATCGGGGCGGCGAGGGGGGACTGGGGGCCAGGGGTGCCGCACTCTCCGAATCTCCGGTTCGCGTCCGGCTCTGTCGGGTTCCCGTCGCTAAAAGTGCTGACCGTGCGCCTCCGTGCGCTTCCTCGCTGTTTGCTCCTGTCCCCTCAGGGCACCTTTGATCGAGCCGCGCGTAAAATCTTCAGCATGGGGGAGAGAAGGGACCCTAAAATTCAGGGTAGGATTAGTAGCATCCTCAGTGTCTGCTAAAGCGGGCTGGCTGCCGAGCCGGGGGGGTCTGCGAGTCACGGTAGCGTTAATCCGGGCTGCCATGGCATCCTTTCGGTGCTGCTAGAGACTCAGTGCCCTGCAAAGCAAGTCCAGAGCCATAAGGGGCTCTGGCTGCCCATGGTGGTTCTGGAAACAGGGTGGTGTGTGCATGTGGGGCCGCCCTGGCCAGCACTCACAGAGCTCACACACCCCATGTCCTGGCTCTGGTGCAGAGCACTCAGAGCTTCTCCCATTGAGGCTGAGTGTGCACCTGGATGTGGGGCTGGGGCTCCCCCGAGATGAGCATGGACCCCAGGACAGGGTAGGGCCCCCCCCCAGATGAGCCTGCACGCCATGGTCCAGCTGCCAGCGGCCACGTGCCTCCACTGCAGCCCAGATGTGCCAGCATTAGGCAACAAAGTGTGTAAGGCCAGCAGAGCGCTGGGGTGAGCCTGGCCATCACCACCAGTGTCATCCAAATAAGCTGAGTCTCCTTACCCGGGCACTGAGGAGGGGACTGGTCCAGTTCTGTCCAGCTCCAAAACACCAAACCCTTGCAGTGGTAACAGCAGTACTGGGGTAATGCACGGTGCCATCCTTAGAGCTCACTGCTCCTGCCCCACAGTCATCCAGAGGAGGAGCATACCAGCAACACCCTCTCCCAGGCAATGGGTGATCAGCTCAGGAGTCCCCAGTGGTGGCCTCTGGAGAGACAGTGGCACACGGGGATGCTCCAAGCAAGTGGATGGGATAGGAGAGCCGTAACAGTGTGGGGGAATGCTTGGCCTTCCCAAGGTCTGCCAGTATCTCTATTAGGCAGCCTGTCAACACACTTTTGGGCTGGGAAGCCAAGAGCAGCAATGGCCACCTGTCCAGGGGAACCCCAGCAATGCTCTTGGAATATCCAGGATGAGGCAGGTGCTCTCCACTCTGCATGGCAACCCCACATCATGGGGGCTAGATCCACCGCTGGCCCACGGCCATGACCTCTCCTCACCCCAAAATGCTCTAAAAACACAACGGGACAGGGGGAGCACCAGTGCCTCCAGATGCTGGGCAATGACATGGCAGCACAGAGGGATGCTGCCCTGACTCGGTGCAGCCCACGGTTGCCCGTGGCTGGGCCACAGCCACTCCCTGCCCGGCTGCCGGTGCCCGTGTCGGCGGTGCTGGCGGTGGCGGTGCCTCCGGTTGCTATGCGACACCCGCGCGGGCGAGCTGCCGCGGCTCACCTACACTTTATTTATTTTAACGCTCATTTCTTGAGCCTTTGTCATTTTTAACAAGTAACTGGCTCTCCATCACCACAGCGAAGGCGTCTGCCAGCCTGGCCCCCTTCCCGAAAGCTGTTCTCCAGTTCCTTGTACTGGTCAGATTTTCTGGGGTGCTCCATTTCTCCAGGATGTTGCTCCACTCCCGAGCACCCTTGCCTGGTGCACGTCCTGTGCTTCCTTGTGTGATGCAGAGAACAGGCACAACTCATGCCATGGATGGGATGCTTCAGTCCTGACCACCAGCATGCCGGCTCCTCTTTCTCCAGTCTCATTTCCCAGTGTCAGCTGCACTCTCAGGGCAGCTGGACACCCCGGCCTCATCACAGGGAGCTACTTTAACAAGGTCATTGCTCTCCCAATAGCCCTGCCGGGCACAGCATCACTGCGCAGGTGCCACTACCAAGCTGCGGGATACCCAGCCTGGGATGGCTCGTTAATCAGTTGAGAAGGGACTCTCATTGTGGAACCATCCCAGGTGGGGATGGGGACCAGGAGCCACCACCACACTTCCCAGTCCTCGTGTCCTGTGTGTTCGGTAGCATGCAGGATGCATGAGACAGCGTTCTGGGGTTCCCTGGCACCTTTCCTAATGGTCTCTGTCTTCCAGGAACCTCGGGAAGTCTGGGCTGCGTGTGTCCTGCCTGGGTCTGGGTAAGTGCCAGGGTTTGCCACAGCCCCTCGGCATCCCCTCAGTTACGCAGCAGCTGCCGGCACTCCCCGGCCAGGGCAGCACTCACTTACCCCGGCAGTGTTTGCAAAGGGAAGGAAAGGGTTTTCCTCAGCCCTGTGGCTGTTTTGAGTCACGGCCCAGAAATTGTCAAATTATTTTCTCTTTTTCTGACACGATAGGAAGCGACTGGGCCGTGCTGGGAGCACCGCAGTGCACGTGGCAGGGCCAGCTGTGGCCACCACGTGCCAGAGCTGTGCTGAGGGAGCCAGTGTGGGTGGCCGGGGGGCTTGATGTGGCGGCGCTCACGACATTCACCATGCACACGCCTCTCTCCCCCCTGCAGGAACATGGGTGACTTTTGGAGGGCAGATCACAGACGAGGTAAGGCTGCACCCCTTCACCCTGGCCTTTCCTTGGTGAGTGGGGAGGGGATGGGGCCAGCACAGCCGTGGCTGTGGCCCGGGTGCATGCGGCGTGCTGGAGCTCAGCAGCGCTCTGCGCACGCGCCCGTGCGCCAGCTCTTGGCCACCCCCTTCACCGACCCTGCTCTCTCCTCACAGATGGCAGAGCAGCTGATGACTTTAGCTTATGACAACGGCATTAATCTCTTCGACACGGCAGAAGTCTACGCTGCTGGCAAGTAGGTACCCTGCTTTGGCAGCACCACAGGGGTCTCACCCTACACCCTGACTCCCACCAAATCACAGTGGCAATGGGAATATCCCAGGTTTGCCAGCTGCAAAGCAGCTTCCAGGACAGGGCTCTGAGTGCTTGCTCATGGGGGGAGTCATGGTTCTGGCAGTCCCATGCTTCCTGTGGTGGCCTGTATCATGCAGGTGCAGCCATGCACCCTCCCAGCACAGCTGTATCCAGGGCACACTGGCCCAGGGAATTGCCATATGCCCATGCATTCACTTAAAATTAGCAAGCTCATGCACTGGGGGCAGCTCGGCTCTGGACACCGCAGCCAAGGGGCAAACAGTGTCCCCACAGCCACTGCATTTGCCTCTTATTGTCCCGCAGTCTGGGGCTGTCCCTGCTGGCTGTCACCACTCCCCATGGCTGCAGCTGCCAGGTGCCAATGGCTGATGTCCCCTTCCCTTGTAGGGCTGAGGTGGTGCTGGGGAACATCATCAAGAAGAAAGGATGGAGGTAAGCTGGACACCATCCCTATTTGGCAAAACCATCACCATGGTCCTGATGGGCTGGGGAAAGCTGGTAGAGCAGCCTTGGGCAGGAATGTGCCATCCAAGGCAGGGTGCATGGGGCTTTGTGGGTGCCACCACCAGTGATTCTCTCTTTCTCCCTGCAGACGGTCCAGCCTGGTCATCACCACCAAAATCTTCTGGGGAGGAAAGTAGGTAACACCCGCCCTGCAGCAGAGCAGCTGGCACGGGTCAGGCTCTCATCCCAGGCTTTCACCCACTTTTCCTTTTCCAGGGCTGAGACGGAGAGGGGCCTGTCCCGAAAACACATCATAGAAGGTATGGGTAGGGATGAGGGCGCTCACCTGGCTGTGCCTCACTGCTGGCAGCAAGGGGCTCAGCATACCTGACAGCCCCATCCGTGCTGCAGGTCTGAAGGCATCGCTGGAGCGGCTGCAGCTCGAGTACGTGGACGTGGTGTTCGCCAACCGGCCCGACCCCAACACGCCGATGGAAGGTGGGTGCGCGCCACGGTGCCACGCTCCTCCCCGCTGTCTCTCATCCTCGTCGCGGTTGGTTTGCGCCAGGCTTGTGTTTCAAGGGCAATTTCCCTCCCGAGCAGAATCCGCTCCTCCGCCACCACGGTTGGCCCGCACCACAGTCACACTTCTGCCACCTCCCACCCGGCGCCAGGACCCTCTCGGGCCGCGGCAGGGCGGGTTGGCGGTGCGGTGGCAGGTCACTGCCCCCATCCCAGCAGCAGTGACTCCACTTTCTCTAAATCTCTCTTTTATCACCAGGGGACCCATTTAGTTCCTCCAAGTCCAGGACTTTCATCGTAGAAGGTACTCCCTGCCCGCACTCTGCCCGCCAGCCGCTGCCTGTCCCAGCGGTGTTTCCTGGGGCAGAGCCCCCACTCCTCTGTGATCCCCCATCCTTGTTTCCCCCTCTCAAGCAAACCCCGCCATGAGATGCAGAGGCAGCAGCAGCACAACACAGACACCCCCCTCGCCCTTCAGACTGTACTGCAGTTTAAAGGACAAAAAGCAGAGAGGCTCCCACCCCCCAGGGTCCTGCCATGGGGTGCCCTTGGCACATGCCAGGGTCTGCAGCAGGGTCCCTCCCCGCCGGGGCAGCTATGAGCATGTTGGGGTGTGCGCCCCAGTGCCAGCTGGATGAGCCTCATGCCCCTTGCCCTCCCCGCTGCCCGCCTTTGGCTGCAGGAGTACGCCTTGGCTTGGCCCCAGCCTGCATGGCTCAGGGCTGGCTCCCCCCAAGACCCCTGAGTGGCTCACACAGGGTTCAGGCTTCCCTCTGTGGCTCTCTGTGTGTGGGCAATGCATCAGTCCCTCCCCCTGCAGGAGTGCCAGTGCTGGTAACCCCACAGGGCATGGGGCCACTGGCAGAAGCCTCAGGCTGCTGTCCATGCAGGGAGAGCCTGGCACCGTGTGAGCATGTCAGGTCGGCTGTGGTCCCTGGCACATCCTGAGTGGCTGCTCCCTCCCTCCCCATCCTGCTCTTCTGAAAGCCTCCCCTGGACACCACCCAGCTCCCACTGCAGCATCGGGCAGTGGGATGCTCACCAGCCATCAGCGCGGTGCGAGCCCCCTTCTGCCAGTGCAGCCCCTGCTAAACCCCACGTGCCACTCTCTCCTTCCCTCCTGGCAGAGACAGTGCGAGCCATGACCCATGTCATCAACCAGGGGATGGCCATGTACTGGGGGACCTCACGCTGGAGCTCCATGGAGATCATGGTAGGGGCCCAGGGGACGGGGCGGCCGCAGCGGAGCAGCCCCAGCGATGCTGCTGACATTGATTTAATTAGACAGCAGCTGTTGGGAGCCAAGCGTGTGCAGATGCACTTAAGCCTTAATTATTTCTCGGGGCGGCCGCTCAGGACTCGGCTGGGGGGTTTGGCAGGGGGCTCGGGGGAGCAGCAGGGCACTGAGGGTCCTGGCTCTTCTGCAGGAGGCATACTCAGTGGCCCGGCAGTTCAACCTGATTCCGCCGATCTGCGAGCAGGCCGAGTACCACATGTTCCAGCGGGAAAAGGTGGAGGTGCAGCTCCCTGAGCTCTTCCACAAGATAGGTGTGAAAGTGGGGATTCCTTCCCAGCCCCCCAAAGCACAGTGCTCCCAAGCCCAGTGCTACTGAGGCCAGGTGCTGCCCCTAGGGGAGCTGGGAGCAGCGGTGGCATCCCCCTCTTCTGCTCTGTCCCCAGGCGTTGGAGCCATGACCTGGTCCCCACTGGCCTGTGGCATCGTCTCGGGGAAGTACGATGGGGGCATCCCCCCCTACTCCCGTGCCTCGCTGAAGGTGAGCTGCACCAGGGCTGGGAGGGGACACAGGGATGGACAGAGCTGGGGGAGCAGGGCCAGGGGCCTTGCAAAGTCCCTACAGGAACAGGAACTCCAGGAGTCACAATCCAGGGAGTTTGGGGATGCCCTGCCTGTGCGAGGTGCTGGTGCACTCTGATCCCACCACAACACCCCTTCCCACTCCCCAGGGATACCAGTGGCTGAAGGACAAGATCCTGAGTGAAGAGGGCCGGCGGCAGCAGGCAAAGCTGAAGGAGCTGCAGGCCATCGCTGAGCGCCTGGGCTGCACCCTGCCCCAGCTCGCCATCGGTAAGAGGATGGGAGACAGCTGGGGGTGACACCAGGGGTATCATGGGCTGTGCTTAAGCTCTGCTCTCCCTCCCATCCCAGCCTGGTGCCTGCGCAATGAGGGCGTCAGCTCTGTCTTACTGGGGGCCTCCAATGCCGACCAGCTGATGGAGAATATTGGAGCAATACAGGTCAGTGCTCCCAGCAGGAGCAGCGTTTGCCCAGAGCACTCATTGCAGTGCTGCACTGTGCAGGGAAAGAGGGTTGCAAACCCAGCTCCATGACAGGTTTTGCTTGTCATGAAGGCGAGAAGCAAAGACGAGATTTTGCTGGGCTGAGGGGGCAGGGTCGGGCCTGACTCAGGCTCTCCCTAACTGGGTCACCCTGCCGGCAAGCTGGGGCTTGTGGCAGGAACGTGGTGGGATGGAGGCGGTGAGCATCCTCCAGCACGCACCAGGGTCACAATCCCAACTCCCAGCGTTGCCCCCATTCCCCGCAGGTCCTTCCAAAGCTGTCGTCTTCCATCGTCCACGAGATCGATAGCATCCTGGGCAACAAACCATACAGCAAGAAGGACTACAGATCCTAAGTGCGCCCGAGCACGCCGCCCGCCGCGCAGCCCTCGCCGCCCGTTCGCTTGCTTACGCTTTGTTGGAGCAAAGTGGAGAGTGTGGTTTGCACCGCGAGCGCCGAGAGCCAGCGCTCCCGCCCGCGCCGCCCCGGACATGGCGCGGCGGCCGCCCGGCCTGGCTCTGCCGACCACCGGCGGGAGGCGAGCCCCACGCTGCCCGCAGCCGGAGCCGCTGCGGGGACCCGGTGCATGCGTGGCCGCTGGCTCCGCGCTGCCGGAGGCGGTGGGCGCGGGGTGCACGCGGGGGCTGTACGCCCACGAGGCCGACAACACGAAGCTGTTCCCCAGACTGCGCCCGGGCCTCGCCTCTGCCCAGCGCCGCACCGGCACCGCGGGGCTGCGGTGCCCGGCCAGCACCTGCTGCCGGGGAAGGGGGTGGCTGGGATGGGGACAGGGAGGGAGTTCTCTGCGGGGAGAGCCCGGGGTGCTCCGGCCGAGCTCTGCTGCGGGGAGGGGCCGGGCCAGGCGGGGGGAGTGTGTGTGGGCAAGCGTGCGAGTGTCTGTGTGCATGGACACACGCGGAGATGCAGGGATACACAGACATGCGGGGTAAAACAGACGTGGATTTGCAGACAGCAGCTGTGGAGGTGAACACAGCCCACAGGCGCCTTCAGCTGTATCTGCACAAGCTACTGAAAGCCTCTACACACGCACCCACATACACCTGTTAGAGGGGTGTCTACAGACACAAACAGACACACACAGAGTCCCATACGGACAGAAGTAGATACAAATGTAGCTCTACCTCCACCTCTATCCCTGACATCAGTCTCTGAGAGATCAATACCTATTTACATATATAGATACCTGTATGTAGGTGTGTACACACACCTCTGAAAATTACATATATAATGTATATACACACATGTAGACACGTGTGTGCTTGTGTATATACAGACATACATGGTTCTGTGTATTGACCCATATATGTAATATATAGATGTGTACATATCCATGTAAATATATTGCTAATAGCAGCATCCATGTTTGTATGGATATATGCACACATGAAAATCACTGACGTACTTTAATGTGTGTGTATATGCAGATAGATGTGTATATACAGATACATGTGTAGATGTCTCTATATCCATACCCAGCTTAACTATATGCTCATCTATGCATCTATAAACATATGCCATATATACAAATGAATACAGATATTTGTAACTTAGATACAACTATAGCTACAAATATATAGCTGTACGTCTAGCTATAGCTATATATACGGATACATGTACCATAGATATAGAGAGATAGATGATACATAAAGCTATAAAGAGAACAATACATAGCTACATGTATCCATCTCTTTCTAGCTCTCTGTGCAGAACAAACATTTTGCCAATATCTATATATATGTATCCAAATCCACATACATTTATACGCAGTTTCCTCTATCTGCACACATAAATATAAAAGCTGTAAATGTATGTGCAAACCCTCAGATTTGTGCAGCATGTGTGAGCTCTGCACTGTGTGTGTGAATTGTGCACTCTGGGCATGTGTATGAGCTTTGTACTGTGTGTGTGAGTTCTGTGAGTTCTGTGAGCTCTACTCACTGAGAGCTGCACTGTGCGAGCTCTGCACTGTGTGAGAGCTCTGTGCACAATGTGTGTGAGCTCTCTGGAGACTGTGTGAGATCTGTACACTCTGAGAGCTCTGTGCACTGTGAGAACTCTGCACTGTCTGTGTGAGCTCTGTGGAGTGTGTGTAAGATCTGCACACTGTGAGAGCTCTGTGCACAATGTGTATGAGCTCTCTGGAGTGTGTGTGAGATCTGTGCACTGAGCTCTGCACACCGAGAGCTCTGCAGTGTGTGTGTGAGCTCTGTGTACAATGTGTGTGAGCTTTCTGGAATGTGTGCTGAGCTCTGCACACTGTGAGAGCTCTGTGCACAATGTGTGTGAGCTCTCTGGAGAGTGTGTGAGATCTGTGTGCTGATCTCTGCGCACTGTGAGAGCTCTGCACTGTGTGTGAGAGCTCTGTGCACAATGTGTGTGTGTTTATCTGCTGTGTANCATCAGAGCTCCCCTCTGTATATGGCTGAGAGTCAGTGTGCACACCTCCCACATCCACACCCCTACAACACCTTTAGGTACATGGATTTACCTGCAGCTATACCTCTACAGGTTTACCTATACATGTACGTCTGTCTACAGAACTACATCGATGTTTGTGTGCAAAAAGAAACATATACATTCATATATATCTGTGAAATAACAAATACATGTATCTCTGTGTATATACACACATATGTATTATCTCTGTCTAGGATAGCTATACACCTTTACCTACATTTATGTATAAATACATGAAAATTAAAAATACATATGTATCTGTGTAGACATACACAAATATCAATACACCTATATATCCATACAGAGATGTAGAGATGTGTGGATATATAGATACTACAGATCTATAGATACTATATAGATACTATAGATACTATAGATACTACAGATATATAGATACTACAGGATATATAGATCTACACATGGGTGTGTATGAATGCACATATATTCCAATTGAAAACACACATTTATGTGTATTCTTATATACCCATACATGCATGTGTATATACACCTCTGTAAATATAGATCTATACATCCTTACCATGTGTAGATCTATCCTGTGTACATATATCCGTTATCTACCTGTACTTGTGCTACACGCAGACTCACAACTATCTATGTACACAAATACACATGTATTAAAACCACAAACACTTTATATAGACCTGTATAATATACAGGTGTGTAGGTACAGATACCACACATAGCAGTACCTAAATAAATCAGTATTTATACCTGTGTATGCTCACAGGAAGATATATACGTGCACATACAGATCTACAACTTACAGTTCTGTGTATATCTACATGTGTACGTAGATCTACACATGCTGTATATGAAGAGGTTCATGTGTGGGGGTGATAGACATATGTAAAAATGTGCACCATGCAGAGATTACAGTATCTGTGTAGATACACATGACATTCTCATGTCTGTCTGTGTCCATGTGTGCATGTCCCTGTGTCTCCACGTGCACACGTGTCTGTGTACCTGCATGTGTGTGTGTAGACGTCTGTGTCTGTTTCTGTGGACACGTGCGTGTGTGTGTGTGGACACCTGCAAGACAACAGGGGTACCAAGACCATGGCCAGGGCCCCCCCGAGGCTGCCCCACCATCCCTTCCCCTGCCAGACTCCACTGCGTCCTTCCCAAAGGATTTATTAAAACACAGAACAGAAACTGGGACACACAGAGCACGAAGCGGATGCAGGGGCGTTGCTTACGGCTGCCGGTGTCACCACGCTCGAGGCATCCCCATCCCAGTTCCAGCTGTCCCCTCTGTCCCACCCACATCCCCTCCATCTGCCTGCCCCAAGCCCGGCACATGTGGACCCTCAGCCACACCAGAGCAGTGCCAGGGATTCCAGCAGGGCAGCAACAGGCGTGGGCTTGCTCAAACACCAGGAGGACGAAGAGACGGCCCTTAGGGGGACGATGGGGAGCACGGCCAGCTGGGACACGGCACCACTGGCCTCCACTCACCCCTACACCTGCCAACACAACCAGACAAACACCGCAACTCCAGCCCTCCCTCCCCTCAGCCCACCTTGCCCAGACAAACTCTTCAAGTCTTCAATAAGAAAGTGCAAAAATGTACACGGACACAAACCCCCAGCCCGCCGCTGCCACGGGGGCCACAGCAGGCAAAGCACACTTGAAGCAGGAGCGGGACAGCGCGGCAGTGCCGGCAGCAGCTTGTCTTCCCTGCAGGCAACGCTGGCACAAGTTCCCTGCCGACCTCTGGCAACAGCTGCTCATGGCCAGGGACAGGGGACTGTCCCCCAGGGCTGCTGCAAGAAGAGGGCTGTCCATAAGCCAAACCTGGGCCCTCCCCACGTGCCAACCCCACCTGGGAGGGGCTGCAGGAAGGATCTGCTCCCACTTCCACTGTGGCTGCTTGAGTCAGAGGCCACAGCCAGACACTGGCACGCGGGGGGCAGCCCACAATGAAGCCTCCATTTAGGCCCCCACCCCTTCATGTTCCCCAGCAAATGGAGCAGAGGGAGTGGGAAGCACAGCCTTACCTCGGCTAGGAGTGGGAGCTGCAGGGGAAAATCATGGGAACTGCTAAATATCTGTGGTGACAGAGGAAACACCTTGCTCACTACTGTCCTTTGCCAGCACTGCTGGACCACCCAAATCCACCCTCTGAATTTCTCTGCCCAAGAGCAAAACCCCAACTTACCAGTCACGTAGGGTCCCAGAGGCATCTGGCTGTAGTTGACAATCCCACCTGGCCCAGGACCACGGAAATTTGGCCCAAAGTTGTTGTTGAAGATCTGGGCAGAGCCAAAGGAACCCTGGAGAGGCAAGGAGGGAGAAAAGACATGGGCATGCAGCTGTGACCTGACCATGACCCCCACAGTGAGGGCTCTGTGCCCATCCCCACAGACCTGGGCAGCTGGATCCCCTCCACGGGTGGCCAGGCGGCTGAGGATGCTCCGCTCTGACATCTGCAGCCGGGCGGCCACGGGCGGGATGCGGGACAGCATGGAGGGCAGGCGTGTCACATCAGCCTTCATGTCACTCAGCAGCTCCTCGAGCTGGTTCAGCACTGCGAGTAAAGCAGGAGGTACTTGGGGGGATGCCTGCCAGACCCAGCAAGTTGAGAGGAGCAGGCAGCTCCTGGCTGAGAGGACACAAGCTGGGGACACCTCCTGGCTTGGCTCCCCAGGTGAGCGTGGGGAACCCTTCCTAGCCTTAGAGCAGAGTCCCTGAGCCCTGCAGGCACGCACCCTTGTGCAGGACAGCATTGGCAGGCTTGTTCCCAGCCAGGGACTCTTTGGAGAGGTGCTGGTGGCTCTCAGCAAGGCACTCCACTTCTGCCAGCCGTGCGTTCAGTGCCATGGCCGGGTGACTGGGGTCTTGGGTCATGTTGAGGTACGCCGCCCTCCGCAGCTGCTCCTCGATCACCAGGGCCTGCTCCAGCAACTGGGAGGTGAAGAGGGGAAGGATTCAAGACCAGACCCCGCCCCACTATAAAGCAGTAAACCACGGAGCTCCTCGCAAAGTCCACTGCCCACTTTGCTCACAGAAGATGCTGGCAAACTCCCCCCTGGCTTCAGGGTGCTGCTCTGGTCCTCCCACCTACAAGGACTCACCAGCCCTGGACCTGCCACTCGCCTTAAAACGCCGGGCAAGGAACTTGTTCTTCATCTCGAGGTAGTTCCCCTTGTGTATCTCTGACTTGAAGGGCTCGTTCAGGATCACATAGCGTGGGTCATTCTGGATGTCCTGCCAGCGGGCATAGCCATGACTGGTGTGGGAGAAGTGTCAAGGGCAGAACCAGCCAGCCAACAGCCTGCCCACCACCCCACAGTGACACCATGGCCCTAAACCCTCTCCCTGCTCATCACTGCAGCACCAACCCAGCTCCCACACTGCCAGAGAGGCCTCTCTCGCCTCGCTGGTCCTGCTCTGCCAGGTCAAAGGGTACGTGACAATTCCTGCCAACAGCCAGTAGTCGTGTCGGCGGTGCCAGATGTCGTAGATCTTGCCAGAGGACATGGCAGCCCTCTCCTCATTCTGCCACAGCGTGTGCAGCTCTGTGGAAGCAGAAGCAGAAGGGAGACAGCCTGATCAGGCAGCTGGACTGCAGGTCAATGCACAGCACGTGGGCAGGGCGAGTGATGGAACCTCCCAGGACCACAGGCACAGTGCAGACCCTGCACTGCTGCCAGCAAAGCATCAGCCCATCCATGGCCCCATCACAAGGGTGACATTCCTTGAAGGAATGTGCAAGTGCAGCTTTGCAGAACAGGCCAACACCTCATCTCTCACTCTTACCTGTGAAGCCACCGTCGGCAATGTTGAACATGAATCTGAAGTTCGTGTTTCTGTCTTCCTTCTTTCCTTCCTCCTCTTCCTCTTTGTCACCGTTTTGCTGGGCATCACTTGGTTCCTTCTCCTCCTCCTTGCCATCCTCTTCTTGGCAAACACAAGGAATTGGCCTGTCTAATTGTGCTCCACCACTAGACCCACTGGTGCCACCCCTGCCCCATCAACAGCCAGGGACTGCTGCAAAAGCCACCAACCCCTCCCAGCAGACCACACTGTTAGCACAGGCAGTGCCCACCCCAACAGGGTCTTGTTCCCACTCGTGGCTCCTGAGCATCAGTGGTGCTTATGGCATCTCTGCCACCACCCTGTGGGCATGCTCAGTCACTGTGCCAGGCACTGGCCTCACTCTGGGAATTCTTCCCACTCTTCACTCTCCAAAGCCTCATGCCTCACCTGGTTTGACTTCTTTATCCTCCCCCTTCCCTGGGCTGCTGCTCAACTCCGCCTTCTCCAAAGGCTTCTCTTGCTCTTGAATCCCCTCATCTGCAGGAGGGAACAGGCCTACAAGAAATGCTTGACATGGAAAAAGCTCTGCAGGGAACAACCTACTTATCCAGACAGACTTTCCCTTTAAGGGTAAAGTAACTATATTGTTTGTACGTTCAAGATGCTCAAAGAACTTCAAACAGAACATTCTTCTGCACTTTATCAAATAAATGTATTTAGTTTTCCCTCTTCCTTGAGACATCTAGAGGAACAAATGCCCCCCAAAATGACCATTTCATGCAACTTACAACTTGTTTTTTCAGGAATTTCTGCTGGACTTTGTGACATTCAGGTTTCCCACAGCGACACAGAGAATATACACAGCCTCACCTTTCACCAAGGGCTCAGAAGAAGGCTCAGCTTTTTCATAATCTTCTTGCTTCTCTTTCCTTGGTCTTTCCTTGTCCTTGCTGTCGCAGCTTTCCAGGTGCTCTTCGCTCTCCACCTCGGCACTTGCAGGTACCTAAATGCCAAGCACTCTTTCCAGATCAGCCTGGCCCTCCCTTCCCTAGGGAGTACCCCAAGTTCTCAGGCAGAGCAGGGGAAACTTCCAGGAGGAGATGCTGAACAAAGCCACCTCACCTGGCTGTCAGACACCTTTCTGGGCTTCTGTTCCACCAGGTCCTTTTCCTCATGGAAACCCAGTTGTGCTTCTGTTTTGTCTGTAGGAAGAGCAAAGCCAGGAAGCTGTTGAGCAGGGCCTGATGTGTCAAGCACATGCAAAACCTCCTGGTGTCTTGGCCCACCTTCCTCCCAAGCCAGACCCCAGCCACAACCCCCTGGATACCTGCAAGGGCCCCTGGTCCCATCTGTGTGTGTGCTGGACTGGCCGGGACAGGCGTGTTGGGATCTGAAGACACAAGCTCGCTGGATCTCTTGCTCTCTGGGCCCTCAAGAAGCAGGTCTGGGGTGCTGTACTTCCCATTGACATGCTCGAACTCCTGGACCTGGGACAGACACACATGGTCAGGTCAGACAGAGCAGGGACATTCCCAGCTGGTGCCACAGAGGCGGCATGTCCAGGCTGCTCACCCACAGAGTGACCAAGTGGCAGGACTGCTGCACCCACCCCGTTGAGAAAAGTGTCCAGAGCATTCTTTAAAAGGCCCATTTGTAATTTTACTCACCCACCTTCTTCCTTACTAGTGACATGACCCCAATGCGAGTCAGCACGTGCTGCCGGGACAGCCCTTCCCGGGGAACGCCGTCCGCAAAGGTTTCAGCTCCGTCTGCCCCGGGCTCACACAAGTGTCTCATAAAGAGAGAGACGTAGGCCCTGCCAGGGAAGCCAGACTTCAGTCCTGGCCCGTGGCCTCCCTGCTCAACCCAGCACGTGCATGATCCCCTGTCACCCACGGATGAGGAAAGCCTCGCACCCAGGAAGGGAACAAGAGATGCCATCTCAATGAAGCAGACACTGCCTCCCCAAAAAGAGCCCAAGGTGAAGGGGTGCAGGCTCCCAGCCCTGCCTGCCTGCCAGGACCTCCACACCTGAACTCCTTCTCGCTCTTCCCTCGCAGATCCCGGACCAGCCAGTGGGAGTTGAAGGCATCCTGGGGTGGCATTCCCCAGCGCATGATGGCGTTCAGGAACGCCTTGCGCTGCCGCGCGTTGAAGCCCAGAACCTGCAGGAAGCGAAGGCATCGCTGAGATCACAGAGTGGCCTCAGCAGCCTGTGGCATCCTGGAGCCTCACAGCTGTGCCAGGCATTGCTGGGCCAGGACTCATGTCCCAGTGATTCAGCACAAAGGGATCCAGCCCAGGCACAACAGCATTGGCCATGCTT
The DNA here is from genome assembly GCA_013396995.1 of Dicaeum eximium. Taxonomy (NCBI): domain Eukaryota; kingdom Metazoa; phylum Chordata; class Aves; order Passeriformes; family Dicaeidae; genus Dicaeum; species Dicaeum eximium. Next base: position 433,866 of record VWZP01006246.1, read on the forward strand.
TGGCTGAGGCTCACCTCGATGTTCCCCCCAACTCTTGCCAGCAAAGGAGGGAGAGGTTTGTCTCTGTCAGTCTTCAGCTGTCTCCGGGATTGTCTTCTGCCACCTAGAGCCAAGCAGCCTCAGTGATGGATAGACCAGGCAGCAAGGAAAGACAATTCATGTGCCCCAGGCTTCCTGCCCTCCCTCCTGACGGGACCAGAACCCACCAGAGCATCTGCCCAGACTGCAGGGTCCCTTCCAGCCACCACTCCCCAGGCTAGGACACTCCTCTGCCCTTCCCAGGCAAGGGGGGACCATGCCTGGTCCTCGCGGTGGACCAGACCACAGTCCTGCAGAGGCCAAAGAAGAAGCTAGCTGCCTTCCCTGCCCTGGAAAGCTCCTCACCTGATAGAAAGCAGGGACACAGTTCCCTGAACAGAAGCCCTGGCCACACCAGGCCCTCCAACCCAGACATTCCTGATGCTTCCAAATCCTAGGGAGTATCAAACATATCAACTCACTCTGGCCTTCTGGCCTCTCTTCAAAGTCTTCATCCTCATCCTCAGAGCCAATGGAATACTCTGACTGGTTGTCAGAGAGCTCGTCCTGCCACTCTGCAGAACACAAGGGAGGCCAGGTTAGAAGACCCTGCCCAGGAGGGATGTGCTAGACAGGTCAGAGCCTGCTTGTGGGTATGATGGGCATTCACTGCCAGGCAGCAGGAGAGGGGGACACAGCAACAGGAAATCATGTTCTCAGGTTTTACAGAATTAGCATTCTGTTATGCAGCAAAAACTGAATTTGAAGTATTTTGCACACAGACATGTCCTTCCTAGATTCTTCCAGCAAAACCAGTTTACAGACCAACAAATAAAAAGAAAAGAAATCTTTGAAACTTTCTACACTGGAAAGTTCAGATCCAGACAATCTACCAACTGCAGAGAGACACCAAGTGACAGCTCTGTCTGTCCTGTGAGCCAAACACCTGTGGCTGTACCTTGGTCCTCCTGAGAGGTGTCATTGTAGTTGACCTGCTTGCGGATTCTCTTCCCTTTCCCCAGGTTCCTGGCCAGATCTTCCTGCTGCTGCTCATAATGGTGCCGCAGCAGCTTCTCCCAGTAGTCAGGGTCCACATTCTCCTCTTGCTTGATGATCTCCCGTTCCACCTCCTCCTGCAGAGCCAGAGACAAGGGGCTCAAGCAGTCACAGAGAGAGAGCAGGGAGGGTCCTGCCACATGCCAAGCACTTGCAAGGACAGGAGAGGGAGCAGAGGGAACATGGAGGGATGTACAAAGGGGTGATTGTAAGCCACGATACTGATCACATTACCACACCATCCTCTTCTCTCACAACATACTGAGCCACTTTAAAGGAGCTGAGATACTCATTCATGTTTTGCAGCTCCGTGTCATCAGTTGCATCCTGGTTTCGGTCCAAAAGCTTAGAGATGGCAGCATCATCGTAGTGGATCACACTGCTGTCATCTACATCCTTATTGTCACCTGGAGAGCAAAGCAAGGGGAACAGCAGCGCAGATCAGGGTGCTGCACAGTCTGCTCCTGAGCCAGGCAAGTTCAGGTGAAGGGATGGGGAGGAAGATGAGTCACCCCAGCAAAGAGGGGCTACACACCTGGTGGGGTGCTACCGTGCTTTTTTTTCATGCTGGGGGTTGCTGCACCCCCTTTTGTTGACAGCGTGTCCGAGAAAGGGGTAACAGCATCCGCCATTGCAATCCGCTGTCCCTGGGACACCATGCCTACAGCACAGGGAGAGAAGAGTGAGCCCCAGCAGCTCAGAGAGGGCCCTGCCTCACACAGAGCATGCCCACCTCACCCTCCACATCATCCTTGAAGAGCTCTTCTGTCCCAAACTTGAGGATGTCATCCAGCTCTTGTTTGGTCATGGAGCCCGACTTGGAGCCGAGCCCCGGGCGAACCACCAGGTGGGTGAGCATCATCTTCCTCTTGGCCACCTGGGTGATGCGCTCCTCCACAGAGGCCCTGGTCACGAAGCGGTAAATCATCACCTTCTTGTTCTGCCCGATGCGGTGAGCTCTGCTGAACGCCTGCGGGCAGAGGACGGAGCTGGCAAGGCTGGTACCGTGCCAGCTGGACAAGGGGGCCCTGCTTCTCACCCTCCAAGCTGCATGAGAAGTACCCAGTTGAGGACAAGTATGAGGAACAAGTGAAAATGTCATGGGGCGTGCCAGTTTTGTATGTCAGGTGTCCCCCAGCCTGCAGAGAGGCCAGAGGGTGCGGGAAGGGGACTGCTGAGCAGAAACACCCACAAACACAGGAGAAAGTGTCAGCAGCTCTCAAGAGAAGATACTGAAATCCCAGTGAGGGTGTGCAAAGAGAGGGCACAGCCAGAGAGGTACTTACTATAAAGGAAGGAAAAGGGAAAGTCAGAAACCTGGATGTCATTGTGGGGATTCCAGTCAGAATCATAAATAATGACAGTGTCGGCCGTAGCAAGGTTTATGCCCAGACCACCGGCGCGGGTGGAGAGGAGGAAGCAGAACTGCTGAGCCCCAGGAGCTGAGAACGACAAACCCAGAGGTGGAAACAGGTGAGACAGGAAGAAGCACAGCTCACAGAGAGGAGCAGCACCATTTCAGAGGGACAGAACAGCTTCCGAAGCTGACAAGCAAGAGGCAGGGGTGTCAAGGAGTGAAAACACATCACCCCCTGGGAACCAGGTACTGCAGAACCCAGCTCCAGAGCAAAGGGGAAGCTCTGTCATCTGCTGAGGTCTTGGAAGGAAAGGCAGGAGCCCCTCCAGCTGAACAGCTGCTGGCACACTCAGGGTTCCTTGTGGGAACCAACTCAAGGGTGTAACGGCACAGTACTGGGGGAGCAGCCCCAGTGTGACACAGGAAGCCACACCTGTGAGTGTAGCACAAGCTCTGGGCACTGGCAGACGACCTGCTGCTGGCCACACACTGTCATAGCCCCCATGGCCACCCCTCAGCAAGACGGGAAGGTGAGTACCATTGAACCTGTCGATGGCCTCCTGGCGCAGGCCGCCAGTGATGCCCCCATCAATCCGCTCGTACTTGTAGCCTTCGTACTCCAGGAAATCCTCCAGCAAATCCAGCATCTTTGTCATCTACGGGGAAAAACAACCCTGGCATGAGAGGGTCTGCATGGCCAAACACCCCTGCCTCCCCTGGGGAGCTGCCCTGCCCCAGTATGGTCCTTGCCCACAGCCCAGAGGCCTCTGGTGGTGGTGGCACAGCATGGCCAGCAAAGCAAGCACAAACACAGCAGCTGCCAGAGGAGCAACACTCATATCTCATCTCCTACAGGCAACTCCTCCAGCAGGAAGGAATTGTGTCTGACTGTCCCTCCCCAGTGAGGAGCCTTGTGACTGCTGTCTCTTTTCTATCCTGAGCTAACAGAGTTCTTAAACACGACAGGCGGTCCCTCAGGAGCGAGCTGGGACACATCCCTTCCACCATTACTGCCATGGCTGCCTGGGGGAGAAGCTGCCACCAGCTATTCCACCTATTTCTGTCTGTTCCCAGCACAAATTTCCCATACATAATTTTAAAAAATTCCTTTAAAAATGTATTTATTATTATCCCTCCCTCTCTCACCTGCGAGAAGATCAGAACTCTGTGACCCCCATCCCGTAACTTCTTCAGCATCTTTTGGAGCAGCATCAGTTTCCCAGAAGATTTGACCAAAGAATTCCCATCATAAGATCCATTGGGCAGCACCGGGGCCTCCTGTGAAGGCAGCATGGTCAGTGCCCACAAGGACAACCCACGTTAACCTCATGGAGAACTTCACTTGCGTTTTCCAAAACAAAAAACTAAGTCCTTGAATGAAACCACTCGCATGGAAACCCACAGTGTGAACCAAAGCAGGATCATGGAAGCAGCTGCCACTCAACACTCTGAGACATGTCCAAGGGTGCAAAGGCAGGGACATACCACAGCTGCCACAGGGAACAGGTATGGGTGATTGCAGCACTTCTTCAGGTCCATCATGATGTTGAGCAGTGAGACCTGGTTCCCACCACCTTTCGAATTCAGGGCTTCAAAGTTCCTTGTCAGTATGAATTTGTAGTACTTCCTGCAGGAGGGGGGATGGGACAGACACCGTGTTAGCTGGGGCAGGTGTGGGACTGGCACAAACAGGAGGGCACTGAATTAAACCCCCTGGTGTCACTGGAGATGCAAAAGGGACATTTGGAGGGTTTTAAAAGCAATTCAGCACCTAGGGCTGTGTCTTTCCAGTTGCTCTGGGGGGATCACAGCCCTGGCAGTGGGATGGACTGAGGGGCACAGCACCTCCACCACCGCCCTCTGGGTGCCAGCCAAGCCCTCCTGCCCACCAGCCAGGGAAGAAGTGACGGGCCCTTCCTGCAGGTGCCCTGAGCTGCAAGAGATGCCACTGAAGCTGAACAGATCAGCCTAGCAGAACCAGAGCTGGGCCAGCAGCAATGCTCCAGGCTGACCCAGGCACACTGGCAGCACAGGGCATGTCCTAGTGCCAGGAATGGGAGAAGGGGATTCAGCCTCAGTGTTTTCTCCGTGCCCCCAGAGCCAGCAGAGCCACACTGCCAGCCTCCCATGCCCCAAGGACTGCACAGAGCCCAGTTCAACCACATGGAACATACCTCTTGGTGAGACACAAAGTACTCCCGCTCTTCCTGCAGCAGGCCCCAGGCCAGCAGGGTGCCTCTGACCCCTCACAATCCCTGCTGACACCCCACCATGCTGGAGGAAGCCAGACACCCCTGGAGAATACACTGGAATCACTCACTTCTGCATCTGGCTCAGCTCCACGCGCACGATCAGCTCCGTCTTGGCCGGCATGTTCTTGAACACATCAGCCTTGAGCCGCCGCAGCATGTGGGGACCCAGCAGGTCATGGAGCTTTTTGATCTGGTCTTCCTTAGAGATGTCTGCAAACTCCTCCAGGAACCCCTCCAGGTTGCTGTGGAAGAAGCCAGACCCCCATGGTGATAAGTAAGAGCGGCACTTGAAAATAAAGGGATCTGCTGCTTTATGACTTAAAAACCAGGGCAGAGCTTTCAAGGCACAAGAGGAGAAAATGCTTGCGAGGAGCCACTCTGATGGCCCAGGTAAGTGCAACTTACTTAAACCTCTCTGGAGTCAGGAAATTGAGCAGGTGGAAGAGCTCTTCCAAGTTGTTCTGGAGCGGAGTCCCTGTGAGAAGCAGCTTGTAATCGATCTTGTAGCTATTCAGTACTCTAAAAAACTGAAAAATAAATAAGTTTGGGTGACAAGGACTGCAAGGAACCAATGTGTCACTGTGGGACTCTGCAGGGTGCACATGGGGACTGAGCAATGACCCCCACGCTGGGCATGCAGAGCAGGGTGCCAGCATATCCTGCTCCCAGCCATTCCCACAGAGCACAGGCAGCAATCCTGTGGATTCTTGGGTCACACCACTTGTCTCCTCCTGCACCAGGGTCAGTGAACATCCTAGCAGCTGGAGACTGCATTTACTCAGGTAAAGGGGAAAGGAAGGAGAGGGATCAATTCCCTTCCACAACAGCCTGTCCAAGGACTGTCAGGCAGCCAGGCTGCTTCCTCTCCTGCTGCTGAAGGGTTTTTAATGCCAGAGGATGTTAAAGAGAGAAAAAAAAAATCCCACACTAACACCTGCCACCTACTTTGGACTGGTTGTTCTTCAGCCTGTGTGCTTCATCCACCACCAGACAGGCCCACTCTATGGAGCCCAGTATCGCCTGGTCAATGGTGATCAGCTCATAAGACGTGAGCAGGACGTGGAACTTGATCTGGGCTTCCTTCTGGGGGAGCAGAGGGAGAGAAAAGCTGGGATAAGAGAGCAGTGAACAGGACAGCCTCCACCTTTGCTGCTGCTGCACGTGATCCAAGATGAGAAGGGCTGCACTGCCTGGTACAGAGCCCACAGCAGGGCTGAGTCGTGCCAGAAGAACATCCGAACACGAGAACCAAGCAGGAGACCACAGAAATGGAAAAGCTCTGGCAGAAATCTGTAAAGTTCATCACAAATCTTCTGTGTCTGTAAATAATGCCAGCTTCCCTCTGTGGGAAGCTGATCAGGGACCTAACCAGGCTCCCTCTCCAGGTCAAATTCACCCCTCCCCTTCTTACTGACAGGTGAAGCAATGGGGCAGGCACAGACTCAGCTCCCACCTTCATGCGGAAGACCTTCTTCCCGCTCCGGATGGCGTTGTCTTCAAAAGAAAACTCATTTTCCCGGATGACCGACCGGCTCTCCTTGTCCCCCGTGTAGGTCACAACGTAGAAGTCGGGTGCCCACATCTCAAACTCACGCTCCCAGTTGATGATGGTGGAGAGGGGGGCACTGACCAGGTATGGTCCTTTCGAGTGGCCCTGCTCAGGAGGACAGAGCCCAGGCTGTTCTCCCCGTACTCAGCACCTCTCAGCCACCATGGGGACTGCTGGGTGCTCCACTCACCTCCTTGTACAGGGAGTACAAGAACACAATAGTCTGCACTGTCTTGCCCAGCCCCATCTCATCAGCCAGGATTGTATCTGTCCCCTGTGCCCAGGAGAATCTCAGCCAGTTCAGCCCTTCCAGCTGGTAAGGGTGCAGAGTGCCCCCCGTGGCATCGATGTACCACGGCTGCTTGTCAAACTTCACTGTAGGCTGAAAAGAGAGCCATGGCACAGAGCAGTGAAAACCACCTGCCCCTCCTTCCCCTGCAGCCCTGCACATCCCTCTTTAGGTTTGTAACATCCAACAGCTCCAAAGGAGATGCAGACACAGTTCCTGGCACAGCCCAGCCCCCAGGCTCCTCACAGCAACACCACTCCAGAATTTTCAATGAAAACAGGGTCCCCAGAGGAACCAGAAGAGGACAACATGACAAGACAAGGGCACAGACAGCCCACCTTTCCTCTAGGTTCCCATGTCACCATACTGTCCCCATCACTCTCACTCACATCCACAAGAGGTGTTTCTGGAGGCTTTTCCAGCTTCTCCTCTTTCAGCTTTTTCCCTTTCTTGTTCAGCTTCTTCAGAGGGCGTGTGTCCTCCCCCAGCATCAGCTCCCTGTGACAGCCAGCACACATCAGGGATGGCAGGGGGTCACTCTTCTCTCAGCTCTGAGCCGAGGGACAGAAACACCTCCCACACTCCACTGCCCCTCTCCCCACAGCAGCTCTTCTGACCCAGTTAGCACAGGCACTCACAGGGCATTGATTTTCCCCTCACAACAGTTCACACAACCATCTCCAGAATGAAGAACAGCAAACTCTTAGTACTGTGGTTTTCCCCCAAAACAGGCAGCAAGGCCATGGAGACCATGAATGCCATGGCAGTGCAGACACAGGGGAAGGGGAGCACAGGCTGGAAAAGAGCAGGTGGGATTGCCCAGCAGCCCCAAAATGGCACATCAGGAGGGCCAGCCTTCATCAGAGCTGGTCCACTGCTCTTTGAAGAGAAGTCACTGCAAGCAGTGCCAGTGTGCTCGAAAGCAGGGCACCTCCATGTCCCCCTTGTCCCCAACACCTGCAGGGGCTGCCTGGGCTCTGCCCAGCTCCCCCAGCTGTGGGCTCATACCTGTGGTTCCAGTAGAGGAGTTTGAGGTTCTCATAGTAGGGGATGTCTATGTCATCAATCTCCCAGGTGCACTGGTCATAGGGCAGGTCCTTCCACTTGATCAGGTAATGGATGTCTCCCTTTTTATCAAAGCTGTAACACAGGGCACAGAAAGCTGATCAGCGAGTGCCACCAGCCCCTGGGAACAGCTTGCCATGATCTGCTTCTGCAGAGCTGGATGCTTCATCCTCTGCCTTCACCTACAGAGTAGGACATCCAAGCTGAGGTAGAAAAACAAAGTATCGACCCTTCCAGCAGAAATGCCTATTCATCTGTGAGTGTGTCAAACCATTAAAGCTTTACAGGCTGCTTTTCCATTCCACTAACAACCTCATTTCCCTGTTTCACCAGGCCTGGATGGATACCAGTGCTTCTCCTCTCACCTGCAATATTCACCACTCTAGGAAGTTCTGCTTACACTAAAAACAGAATAAACACACTTCCAAGTCTGACTCTGTGCCTACAGGGAAACCTGCTGCCTTGCTAGTGGACAAGGTAAAGCTTACAGGAAAATCAGGCAGCTTTAGTTCTTTCCTGCCACACAGCCTTCCAGCAGAGCTGCTGCTCCTGCTTGGTATTTCAAGCTGCCACTTGAAATGTAGAAATTCAACAAGAACACATCTCCAGCCACTCAATGCAGAAAGCCCATCTACAAAGCACATCTCATCCACAGGGAATTTCTTCTACAGGAAAGAAACATCAGTGTTAAGGTTCTGTAAGGGAGTTGGCCACATGCTCCAACTCTTCCCCTCAGCACCGTCCCCGTCAGCATCGGAATTTACGGAATGGTTGGGCTGTAACAGACCCAAACAGCATGACTGGGAAGAGTGGAACAACACTGTGCACTCACCTTTAGGAAAATTTGCTATAACTCTATTTTTAGCGCACAACATAGCAGAAATGAAAATAAGGCAGCATGGATCCCCTTCCAGCCTCAGCTTCACCCCAGAAGCAAACTTCCAAGGCAACAAAGACCTCAGCACAGGCCAGAAGCTGAAATTCTGGTTTTGGCCTTGCAGAAGGATGGCACAATTTCCCTCACAGGCTCCTCACCTGTGGTTCAGGATGCGGTGGATCATCATCCACTCAGGTTTGATACCGTAGCGGTAGAACCGCTCCTCCATCTTGGCATACTGGGGGTCCTTGTTCTTCCGCTTCTCCCTCTGGTTGTCCTCGTCCCCAGAGCCATAGTCGAAGGCTGGTGGCTCATCCATGTCGTTCTTGCGTTGGTAGTTGCGGTACATCACGGTGTGGTAGAGCTCCAGCTGCAGCGGGAGGGAGCCACGCTCAGCCTGGGGCAGTGGGGCAGAGGGCCGGGCGGGGGCTCTACACCAGTGCCCCGTGGGCTCACCTGCAGCTCCTTGACCCAGGAGCAGTGCCAGTAGGAGAGGCCTGCCCACTTGACAAAGAACTCGCGCTCCGGGATCCCCTCCAGCGCCTTGGGCGGGGGCAGAGCCGGCTGCGGGTCCGCGGCGGGCGGCGCGGGCGGCGGCTCCTTCCAGGCCCAGTGCAGGATGCGCTGCACTTTGCCCTTCAAGGGAGGGCACTGCGGATACAGAAGCAAACCAGAGTACAGAGTTTAATGTGAGATCCTGCCAGGGGCCACGGGGAACTAGAGCAGGGAGCTGGGGGGTGGAAGGGGGCCCTGAATACCAAGTGGACAGCAGTCAGCACAGGGTGCCTGAGAAGTGTCCGTGACATTTCTGCATCCCCCATGGGGACAGGTACTGCCACCAGGCAGAAAAGGCCTCTCTCCATAAGCCACATATCAAACAAGACTTGACATCCCATGAGAAACCAGGCCGGGAAGCTGCCAGCCAGCAATTCCCACAGGGAAACCACAGAGGCAGCAGAGCCTTCCAGAGTCACCCTGCGCCCTCAGGCACATGCACCTGGCAGCAACACTCCTCAGGGAGGGGGTTGGGACAGAGGGCAGGGCTGTGAGGGGCAGCCACGGGCAGGCCAGGCAGGTGTGGGAGCAGGGACAGAGTAAGGAATGGGAATGCTGGTAACACTCACTGTACAGCGTGGGCAGAGCCATTCACCGTTTGGTATCTCTGGCAGCGGCGGGTTCAGGCAGTGAAGGTGGTAGGAGGACGGGCAGGTGTCACAGCACAGCAGCTCCCCTCCGTCCTTACAGACCCGGCAGAACTCCATGTGGTCATCCTCCTCCTCCTCACCACCATCCTCTTCCTCCTCCTCCTCCTCCTTCGGCTCCCACTGGATGCCCTCCTTCTCCTGGGGAAGAACAGCCAGTGTAACACCGAGGCTTTCCACCAGCAGGCCACCCGCTCCCACGGGGCCCCAGCCCCACTCACACAGTGAGGGCAGCTCCACTTGCCCTCGGGGGCCTTCTCCAGCTCAGGGTCCAGGCACACCAGGTGGTAGGCGCGTGGGCAGGTGTCGCACAGGATGATCTCCCCGCCCTGCTGGCACACCTCACAGTAGTCCTGGTGGTCCGTCTCGTAGCCGTCCCCCTCTTCAGCTGCAAGCAAGGGACAGGTGACAGTCAGAGGGGAGGCAGAGCAGCCAGCTCTCCCGGAAGGAATGGGACACTTGCTCCTCTACCATACAGTTAAGGAAATAAGGACAGCATTTCACCTCAGGCCCCTCCTGTTAATTCCCACTACCTCTCTGTCCCTCAGCACCACAGTTCACCTTTGCACACAGCATCATCTCACCTCTGTCTCTCTTTCTCTCTCCACACTGTATCATCCTTTGGTTCCTTCAGGCTCTCAATGGAGAATGCCAGAACCTGGAGAGGTTGCAAGGGAGGCCGGTCAGAGAAACCTCCCCAGGCACCAGCACCAGCTGCAAACGCACCATGCAAGGGTGACACGGCCAAGGACAGGACTCCTCTCCTGGGACTACTCTGCTCTTCCTCGGGGTGCCCTGCCACAGAGGCAGGAGCACTCTCAACACAGCATGGAAGGGAAAAGGAGGAGAGGAACGAGGCCTTGCAAGTGCCAGAATGGCTCATCTCAATTCCCAGCTCTGCCACAAACTCCTGGCATGGAACTCCAACCTTCCACTCCTCCAGCACACAGCAGGAGCTGCCTACCTCCAGCACCAGGGCCCTCACAAGGCCACAAGCAATGCCCTTCACACACAAGACATGGGGCTAGCTAGCCAGTCCAGCCTTGCTGACCAATGGGGAGGCTGGCCAGTGTCACACCCTAACTGATCCCCAGCCCAGAAGCTGCCCTTCCATTTCTTGGAAGCAAAAATCCATCAGAAAAGCTAAGAAGCCAAAGGATGCGCCTGGATCTGAAATATCTCATCCCAAACAAGGACACAAGACAGAAAGGCAACGTGCTCAGCACAGGGGACAGAGGTGCCAAGGCACTACATCCACCTGGAAAGGGATGAAGTGACACACACAAATGTGATCACACAGCCACTGGCAGATCCTGACAGATCCTTTCCATGGTTCACATGCCTCCCTGTCCCTGCATCTCTACCACAGCTCTGCCACCTGCCTCTGCCTGACTGCACACCTCACACAGACAAAACATCCCTCATCTTCACACAGTCTCACCCACAGCCTGCCCTGCTCTGCTGAGAGCTTGCCACAAGCCACAGCTCTCCAGGGGCTGTTCCTCAGAAAATCACTTCCCTGGAAACCCCACAAATTCTTCTTCCTCTCAGGCACGAGCCCCCCAGCAGCAGGGCCTGGACACCAAGAGAGCACCTCACACTCCACTCACACAGGCAGGCACAGGCACATCCTCTCCCACCGAGCCAGTGCCCGACACAGCCCAGAGCTGCACGGGCCAGGGAAGCACCATCTGAACAGGGAAATCCAAACAGAATAGGAACAGAGTACAAAGGATGGCCTACTCCTCTTTTTCTTTTTCCTCTTCTTCCCTCTCTTCCCCAGGCCAGCCGAGCACTCAGAGCGCATGGAGGAGCTGTTGATGCTGGCGCTGTCAAAGTCGGATTCTTCCCGTTCCTCCTCTTCGCTCTGCAGAGGGAAAAAGCAAAGCACACCCAGTCCAAGTGCTGGCATCCCAGCTGTCATTCCACTGCTGAGACTGTGTTCTCCTGGATAGGAACAAGCCTGTGCATCCAAAGGCCCCTTTTTCCAGTACTTGGCAGAACTTTGCTCACCCTCTCTCTTTTGACACCCATTTGAGCCCTGCCATCCTTCCTGTGTCCAAGCACACAGGCATTCACACTGAGCATCAAAGGAGTCAAAACAGGCTCAGCATTCCATGGAGTCAAAACATAATAATACACCTGAATTCTTACTCAGGACACTCAAGCATGCAAATCCCCAGCCTGCACACTCCTAACCAGGTGCTCAGGCTCCTGCTGCAGGAGGCAGCCCAAGCCCTTTGTGACTCTCTGGAAGGTGAATGTGTGGCTCTAGAGCACAGCAGGAATCATTTGTGATACATGACTGAAAATCTGCAGCAATGAGTGGCTCCTGCCCTTCAACCTTCAACACACAGATGTGCTTCAAACAGGTTGTGTTACGGAAACTAGACCTGGAACTGCAACACAGTGAGCTGAGGGGTTTGACCAACATTATCAACACCTAGAAAAGCCTCACCCCCAGTCACTAGCTATCTAAGGAAATTATTCTTTAAAATGCTGTTAACTCCTTGAAACACGCCTGATGCTGATGCACTGAGAAGAGCCCAGTGTGCTCTGGCTGGGCAGCTCTGGCATCCCAGGCAATGCCACAGGACTCCAGCTGCCGTGGGCAGGCCCTGCTAATGCAATTAGAGCACCCCAGAATTCTCTGTGACGTACGGTTCAGCTGCAGTGCAAGCCCTGAAGAATTCCTTTGCAAATGAAATCTGAAATGATGGCATTATCAACCCGCACTGCTGAAAGTAAACAGGGTCATGTGATTTTAGCAAAAGCTGTGGCCAAACACGAGTCTCAAAAATCTGAGCCTGGACACGGGTGCAAGTGGATGTGCTGATCAGGGCCCAGTGCCCCACAGAGGGGCACAAATGAGGCTGTGACACTCCTGACATGGGGTGACTGTACCATCCCCAACAAAGGCTTGTCCCACTACTTTCCTCCCAGACCCAAAGCCCTGCAAACTTACGGAGGAGCCCTTTTTCCTTTTGCTGGGGATTCCTCCAAACCGAAATTTCAAGCCTGCCATCTTTTTCCCTTTCCCCTTTTTCTTCCCGTCTTTGGAGCCCTTGATTTTCTTCCGTACACCTGGACCTGAAGAAATTGAAAACCTGTCTGGTACTCTACAAACAACTGTCACACAAATCACCCCCCAGCACAGTGGAACAGCAACTTCCCAAGGAGGAACACAGCACAAAGGGAGATCCCTCTGCTTTCCCACTACTGCTCAGCTTAATTAATTGCCACAAACTGCCAAACATCCAGCAGACCCAGAGGCTCAATCTGCCACAGTTCATGAACCACATGCCTCTCAAGGACCTCTGCAAGGGCACCAGGAGCTGCAGACACCCCTCTGGCACCCTCTTTTCCTCCCAGGTTTGCTGAAGCTTGTGCTTCGTGCCTTGAGCCAGCTCTGCTGGCAAGAGCAGCCCCCCACAAGTGGCACCCACCCTTCCCCTCCTTGGTCTTGGCCTTCCTGATGACAGTGGGCAGGGCAGAGTGCTGGGGGCTGGCAGGGAGCCCCGGGGCGATGGTGACAGTCTCCACAGCTGCAGCCACGGCTGCCGCAGCCGCCGCCGCCGAGCTGCCCTTCAAGGGGTTGTTGGCACTGAACTCCCGCCACTTGGCACCCAGCACCGTCATCATCTTGGACATGGGGATCTTGGGGTTCTTCTTGGCAATCAGAGGCCTGCAGGGCACAGGAGGAGAACCACATTTAGCAGCATTGTGTTGTGTGTCTGCTCCTGCCCTCATATGCTGGTGCTTCAGCCCAAAAGATGTGGCAGGGGTGCCTCCCAGCAGGAGTTTCATGGGGAGGCAGCAGAAATCAGAGTTTCCTTAAGCAAATATATGCAAGGGGGGCACATCTAAATCTCCTCAGAGACCTCCCTTCCCTGAAATACCTGCTGTGCTCTGAAAGGCTCATGGTACAAGCAGCAATTCATTAACACTGTTTTTCTCATGAAACTTTTCAAATAAGCATACACAAAATATGGGGCTTTGGAGAGCAGGAGAGACAAAAGCTTCAGTTGTTTCCAGTCAATCCTCCAAATAAATGGAGTTCTGAGGACTGAGTTGGGAGAGAGACAAGAAGTTGGCAATGCAGAACTGACTTCACAACTTCATCTGCTGCCTGAGCAATGCCCAAACCTCAACCAACAGATCCACAGCTCCCTACCTGAGGAACTGGCTGAAAGCCTTGTAATTCGTCAGAGTATGATAATCCTCTTCTGAGAAAACGTAATCTACGTCATCGAGACCCCATTCCTCCATGAGCTGGGCTGAGCTCTTGGGCTCCTGGAGATTTAGAGAGTCATCATTAACACAAACAGCCAGGGCTCTGCAGATGAGCAGCACAAGGTTGGGTCTGCCATGTGCTCCATATCTCCCTAGTCAGTGATATGCAGGGATTTGTTTCTGAGATTTATGAAATAGCACATGCAACTGCTTTAATGCTTCATGCAGTCCCAAGAAACAAATTAACAGAGCACCATGCAAATGCTCCCCACCATGTAACACTATACAAGGCCTTGGCAGGTTTCACAACTCCAAGAAACTCAATTTCTCCCTGCATTCAAGATAAGTACCAAGGAAATAGATCTTCTCCTGTCCCAGTCATTCACCTGCAACTTCATCCTTGCCAAACCCAAGGGTTTCTCATTAAATCCTCAATTCCCCTTGTCCAAGCCTGGCTTCAGGCACTAGCACCAGCTCAGAGTAAAGAAGTTTTTTGTACCTTTAAACCTCCATCCTCATTGTCATCCTCCTCTTCATCCTTCTTCTTCCGTTTTGGCTTTTTCTCCTTCTTGTCTTTCAGTTTTTTCTTCTTCTTTTTGTTGGGAGAATAGTCACTCCCTTCGCTTTCTGATTTCTCCTCAATCTCCTCTTCATTTTCTGATATTTCATCATTGCTCCCCTAAACCAGAAAGGGACAGTGAAGAACAAGCCTGTCTCCACTTCACTGAGCTCTCTCAAACCCTCCCTCTCACATGAAACCGCCCATCTCCAGGGGATAGATGCATTCTGCTTCCCCACAGTCAGAAAGGAGCAGGCTTCGATGGCTACACTGTGCTGGAAGAGCCAGAGCAGGCACTGCCCAGGGGATATTTTTGTTTGTTTCTGGAGAGACCGTGACCCACTGCACAGCACTGACGGTAAGAGAATTCATTACCATCCCAAGGAACGTGGCTGCCTGCTGGGCAGAGCACTCAGGTAACTTCCTGGGCTGCCAACACACAGGGGCAGGGCACGTCCAGCCTCTCACCAACCAGCACACCCAAATCCTTCTCGATCTGCTCATTGCCCAGCCCGGATTGATACCGGGCTTTGCCGCCATCCAGGTGCAGCACCTGTACACGGTTTTGTGGAATTGCACGAGGCTCCCCGGGCCCCTCCTGGCACTTGTCCAGGTCCCTGTGGATGCCACCCCGTCCCTCGGGGGCACTGACAAGCACCAGGCTCGGCGGGGGCTGAGGGACCGGCTCCATCCAGCACAGAGAACAGCGCCCAGCCCCGCCAGCCCTTCCCGGCCCGATCCCGGCTCCCTCTGCCCCTCCTGCCCGGAGCCACCGCCCCGGCCCCGGGGCTGCTCCCGGGGCTGCCGGGGCTGGGCGGCCACCGCGGCCGGTCCCTCCCGGCTCGGAGCAGCCCGCGCCGCTCCTTCAGCGGGGCTCGGAACAGCTGGAATTGGGCACAGGATAATTGGTTTCCATGGGAACTGCTGCAGTACAGGTTGACTCTCCCTCTCCGCTGCCTTCCCCGCCAAGGACCTTCATCTGCCTGTGCGGAGGTTCCACCACAGCCCGGCTGTTCCGTGCGGGTTTTTTTCCGCGGGGCTGCAGCACCCACTCGTGGGTTTGCCTGGAGCTCCACTGCGGCTGGTGCCGGCCAATTCCCGCGGCGGTGCGGCGTGCCAGCCCCGATAAAGCCCGGGACTGCTGCGGGCACAAGCACTGGCCTCACACCAAGGCCTGCACCTCACTCCCACCCGCCTCTAGTTTTGCCCCCAAAACTCCTGAGAAGCTCAGGAAAAGGAAATCCCATTCAAGGTCTTCCATCTTTTACCCCCTGACCCTGAGGGCAGCTTGGGTGTCGCTTCATGCCAACCTACAGCTCCAGCACCAGCTTCTCCCTGGATCTGACAGACGAGGGGACAGTTTCCCACAGGTGGCACCTGGTTAGAGCTGCCCACACAAGGCATTAATTAAAAAAACAGGAGGGCTCCCAGCCTGTTATTTCCTCCCCACCCCCAGCTCAGCAGCAGCCAAGCTCAGCACAAGCTGCACACACAGCTGCAGGGCTCAGGCAGGTCAGCAGCAAAAGCAAAGGGGCAGAGGTGAAAATACCTTGGAGTTGTGTTTTATTTTCCCCCTCTCAGAAAACAGCATAGGGAGAAAACTGTGCCTAACAATGGGAGAGGTAGAGGGAGCAGAGGGCCTGTGGGGTATGTGCAGAAAGAGAACATCACCACAGCCGTGAGGGAAACAAGCTTCCTTGGGGCCATGACAGCAAGAGGCAGTGCAGGATGGAATCACCTGTCTTTAAACCAGCAGCTCATCACACTCCTACCAGGACCACAAGCACTCCAATGCAATACCTCATCCAGCTGATCTGCTCACAGCTCCCCTGGCAAGGGAGGGACGTGCCCCGTTGTGCCGGGTGAGCAGCTTCTCCCCAGCCCCAGCAAGGGAAGCAGGGGGCTAAGGAACCGTCACTGCTCACCCTTTCTCCCCAGCAGCCTGTCTACATCCAGGCAGGAAAAGGGCCAGCACACAAGATGTCTGCTGCTGTCGTCGTGTCCAGCAGTGTCTGGGGACGGGACAGTGAGAAGCAGAGCCCATGTGGGACAGCATCAGTGAGCTGGGCTCTGGAGCAGTGCCAGAGCCTTCTCAACCCAGCAGCACACCTCCAATGCAGCCTCAGGCCTGACCCTTGATGACACAAATCCTCACCTTTGTTTTCCTACAGAAGGCCTGAGAGTCCTTCCATGTGCCAAGTCCTAGAGGCCCCTGGACCATCTCACTTGCAAACAACTGGAATGAGTGCAGCCAACGCCAGTACTCACAGAAAGCTCCAAGCCCTGCCCTGATCAAGTCCCAGCGTGGTGGTTTGCATCTCCCTCCTTGGGAACACGAGCCCCAGGTGCCGTGTTGGTGCAGCACATCTCAGCAAGATTTACTGCTGTCCCCAGATGCTGCACTGTGGTGTGGGCAGGAGAACCTCAACACCTGGGGCTGGACAGCACCACTGCACACACCAATGCACCCACGAGAGCCAAGTTGCTCCTGTGGGGTAGGTGCTGCATCACTGCCAGGAGGCCCCTTCTTCCCCCAGCTGCTCCTCAGAGACCACTTGCAGGGAACATTGCCACTCCTGAGCTGCCAAGCTGGGAAAGATGCACCAGGGGCAAGAGGGTCACCTCCCCAGGCTGGGAGAGCACCTGTTCAGTGAGGGAAAACCCCAATAATAACCCTTCTTTCCATCCACAGAGACCCAAGAGGTGCTTGTCAGCAGCACTCTGAGCTGCTGCATCTGCACCACAGCTGAAGAGCCCCAGCCCAGTGTGAGAAAATGCAGTGTTACCTCCTTCTTCCTCCTCTTGATTTTGGCAGCCTTGCCATCTTTCAGTTTCTTGGATTTCTTCTTTTTCTGTACCACAACTTGATCTTCTGCAAAAAACTCATCCAATCCTTCCAGCACCCCATCATCTTCTTCTGGGGACAAAAGGGACAGCTCACATGGACACACTGCACAGGACACCATGCTCACCATGCCAGAGGAGCACACCTGAGCAGCAGCTTCAGGCCACACAGAGCTCTGTGGCCTCTCCTGCAGACCCTCACACTGGCAGCTGCCCCACTGGTGTCCCTCAAGGGTCTTGCCCAGCAGCACCAGCCTCAGCTCTGCCCATGCCCAGGTCCTCCTGCCACTCTCACCCAGCACAGAGGTGTGGGCAGCCCACACTGCACTCTCAGAGACGGGCATGGGAACATCCTGTGTGCTGCTGCTCCTGCTGCCCTGCGCCTGCAGACACCGGGGGAGCACTTGGCTTTCACCTTTCCAATCCCAAGGCAGAGCTCACAAAAGCCCAGTGAGTGGAGGAGAGGAAGGGTTCATGTGGAAAATGGGTGCCAAGGTGGCACAGCTGCCAGGCTGTTCTGGGCTGCTCACACCAGCTCAGGGACCCGGCCCTGGGCACAGGCACTGATGCTAGTGCACACCTCCTCTTTCCACCATCATCTCCCCAAACCCAGTGCATCCCAGCCAGTCTCCACACGGCTTCAGGCCTATGTATTTATTTTTAATTTCTGAGCTCATACAGCAACACCACTTTGGAGCGGTCAGGATGTGTTGCTCGCTCCACTTCTGTGAGGCCCTGACACAGGCTGCAGAGAAGCTCGGGATGCTCCATCCCTGCAAGTGCTCAAGACCAGGTTGGACAGGGCTTGGAGCAACCTGCTCTAGTGGGAGGTGTCCCTGCCCATGGCAGGGGTGGAACTGGATCTTTAAGATCCCTCCCAATCCAAGCGATTCCATGATTCACTGATTCATGCTGTGCTGCTTTAGGTCTGACAGGGTGGGCATCGCTGCACCAAGCCCAGCCCGGGGGACCAGCCCGCCCCCGGGCACCGCCCGAGGGGGAACCGGCTACCGAGGAGGACCCGGCACAGAGCGCTCCGGTCCGGGGCGCGGATAGCGGGGATCGCCCGCGGCACGGCCGGACCGACCGGCAGCGATGCCACCGCCCCGCCCGCGCCCCCCGCCCGCCGCCNCCCCCCGGAGCCGCAGCCGCCACCGAGCACGGGCTATGAACAACTCTGCCACTGTTTATTGCAGAAAAGTGAAACTGTACAAAATGGCTGTCAGCGGCGGCGGGGCTCAATCCTCTTCCTCCTCCTCCTCCTCATCCTGGTTGATCTGGAAGTAGCGCAGCTCGTAGCTCTCCTTGCTGTTGGCCACCACGCGCAGCCAGTCCCGCAGGTTGTTCTTCTTCAGGTACTTCTTGGTCAGGTACTTGAGGTACCTGTGAGAGAGGCACGGCTGGCAGTGGTGCCCCTCTGCCTCCTGCCAGCCCTCCAAGCAGCATCTTGTCTAAGAAATCTTTATTTCCAGGGGCTCCCACCTCCAGCAGGACCAACACATCCCACTGCCCAGCCCCTAGCAAAGCTCCTTCCAGGAAACACTGCAACCAGGGGAATCGCACCACAATGCCGTGACATGGATTCTGGGAGAGCCTTCCTGCCCCAACAAGGCTGAGATCCCAGTGCTTGTACCCAGCCCAGAGGGAATCTCCACCGGGATGATGAATACCCGCTGCTGGGATGTGCCAGGTGTGGCAGACGTGGAGGAACAGAGCTGGGAGAAAGGCGGGTGCTCACAAGGCAGGGCACGCCCACCACCCACACAGCTCTGCTTTTCCCAGCCAGCTGCCGAGCCCCCTCTGCCGTGGCACAACCCGGTTTGCCGATGGCAGCCCAAGGACAGGCAGCCAGGAGAAGCGGGCAGAGCACCACGGGATGAGGGGCACAATCTGTGACACCTTGACACAACCACATTTTCCCGATGTTAGCCCAAGGAGGATCAAAGCCCCACAAGATGAGGGCACAATCCCAGAGACCTTAGGGTCTCAATTTACCCCTAAATTCTCCACTCAGCATCTTTTGGCTCCCTTCACTGCTCACCCAGCGGCCTTCCCAGTTGGAATATGGAACACATTCCTCTCCCATATATCATTTGGGAAGAGCAGCCACTCAGCGAGTGCCAGGTAGCACAAACTGCAGCACAGCTCCTGTACCGAGCCATCTGTTCCCTGCCAGCCCCTCCTGCCCCCAGGCTGAGCGCACCCAGGGCTGCGCTGCCCATGGGGCCCAAGCGGGACCCTGGCCTGCCCCACCTCACCTCTTGGAGAAGGGCACCTCTGACGTGACCGTGATCTTGCTCTTGCTCCTCTCGATGGTCACCACGCCCCCGCCCAGGTTTCCCGCTTTGCCGTTCACCTTGATGCGCTCCTGCAGGAACTGCTCCTGCGGGAGGGAGGAGCGCAGCCGTGAGCGGGGCTGCAGGACACAGCCCCCGGGCTGCCCTGTGCCTGCTGCTCTGGAGCTGGGGACAGCCACCAGGGCCCCCACAGCTCGGGAGAGCCCCTTCCTCAGGCCAGGCCAGTCCAGCCCATCAAAGCCACACCCGGGTGAGGTGCTCAGGCCTGAACGGACTGGCATGGTGGGGATGTCCCTGCCCTCCAAGGGGACAGTGAGGACAATGTGGTCAGGCTTCCCTGAGCTCCCCTCAGCCCCACGCTCGCCAAGGCCCATTCTGGAGTGAAGTTTGGATGGGCACAGGTTCATGACACCAAATTGCAGCAACCCTGGCCTCGCTACATCCCTGTCATGACACGAACTCACCCAGCACAAATACACAGGAAAACGGTCCATGGGCGGGGACAATGCTTGCGCTTTAACTACAAAGTGTCCCAAGCCCAGCCTCATCCCCAGCCCCAGCACTCCCTGTTCCTCTGCCCATGGGATGGCCTCGAGGGAGCAGAGCAGACCCGAGGGATAGCCAGGGATGTTCGGGGCCGCTGGGAGCATCACCCTGGCAGGGCCCTCGAGGGCGGCGGAGCCATCACGGCTCCCGGGGAGGCCCCGAACTCACGAAGTTTGCGGCGTCCATGATGCCATCCTCGACGGGGTGCGTGCAGTCCAGCGTGAACTTCAGAACCTGCTTCTTCTTCTTGCCACCTTTCGCCGCAGGCTTCTTTTGCTGTAGGGAGAAAAAGAGTGAGGGAGAGTGAGAGAGAAAGGGAGGGAGAGAGCCGTGAGGGACCGACCCCGGGCAGCGGGGAGGGGCCGGGCCGAGCTCCGGGCTGGCGGACAAGGGAAGGGCGCAGGCATGGATCGACATCGGGGACAGCGCCGAGGGAACGGGGCTCGCCCGCCGCCGCCTCCACGGTCCGCATGGGCGGCGGGCGTCGCGTGGGGCCTCGGGAAGGCGCGGGCCGGGCCCGGCCCCACGCGGAGGATAGCGG
>VWZP01006246.1:455255-465447 GCA_013396995.1 Dicaeum eximium
GAGCATCACCGGGCACTGAGTGACCCCCGCCCTCCGTGGCTCCTCCCTATGCAGAGTTACCGGGCACAGCGGGAGCCTCACTTCGCACGGAGTGATCCCCCACACCCCGCGGTTCCTCGCTGCGCACCGGGTGACTCCCGGCCCCCCGGGGAGCCCCGCTGCACACGGGGTGACCCCCGCACCTCCTGCGGGCTATCACCGGGCCATGCAGATGCCCATGTCCCCGCGGCCCGGGTGGCGAGGCAGCCCCGTGTCGCCACCGCCGAGGGCCGTCCCCGCCGCAGGGCCCCGAGGAGCGCTCGGGGCTATTTTTGGGCCGTGGCGTGGCAGCCGATCGGCTGTGCCAGGGGGCCCCACGTCACAGGGCCGGCCGGGCCCTGCCGCCTCGGCATCGGTCTAGTTCCTGCCGGCACACGGTGAGCAGCAGCACAGCTCGGCTCGGATCCCCCGACTTACAGACAGGGAGAGGTAAAGCCTTCACCTGGCCGGGACACACCTGTGCCCAGAACGGGGACTCCCGGCATGTGGGGCACCTGGCTGCCTTCACTGCCAGGCTGCCATCGCAGGGCACGTTCCTGGGCAGGGGACACCCCATTCTAGGGAATGCTTCCTCCGGGGCGATACCCTGTCCTGGAAGAACCCCCCACCCCTGTCCTGGGGGAAGCTCTGCTGTAGGGGATGCTCCTTTGCAGGGGACAGCCCATCCCAGGGGATGCTCCTGCTTTGGGGGACGCACACCAGGGGGACACTTCGCTGTGGGGACCATCGGAGCCAGCGCTGCAACCCCCAGCCTATGATACCAGGGGAAGGGGTGCGCTGGGGCAACCTCGTGCCACGCAGCTCACAACCTAAAAATAGTCAGCAGCTCATGGGCCCTGGGACAGGATTTGTCCTTTCTATGGCAGCCACAGTGCTCTCACAAACTGGTGCCACATGGGGTCC
This sequence comes from Dicaeum eximium, assembly GCA_013396995.1. Classification (NCBI taxonomy): domain Eukaryota; kingdom Metazoa; phylum Chordata; class Aves; order Passeriformes; family Dicaeidae; genus Dicaeum; species Dicaeum eximium. Next base: position 456,198 of record VWZP01006246.1, read on the forward strand.
CTTGAGCACAGCGCTTGGCTCTCAACCCCACAGATGGCAGGTGGCATTTTCTCCCCGCTGGGGAGCTGCTCGGAGCTGGAGAAGGCCAACTGCCACCCACTGGTGTGCCTGCTCTGCCACGAGCCCTACCAGCACCCCTGCCTGCTCGACTGCTACCACAACTTCTGCGCCAGCTGCCTGCGAGGCCGCGCCTGCGATGGCCGCCTGCGGTGCCCACTCTGCGGGTAAGGGACAGCCCTGCCCAGGACACGCTGGGATTGGGGCACAGCGCAGGGCTCCCCAGAGCTGCCCCGCTGGCCCGGGTGGTGTCCCTATCCTCGTCCCCATCTCATTCCTGCAGGCACCCCTCAGTGGTGAGGGGAGGCACGGGGCTGCCCCCCGTGGACCGGCTCCTGCAGTTCCTGGTGGACAGCTCAGCCGACAGCGAGGAGGACGTGCAGTGTGCCAACTGCGACCGGTGCTGCACCAAGGCGGTGAGGGCAGCGGGGTGAACTGGCACGGTGGGTAGGGGACCCCTGCCAGGGCCGTGGCTGCCACCAGCTGTGTCCCCTCACGCAGGAGCTGGACACCATGTACTTCTGCAACACCTGTGGGCAGCCCCTCTGTGCCCCGTGCCGTGAGGAGACCCACCGTGCCAGGATGTTCGCCCGCCATGAGATCGTCTCCCTCTCCAAGCGCACCAAAGACATCCACAAGAAGTGCCGTGAGTGCCGTGCCAGGCTGCCCCGTGCCATGCTGTGCTGCACTGCGCCATGCCAGGCTACTCCATGTTCCTGTCCCCTGCAGCACTGCACGAAGAGCCCTACATCATGTTCTCCACTGAGAAAAAGTCCATGCTCTGCATCAACTGCTTCAGGGACATGCAGGGGTGAGTAGTGCCAGCCCCACGCTTGCTGCGTGCCCCATGCTGTGCTTTCCCCTGATGTCTGTGCCTGCAGGGAGAGCCGGGCACACTGCATTGACATCGAGACGGCGTACATGCAGGGCTGCCAGCGGCTGGACCAGGCAGTGATGGTGGGCAGGGCCGGGGGGTGTGGGGGTGGTGAGGGGGTGCAGTGCTGTCCCCTGCACTGCAGCCACCCTGCCACCCCTGGCAGGCTGTGAAGGAGCTGCAGACCTCCACGCGTGAGGCCATTGTCCTGCTCAAGGCCATGATCGAGGAGGTTCGCAACAGTGCCAGCGAGGAGGAGGCGGCCATCAACTCCCTCTTCAGCCGCATGCAGGTGTGAGGCAGTCACCTGCACATCGAGCCCTGTGCCCACGGGACAGAGCCAGGGCAGTGGGAAGGGGCTGGGGTGGCTGCAGGACACAGGGCGGCTGTGCCATTTGCAGGAGCAGCTCTCTGAGAGGAAAAAGACACTCCTGAAAGCTGTGCAGAGGTGAGGGACCGTGGGCTGAGCCCTCTCCAAGGGCTGTCCCCCCTTCCCAAGGTATTTTGGGATGCCTCAGGCTGGATGGCTCCCTCGGGTCTTGCAAAGGCTGTGCCATGCCCTGCTCTGCTGCAGCCAGCACGAGGAAAAGGAGAAGGCATTCAAGGAGCAGCTCGCCCACCTTGCCTCCCTGCTGCCCACTCTGCAGGTAGGGCCTCACACCAGGCAGGGACATCCTGACACCAAAGCCAGGTAGTGACAAACCCCCTCCACGCACACAGGTCCACCTGGTGACCTGCTCGGCCTTCCTGAGCTCCGCCAACAAAGCCGAGTTCCTGGACCTGGGCTATGTGAGTGTTGCCAGCACTGCAGGGGTGGTCAGAGCATCCTGCAGCAGTGCTGAGCTCGTGGTCAAGGTGCTGAGCACCCCTCACCGTGCTGCATCACTGCCTTTCAGCAACTGATGGAGAGGCTGCAGAGGATCGTCAAGCTGCCACACCGCCTGCGGCCGGCCCAGACCAGCAAGGTAGAGCCCTGCCTGCAGTGCCTGCAGGAAGTGCCAGCTGCTGGCTCTGCCCCAGCCCAGCCACACCCTCCTCTCTTGCCCTCCAGATCAACAGCGAGTACCGGGCAGAGTTTGCTCGCTGCCTGGAGCCCCTCCTGATGCTCAGTCCCCGCCGCTCCCTGGTGGGCAGCGCTGGTGGCATCGGTCCTGGCATCACCGGCACGAACATGTGAGGTGCTAGGATTGCACCCAAGGGACATGTGCTACTGTGTCCCCTGCCACATGCCACACTGCACTGTCCCCTCAGCATCTCACCATGCCAGCCTTGCCCCTGCTGCTGCCCTTGAGCCTGTCACCTCAGCAGTGGTACCAGGACAGCACAGCTGCACTGATGAACAACAGGCTTCAAGTGACACTTCTAGGAAATGGGGCGGGTGGCAGAGGGGTGGGCAGCAGCAGGGCTGGCAGCTGGGGGCCCAGTAAAGCCTCACTCTGTTCCCCAGCCCGGCCCCTGCCACAGTCCCTGGAGGGCTCTGCCTCCTCTCCATGAGTGCTCCACCTGGGCCAACTCTTGCTCGCCCACATGCCCGTGGTGCCACGGCCTCTTTGCCCGCCACTATTTTTATCAGAATTTCAGAGAAGTGCTCGGCCATTCTTCACCAGAGATATATTTAGGCCTGTTGATGTCACGGCAGCACCAGCCCTGCCAGGCCCTCCCAGACAGAGAGGACAAACGGGCACTGCTACCCCATGGGGACCGCTGCTCACCCCCAGCCAGGCTTGGCACTGCAGGGTGGCTGAGCTCCTGGGGACTGCTGGCCCCAGCACGGGCAGGGGGAGCACAGCGCTGCACGGTAGGACCAATGGTGGTGGTGGTCAGGATGGGATGGGGGGAAACACAGGGGCAGTAGTGCCTGTGTAGGGGCCAGGAGATACCAGTGGTGAGAGAGCAAGCTGTATCCCACCCTTTAGAAACTGAAGGGTGCTGAGCTCAGCTCCTGGCTTCTCACTGCCACAGCTGGTTCCAAAACTGCAGGAATTGGGAGAGCAGCCCATAGAAATATGATTTTTGGGACAACATAAGGCATCTCTAACTGAACCCCTGTGCTCAGGTGAGGGAAGGGAAATGTGGGACTGGTGCACCCCCAGGTTCACCGGAGCCAAGGAGTGGTGGGACGGAGCTAGCAGCATGGTCCCTGGCACCTCACCCCCACTGCTGCTCACCTGCAGCATGCCACTGTCACCTCTCCCTGCAGGCTCCCTGGTGGCCAATGCTCCAAGACCCTCATGGTGCCCAGCTGCCCCCCCAGCAGTGACAAAATGTCCAGCGGCCCCATGGTGAAGAAGCCAACGATGCACCGGTACATCAGCACCAAGGTGCTGCTGGCTGAGGGGCGCGAGACCCCCTTCGCTGAGCACTGCCGCAACTACGAGAACACCTACCGGGTAGGGAGCGTGGGTTAAGCAGGATGGGACAGCACACGATGGGCCAGGTTGGTGCTGCTCACATGGCTGTACCCCCCGGGCTCCTGCAGATGCTGCAGACGGAGATCCAGGGCCTGAAGGACCAGGTGCAGGAGCTGCACCGTGACCTCACCAAGCACCACTCACTCATCAAGTCGGAGATCATGAGTGAGATCCTGCAGAAGTCGCTGCAGATGGACGTGCAGATCGCAGCTCACTACTCTGCCGTGGAGATGATGCGCAGTGTCTTTGAGGAGGTACAGCTGGCACATCCAGGCAGAGCAGAGCCCCTCTGTGCCGTAGTGCCGCAGACTGCCCAGCTCCCTCTCTTCCTTCCAGGTTTGGGAGGAGACCTACCAGCGGGTAGCAAATGAGCAGGAGATCTATGAAGGTACTGGTGACCCCGCACTCCCTCCCTGTGCCCCCTGTACCCACACTGTGGGGTTGGCCATGTTCCAGCCCACTCCTCTCACCCCCAGCCCAGCTCCATGACTTGCTGCAGCTGCGGCAGGAGAACAGCTGCCTGAGCACCATCACCAAGCAGATCGCGCCCTACGTCCGCTCCATTGCCAAAGTGAAGGAGCGGCTGGAGCCCAGGTGAGGGGTGCAGGGACTTTCAGGGCCAGGGGGGACATAGCTCATGGCTCACACCCATCCCACCACAGGCTGCAGGAGCCCCAGGAGCCCAAAGAAGAACAGGCCCAAATGCTGCTCAAGATCTGTGAGAACAATGAAGTGGTGCCAAGGTAGGTAACAGCAAACACCTGAGTGCCAAGTTCCTCCCATGCCCTTCCCCAGACAGTGACCCTGTCAAGGTGCCTTCCCTTCCCCAGGGATGCCTTGCCTGGCAGCAACAAGGGGGCTTCAGCCAGCCCTGGGGAGGGCTTCATGCCCAGAGACACGCCTGGAGACCCCTCCCCAAAAAACAAAGACAGCTGCAGGGGCCAGCAGAAGAGCGGAGCAGAGACTGCTGCCCCAAAAGAGCTGGCACTGTAGAGCCCAGTGCTGGGCACATGGCAGAGCTGCTGGACAGAACCATGCCCCAGCCACTGACCAGCTCCTCTTGCCCAGTGCCACAAACCAGGGCAGGAAACAGCCTGAGCAGAAATGTCTGCAGCACATACAAAGGCTTCAGGTGGACTTGCTTCTGAAAAATTCTCTTTGTGCTCTTCCTTGCGTGTGTCAGAGTGAAATAAAAGGCTGCAGTTGTCCATTTCTGTGTGGTTCTGCAGTGCTGACAAAAGGGATCTGCTGGCTCAGGGTGTCCAGCTGCTCCTAAAACCACAACATTGGCAAATTATGGGGACAAATAACAACTCCTGGTGCAGAGCAGGGCCAGGGGTACATGGCCAGGTGATGGAGCATCCTGTGAAGTGCCAGGCAGCCACGCACCAATGCGGGCCGGGTGCCAGGAACAGCAGCTCTAGAAGTTCCCTGTACATGTGGGAACTAAGAACGCACCAATCACTGTGGCACAGAGGGCAGGGTTTCACAGATTACTCCAGCTTTTCCCTAAAACTTCACATGCCTTCCCCACACCTGGTAAGCTGCTGTCTCCTAACAGAACTTCTAGCCACAGGATTTGGGAAAAGGTTAAGAGAAGCTGTTGCTCTCAAAAGCTTCAAGAGACACTGAAGATTTTGGTCAGGGTGAAGTTTATCCCTTTCTTTCGGTGCCAACACATGTTGCTTGGACAGAGCCTGCACAGCTGGAACCAGCACTTGTGAAATTAGGATCAAGGTGCATTTACTATGAAGAAAAACCTGGGAATGAGGCTCTGTTTCTATTGTCAAACAGCCCATCAAACCCAAGTGACAACTGCTTGTTTTAAAGTTCCTTTGATCGAGGGCATAGCAGGAACATTACTGCCTACAAAAAAATTACTGACAGATTAACCTGCTGCAAACAGTGCTTCCCTGAGCTTCCCTGAGACAAGAACAGCCCAAGTGGGAGCCTCCGAGTGCCCAGCACAGATCACCACTCTCCAACTGGTGAGTTTTCACCTTTGTTCTTTTCTTCAAAGTCAAAAGGGCAATGCTCAGCAAAGAACAAGCCAGCAGCAAGGGCATCAGACAGATGTTCTGTGATCAAGCAAACCCAGTGGAGGATGGACTCTGCATCAGTTCAGCAAGGAGAAACGGGGGGTCAGGGTTAGGTTTAGGGTCAGCATCAGCCTCATCCCTGTGGCTGCACAGCCCCACAAGTCACTGAGTCACAATGGTGCCTAAACGCAGTGCTGGCATGTTCTGAGAACCCACCAGGATTTATGAAGGATTCCAGTTTCCATGATGCCACCAGCACCTCAAGAAACCTTCAAATAACCAGACAGAAGTTGGCAATGTTTTCTTTTTTTTTTTTTTAATAAAAAAAGAAAACCAAAACCCAAACCCAAGCTATTCTCACCAAGTGCCCCTTCCTGAGCCGTACCGCAGCACCTTCCCCATGGAACACCACAAGCTCCAAGCATGAACTGACAAGCAACTCATTTCCATTCCAGCAAGGAAGAATAATGTAGAACTCAAGAAAATAGTGAACCTCTTTGGTATATAACAATAAAGTTATACCACACAGCTCAATGGGAACCATTTCCAAATGGTTACTATAAAAGAGCGTTAGTTAGCCCAACTCTTCTCCTGGTTGGAGATTTCCCTAGAAGCATCTCCTACTTGCCCTAACTTCACAGCTTTTGACCATGAGGGTAGGGGAGGATCTCAGGGACTAAAGCCCTTAGCAAGCCTGGCAGCTGTGGTTCTTTCATAACCCAGAATCCTGGGATCTCTGCAAGACAGAGGCAGCCTGGCAGGATAGGAAGCAGCGCGATTTGGAAGCAGGAAGAAGGAACAGAGGTGGCAGCAGGAGGCAGCGGCTGGAGCAGTGACACTGCATCCGGAGCAGCATCCAAAGGAGGAGGAGAGGGCCCAGAGGTGCTCAGATCCAGCGGCATGAGGGGAGCAGCAGAACCCTCCCTGCAGACCCCAAAGCCTGGAGAGAACTGAGTAGTACTGTGCTGCCGGCACCCTGCTGCTTCGAGGGCAGGCAGAGCTGGAGGCTGCTCCCATGGCCACCCCAGTGCCAGCTCAAGGAATTTGGCCCGAGGAGATTAAAGTCGTGTCACCAGGCTCACGAGGTCAGAAAGCTTTAAAATTGAATTATGCAACAGGAACAATCTGCTGCCCAGCACCTTCCTCGCCCAGGGCCAGGAGGGCAGTGCTGTCTTCTGGTAGAATCAGTTCCAGAGGCGTTCCAAGACAATTCAGCAGCTGCAGGCAGGATTCATTCTCTTTAGGGTCGCTACAGGCTAAGTTATCTGGAAGATCCCTGAATGTGCAACGAAGGACTGATCTCAAGGAGGAGGAATGAGCTTCTGATCTGCGAGTGACCCAGCAGGCTGCCCAATGCTGCAGCCCTCCACCAGCTCCTCCTGGGTGGCCAGGAAATACCGACAGGCACCTCCCGATGCCGGTGCCACACAGGCACTGGGCGCAGCAGGAGCTGGGCGTCTGCTCAGCCAGCCTGGTTTTTGCCCACGTTACAGTTCCAATTTGACTCCTTTAATAAAAGGGAGACCCGATGGCACCTTCCTTTTGTACTCCAGGTACTCTTCTCCAAAGAAGTGAATGAGTGTGATCTCCTCCTCCTCGATCCGCTCCCTGAAGAAGCGCCAGGACGCCAGAGCGTAGCCCACCACGCAGATGGGATTGCAGAGCAACACCTGCAACAGACGCTGCTGGTGAGCAGAACCCAAGGCCCCACAGCTCATCCCCCTCCAGTAACATTGACACAGACAAAGAAAAGATCCCAACACTCCCTGTGAAACTTCACAAACACTAGTTTCTCCCCAGAATGAAGAAAGCAGCACATAGGCAGCACTGGCTTCACTGCCCCAGCTCTAAAAAGCTCCAGGTGCCACCCTTATGGACTGTCTCCAGAGAAACACAATCCAATGCCAGGACCCAGCCAGCCAGAAGAAGGCAGAGCTACAGCACCACTGAGCTACGGCTCGGTCACAGCTGGCCACAGCTGACCTTCTAGTCAGGGAGTTTCCTTGCCCTCAAGCACAGGACTGGTGTCTGGCAGGAGCCAGGTTGAGTCTGACCACTCACAGAAGGCATTTTGACCACAGGGATACAGAAAACTCTGGATACCAGCTTTAGACCAGTAGCAAATCACACCTCAAGCCTCCAAGAGGGTTGTGGGTCAAAACCCTGGCTCCACCACCTCTCCTTACTGCACAAAGAAAATTAAGGGAACAAGATCTACCCAGAGATCACATGGGACAGAGCACTCAGGGATTCCTGATTTCCTGTGTGCCAGTGGGAGGCAGCAGAATCCAGGCCCAGCACAAGGTGCTGTCTGGGCAGCACTGAGAGCAAAGACTGGGGTCCTGATACGAAAGAATCTGAGCAGGCTGGATACAGTACCTGTGTTCCAATACTCCAGTAAAACCATCCCACGTAGGACGGGTGCCGGAACCACCCGTACACCCCACTTGTCACCAAAGTGTGGGTGTCAGACTTCTCATTCTGAACGATGTGGTTGAAGTTGGAGCCGGCTGTAAGCATGGCAGCCTTCCTCAGGCAGTCCCCAAAGATCACCATCAGCAGCCCCACGGTGCTCAGCCAGGTGATCTGCTTCAGCTCTGCATGGACAGGGAGGGGCACAACAGGTTTGCACAGGGCTGCTCAGTGAGTGGGCTTTGCCCCCATCTCAAAGCAAAATGTGTGACAGCAGCAGCCATGCTGACAGATAAACAACCCCTGCCTGGTGTTAGCATGGATTAGTCCATAGGGGCCAGCTGTAGAGGCTGACCAAAGCCAACACAAAGCACAGCAAAAGACATGCTCAGGCTGCTCCAAAACAAAGGGGAATAGTTTCTCTCTCCCAAGAATAAACAGACAAGCACAGCCAGTGTGCCCCAGACTGGGCAACCAACAACAGATTTTGATGACTTGATTTTATTCCTGTCAAAAGGTGACACCCTGTGTCCTGACACACTATTCTTGTACCACCACTGCAGGAAAGGGCTGAAGATCCCCTGGCATGTCAGAGTGAGGCGGGGCTCCCCCCTGCCCTCCCGAGATCTAACCCGAGAGGCTTTGAGCACTGAGGGATTATGACTGTAGCAAAGCTGCTGCAGGGTTGTCATGGGGCAGCAAGCTGAGGGTCACCTGCACTTTGCTACCAGACAGATGGAGCCCCGGCAAGCTAAGTGCAGCTAGGCAGAGTCAGGGAGGGACAGGGTGGCCGACCTGGGAAGAAGAGCTTCTCCAGCGTGAACTCCACCCAGGAGGACAGGGCAGCCAGGTTGTACTCGAAGCTGTGGTTGAGTAGGAAGGAGTCCAGCGAGAGGCTGCGCGGGTTGTTGATGGCTGTCACCAGATACTCCGAGTAGTGAAACAGGGAGAGGGAGCACATATACCTGCGGCGGGAGGGAGGGAGGGCAGGTTTAGTAGGGCGGGGGGCACCGCTCCCGCCCGGCTGCCCGGCCCGGCCCTTACCATCCGAAGTGGCGCCAGGCGGAGCGGCCGGCGCTCAGCAGCAGCCCGCAGCCGAAGGCGAAGCCCAAGAAACAGGCCCGGACGGCGATCTGCAAGCACAGGGAGGGGAGAAGGCGCTGCCGCCGCCGCCGCTCGCCGGGCCCGGAGTATCCCTACCGGCGCACCCCGGGACCGGGACTGGGACCGAACCCTCCACAGCCGCACTTCACCCCGCCGCCCGTCGGGGCCACCCCCGTACCTTGTAGAGCGGCCGCGGGTAGATGAGCAGCAGCGCCGCGTTCACGCCCGCCACGTGCAGGGCGAGAGCTAGACGGCCGCGCAGGCCGGGAGCGGCCAGCAGGGAGGGGGACGAGCCGAGCAGCAGCGGCAGGGTCGCCACCGAGGCGCCGAGCAGGAAGGAGCAAAGGCTGGCG